>PVKZ01001565.1:0-295741 GCA_004027375.1 Macroglossus sobrinus
TACAGTAAAGCATATATATATATATATATATATATATATATAAAATCAATATATATATATATAGATTATATATATATATATATATATATATATATAATCAATATATATCAGTGTGAGTTCACTGACCTTAGATTTATTTCTATTGCCACATATTTGACCCTTTTTGTGCCATCTACCTCACCCCCTCCCCAGCAACCACTAGTCTCTGTTTGTTTGTCTTGTTTGTTTGTTGCTTTTAGGTATACAGCCCACATATAAGTGATATCATATGGTTTTCAAATTCTTCTATTTGGCTTATTTTGCTTAGCATGATTATCTCAAGGTCCATTCATGTTGTCACAAACAGTATTTTATTTCTTCTTATGGCTGAGAAAGATACCACAGCTTCTTTATTCAATAATCTATCATAGGACACTTCCCTTGCTTCCATGTCCTGTCTATTGTAAATAATGCTGCTATGAATATTGGTGTGCAAATATCTTTTTGGATATGGGTTCTCAAGCCTTTGGGGTAAATACCCAGCAGAGGGATTGCTGGAATGTATGGTAGATCAATTCTTAGTATTTTGAAGGACCTCCATATTGTTTTCCATAGTTGCTGTACCAATTTCCAGTCCCACCAGTAGTGTATGAGGGTCCCTTTTTGTCTACATCCTCTCCAACACTTATTATTACTTGTCCTATTGATAATAGCTCTTCTAACAGGTGTGAGATGGTATCTCATTGTGCTTTTATTTTGCAATTCATAACAGCTAGTGATGTTGAGCATCTTTTAATATGTTTTTTGGCCTTTAGTTTGTCTTCTTAGGAGAATGTCTATTCAGGTCTCCTGCCCATTTTTTAATTAGATTGTTTTTGTTGTTATTGAGTTGTATGACTTCTTTGTATATTTTGGATATTAGGCCCTTATCGAGGCATTGCTTGCAAATATATTTTCCCATTCAGATGGTTGTCTATTTACCTTGTTGACAATTTCTTTTGCTGTGCAGAAGCTTTTTAGTTTGATGTAGTCACATCCATTTATTTTTGCTTTTACTTCCCTTGCCTTTGAGATTAAATCATTAAATACTCTTTAAGTCAAAGATCCTTGAGCTTAGTTCCTATGTTTTCTTCTATGCATTTTATTGTTTCTCTCAGGTCTTATATTCAGGTCCTTAATCCATTTTGAGTTAATTTTGGTGTGTGGTGATAGACAACAGTCTAGTTTCATTCTTATGCAGATGGATATCCAGTTATCCCAGCACCATTTATTAAAGAAGCTTTTCTTTCTCCACTGTGTTTTGACTCTTTTGTCAAAAATCATTTGCCCTTATAAACGTAGGTTTACTTTTGGACTCTCATTTCTGTTCCACTGGTCTCTGTGTCTGTTTTTCTGACAATACCATGCCATTCTGATTTTGTTGCTTTGTAATATAGTTTGAAGTTGGGTAGAGTGATTCCTCAATCCTCATTCATTTTTCTCAGGATGGCTTTGGCATTTCGGGGTCCTTTGTGCTTCTATACAAATTTGATGATTTTTTGTTTTATTTCTTTAAAAAATGCCAAAGGGATTTTGAGAGGGAATTGGATTGAATCTGTATAATGCCCTAGGTAATATGATCATTTTAACTATGTTGATGCCTCCAAACGAAGAACATGGAATATCTTTCCATTTCTTTGTATCTTTTTTGATTTCTTTTAATAGGGTCTTGTACTTTTCATTATGCAGGTCCTTCATATGTTTCGTGAAATTTATTTCTAAGTGTTTTATTCTTTTTGTTGCAATTGCAAAATGAATTATTTTTTTCACGTTTTTTCTGATACTTCATTATTAGAGTAAAGGAACACTATGAATTTTTGAATGTTGATTTTATATCCAGAAACTTTACTGTATTTACTTATTGTTTCTAGATAGTGTTCTTGTGGAGTCTTTAGGGTTTTCTATATAGAGAATCATGTCATCCACAAATAGTGACAGTTTGACTTCTTTGTTTCCTATTTGAATGCCTTTTATATCATTCTCTTGTCTGATTGCACTTGCTAGGACCTCCAATGTTATATTGAATAACAGTGGCAACAGTGAACAGCCTTGCTTTGTTCCTGATCTTAGAGGGAATATTTTTAGTTTTTGAACATTAAGTATAATGTTGGCTGAGGGTTTGTTATTTATTAAGGTACTTTCCATCTATACCAAACTTGTTTAATGTTTTGATCATGAATGAATACTTAATACTTAATGTCAGGATTTTTCTGCCTTTATTGACATGATCATATGATTCTTATTTTAAATTTGTTTATATCGTTTATCACATTAATTGATTTGTTTATGTTGAACCATCCCTGTGCCTCTGGAATGAAGCCCACTTGATTGTGGTATACAATCTATTTAGTATGTTGCTGTATTCAGTTCACTAGTAGATTATTTAGGATTTTTGCATCGGTGTTCATGAGAGATACTGGTCTGTAGTTTTTTGTGTGTGTCATCTTTATCAGGTTTTGGTATCAGCGTAATATTGGCTTAACATAACAAGTTAGGAAGTATTGCCTCCTTTTTGATTTTTTGGAAGTGACTTAGGAAAATAGGTATTAAATCTTTGAAAATTTGGTGGAATTCACTTGTGAAGCCATCTGGTCTTGGACTTTTACATTTTGTTAGTTTTTTTATGATTATGATGATTATTTCAATTTCCATACTGCTGATAGATCTATTTAGATTTTTCAGTTCTCTCTGGTATCTTTCTAAGTACTGGTCTATTTCTTCTAGGTTATTAAATTTGGTGTTATATACTTTTTCATAGTATTTTTATATGATCCTTTGTATTTCTGTGGTGTCTGTCATAATTTCCCCTATTTCATCCCTGATCTGTTTATTTTTGAGTTTTCTCCCTTTTCTTTAGCAAGTCTAGCCAGGGGTTTGTCATTTTTATTATCTTTCTCAAAGAACCAGCTCTTTGTTGCATTTATTTTTTCTATTTTTTTTGTTTTGTTTCCAATTTTATTTAATTTTGCTCTAATTTTGATTATTTTTTATGCTGATTTTAGGCTTCATTTGTTCATCTTTTTCTAATTTTTAAGATGAAGCATTAAGTTTTTATTTGGTCTCGTTCTTGTTTTTGGAGATAAGCCTGTAATGATATGAACTTTCCCCTTATTACTGCTACTGCCATGTCCCCAAGTTTTGATATGTCATGCTGTCATTATTACTCATTTCTATGTATCTCTTAATCTCTCTTTTTATTTCTTCTCTGACCCAGTCATTCTTCAGTAGTATGTTGCTTAATCTCCATGTATTAGTGGTTCTTTCCACTTTCTTTTGGCAGTTGATCTTTATTTTCAAAGCATTATAATCAGAGAATATAGTTGGTATGATTTCAACTCACTTATATTTGTCAAGGCTATCTCTGTGTCCCAATATGTAGTTGATCCTTGAGAATGTTGCAGGTGCACTAGAGAAGAATGTATAGGCAGCTGTTTGGGAATGGAAGAATCTCTAAATGTCAATTATGACCAGTCAATCTAATTTGTCTTAAAGACCTTATTTCTTTATTGATTTTCTGTTTGGATGATTTGTCTATATCCAACAGTAGGGTATTTAGGTCCCCTACTATGGTAGTGTTTTGGTCTGTTTCTCTCATTGGTTCTGTTAGTAATTGCTTTATATATTTCAGGACTTTCTGATTTGGAGTATAGATAGTAATAAGTGTTATTTCTTCTTGGTGTATGATTCTCTTTATTATTATAAAGTGTCCCTCAGTATCTTTCTTTACCTTTTTTTTAATTTTGAAGTATATTTCATCTAATAGTACTGCTATCCAGCTTTTCTCTGAATGCCATTTGCTTGAAATATAATTTTTCACCCTTTCACTTTAAGCCTATATTTGTCTTTGGAGTTGAAATGTATCTCCTGGAGGCAGCATATGGTTGGTTTTGTTTTTTGATCCATTCAGGAAATCTGTGCCTTTTTATTGGTGAGTTCAGTCCATTAACATTCAGGATGATTATTAAAATATGAGGTTTTCCTATAACCATTTTATGTTTTGCTTTCTGGTTGCTCAATTTTCCATTGTTCTTTGTACTTGTGCTCTTTTATTTTTTATTTTTTAATTTTTTTGTTTGAGTTTTTTCGGTTTTCCCTCTGATCTTTCTTGTTTTATGTTATATATTTTAGTTTGAATCTTGTGCATGTGGCACATTAAAATATGTAGCAAATAGTGTATATATATTTCCATTTTCTTTTTCATGTAACTTATCTCCATTCCCCTTTATAAATGTGGATCTTTGAATCCTCCCCTTTCTTGTTATTGTTCTCTCTGTGTATGTTGAAAGATTATTACTATCTTATTATAGCAAATCTCTCATATTGTTTAAATTTATAATGTCCTCTTCTTAATAAGGGTCATACTCCTCTGCTTCTATCTGCCTGCTAATCTCCTTATTCCTAGTTATGTATTTTTTTGACATTTTATTTTAGCTGAGCTGACTCCTTTTAATGTTTTCTGTAATACAAGTTTCATATTGGAAAATTTCCTCAATTTTTATATGTCTGGAAAGGTCTTTATTTCTTCTTCATATCTAAAGGAGAGTATCCTGGGTACATTATTCTTGGCTAGTAGTTGCTTTCATTTAATAATTTGAATATTCCATTTTACTTCTTTCTGGCTTGTAAAATTTGTGCTGAGAAGTCTGACAATAATGGGTTTTCTTTTAAAGGTTATTGTCTTCTTTTCCCTGGCTTCCCTGAAAATTCTTTTTTTGTCTTTGATTTCTGATAATTTTAATGTGTCTTGGTGAAGGCATTTTTGGATTGAGATAATTGGGTGTTCTGTTGACTTCTTGAATTCCAAGTTCTAGCTCACTCCTTAGATTTGGGAAATTCTTGTTAATTATTTGTCTGAAAATGCTTTCTTGTCCCTGCTCCTTTTCCTCACCTTTGAGTATGCCCATTATTCTTATGTTTCCTCTCTTGATGGTATCAGCTAGTTCTTATATTTCTCTTTTTATTATTTTTCATTTTTTATTACTTTTAATTCATTTCTACTTTCTGTCTTCAATATCACTGATCCTTTCCTTCATTTAGTTGACTCTATTCCTTTTCTTCATTTAGTTGACTCTAGTTCTCAAGCTTGCTTTTCATTCTTGCTATTTTATCATTTCCAGAAATTCTATTTGGTTCTTTTTAAGAATTTCAATCTCTTTGCTAAAAAATCTCATTCTGCTGATCTATTTGCTTCTATCATTTCCTGGAATTGTTGATATGAATTACTTTGGATCTCACTGAGTTTTTTCAGAAGTACCATCCTGAATTCTCTGCCATTTAAGAATCATTTTTCTATGCCATTAAGCTTATTTTCTGGAGATTTTTCTCTTTCTTTCTGAGCTGCCTTGTCACCTTTGTTGTTCATGGTGGTTAATGTGCTATTTATCCCTCTGGACATTAATGGAAGTGTATTCTGCCTTTTTTTTTTTTTCCAGAAAGAAGATTTATTATATAAAGGTCTCTCTTTAGCCTGTTGCTAAGAAGGCATTTTTCTTTTGGTTTTCAGTAGGTAGCATCTAAGCCTCTTGGATCTTTGCTTTATATAGAGTCTTACAATGCCTTTTTTCTTATAAATTTTTACTCATGCTCACTACCCTCAGTCTTAATCCCTGTTATTGTAAGTTTTGGTAACATTTGTTTAGATTCCTCTAAGGCTCCACAGTGTTCAGGGTTGGAAGATATGGGAGAAAGAGACCTCTGGATTGGGGGATGGAGGCTGCAACTCAGCTTTGGTTCTGCAACCTTGACTGGTAATAATCAACTGTTGTTTCTCTGCTGTCTCCACTTCTCTGTTTACTTCCCTGATTTATGGACATTGCCGCTGCAAGGAGCTCACAGCTCTCTCAGGCAGGGTTGTTCAAGGAACCAGCCACACATTCTCCCTTCCCTCTTCTCTTGCAAGAGACTGCTTCTTTGTGTCTCCCAATCTACTGCCCAACTCCCACTGTTCTGACATGTGGTAGCTCTTATTCCCAAATCTCTCACTCAGATGTGCTTATGTACAGGTTGGGTGATTTTTGTTGAGTTTTAGATGAGGAGAGAAGTAGAGAGATCTGGGGGCGTCTCTCATTCTGCCATACTTCTGATATCTTCTAACCAACTTTTTATATGTGCTGTCTAACTGAATTCTTCCCATTCACTCTTCGAGGTATAATCTCAGCCTGAGATTATGGAGGAAGAAGCTAAGACTTAGAGGGTTTAAATAACTTGACAGTTTCTTAAAGCTAGTAAATGAGTGGCCTGTATTCAAATCTAGATTTTCTTAACTACCAAGTTAATATTTCCTGTCTAATATTAAGTAGATCCTTAGTCATTCCAGTCATTAATGTGATGTATGTCTTTTCTTATTTCACACTAATACTAACACCGTGTTTCAGTAAATATTTAAGCCCCAATGAAGAAATAGCCTGCCTGTCTTTTAAAAATATTGAATTCTATTTTAAATTTGGGCACAAAAATGAGAGACTTTAGAAAATGTATGCCATTTTTCTGGAACACATTTTCTCAGTAGTACAAACAGTAAATTAGAGTAAAATAATCAACAAGCTTAGGTCAGTTTTTAAAATTTTATTATCTATCTGATTAGATACGTGATGGATTTATAAATTGAAATAATTTTTATGGTGTTTGATTACTAATAAATCTGCTTCTGAAAGTGATTTCTTTTAATTTTTGCTACTGTATAATTATTTTGCCATATTTTTAACATTGAATCTTACACTTGTTAATATTATTGATAAGTATTTTTCTTATAAAATTGAGTAAAATAAATGCACATGTTTCTTGCTGTGAACATAATATATTAATCATGGTTTAATTATAATTTAATAATTAATTACATTAATCATTAATATATTGCATATTAATGTTAAAATATATGGCATTTTATGTCTATTTTGTTAGTGAAGAACTCTGTGGGAAGAAAATTGCCACTGCCTTTCTGCTATATTTTTGATCAGCTGTAGGTTTTTTAAACTTCTCTGTTTGCCATTCAAATCGTAAATTTCATAAATTGTGTCAGATTGGTAATCTGTAGCTTGACTAAAAACTGGGGTCAGAAATTCAATACAACTTTGACCATCTCCTGGGAGCCTGATCTCCCTCAAGGGACCTACTAAATTGGACTCTCCATACTCACATGATCCCCTGGTGATTCCTTTGCAAAATACATTTTGAGATGCATTTCTCTTAAATATAACTTTACTATGCTATGTACTAAGAAAAGATGTCAGTTTTTTAGTATTGTCTTTTTAAAAACCATTGAACATTTTTTCAATTTATATTAGTTTCTGACTTTTCAATAAGAGCCTTTTATGTTATTATATTTCTCTCTTACATTCATAACAAGGTTTATTTTAATAGTTGTAAAGAGAAAAGGTAAATCAAACATGTGTTAAAATTATTATTATTATTAAAACCAAGAGCTAGATGTCAAAATCATTCTGATGAAAGTATTGTTCTTGCAATAGAAAAAATTGGTAAATTTTTGATGGAGTATAGTGATCATATTTTTTCCTCAATCTAAATGTTAACTTAGTCAAAATATCAAAGTTATTTTTGGAATCATAGAAAAAAATTGTAACAAGTAACAATTCTAATAAAATTATACCAGCAGTTTCAAATTTAGTCAGTTTTATTGCATTAGTACTCTTGCATTACTACTATTTTGTATGGACTTCATTGCATTATTACTATTTTGTATGGACAAAAAACTTTATGTTTTTCTAGATATATTTGATATATAATATTGTATAAACCTAAAATATATAGCAAATTCATTTGATATATTTATATATTGTACTATGATTGCCAATATAGCAATTATTTGTACATCTATCACATACATAATTACCATGTCTTTTTAGTGGTTGGGATAATTTAGTTCTAATCATTTAGCAAGTTTGGTGATTATAATATGATAATGTTGTCTAAATTTACTGAATTAAATTTATTTAGTACTCATTGTAAGCTTGTACTCTTCAACTATATCTGTCTTTTTCTTCCACTTCCTATACTGTTGTGACCATGATTTTGCTCCCTCTCTTTATGTTTGACTTTTTAAGATTCTACATATGAGTGTCATTATAGAGTATTTGTTATTTTCTGTCTGACATCTTACTCAGTATAATGTCCTCTAGGTTTATATATGTTGTCACAAATGGCAAGGTGTCCTTTTTTTCTTATGACTGGATAATGTTCCATTGTGTGTGTGTGTGTGTATGCCATATCTTTATGCATTTATCCACTGAAGGGCCCTTGGGTCATTTCCATATCTTGGCTGTGATGAATAAAGTTTCAATAAACATGAGAATCTCTCTCTCTCTCTCTCTCTCTCTCTCTCTCTCTCTCTCTCTCCCTCTCTCTCTTTAAAGCTTGACTAATGACTTTTAATTTTTAATTTTTAGTCATAGAACACATCAGACATTTGGAAAACTGCAATGGTAACAACTCTGACACATTTAATACCTGGAAACAAAACTTGAACAAAGCGAAAAACAGACTTTTGAGTTTTTCTGATACCTGAATTTTTAAGCTATACATTTTGTTTTTTGGGAAAAACTATCTAAACCATAGTGAAACATTATAAGCTGAAAGCTGACTATAGTCTGAACATTTATTGTCTCAAATTCAAAAGGAATTTAAAAGAAATCACAACCTTCAAACGATAGAAAGTAACAAATTAAAAGGGTTACCATGTCTATCTTGAATAATACATAAGTTGTGTTCTGTAAAGAAGAGTTTTTAAGGTGTGACAAGAGCTTTGATGAAAGGATGTATGGAGGTAAGACAAATTTAAGAACAATTGGATGCTAACAGCAAACTTTGAAATCTTAGCTATCTTAAATTAAGCATTTGCTAAGTGAAAATATAATGGTAATATAATTTTATCACATCAGAAATTGTTTTAAAATTTAGTACATCTGTAAAGCTTTAGATATAGCAATCATTTTGTTCTCACCAAAATCACAACAGTATTTCAGTTCCATTAAAAGCATTATTTTAATCTCTTTAATACAATATATCTTCTGTTTTTCTTTTCAGGTTAGTTGTCATTATTTAAGGTTAGGAACTTTTTTATTTTATTTATTTGATTTGTTATCAGTCTCTGCCAATCATAATCACAAGTAAAAGATAGTTACATCAGTAGTATCTTTAATCTTCATTGTCTGAAAATAGCTTTGTAGTATATTTAATTTCAGAGGCTTTGCTTTTATATGTTCCATGGGAAAAGAAAAATCATAAGTCTTTACAATTGCATTTCTCCCTTCACTGGTCTGTCACTTGGGATCTGGAAGGATAGCTGAGTTATTCAAAGTGTCAGCAACTCTGTTAATGCTGGTAGTATCAGCTCAAATATCCTTCCTAACATCATTTACATGGAAAGTTTTACAAAGTGTCATTGAAACATTTTTTTTTTTCTGATGGACCAATGGGCTTTCCTTCAGGAACAAAGAAATGCTACAAGTTGAAGTGCTTCACTGTTTGACTTTCAATTTGATTTACTTTTGACTAAGGCCTAGGGTCTAAAACATTCACATGTACTAGAGTTTTCTCAGTTTTTTTTTTCTTCTGAAGTAAAAAATCTGTCCTTCTACTTCTGTTTACTAAATCTCCAGAGGGTTTACTTGAAATGAACATAATTCTTCCAGCTGTCCTTTACTATAAATTTTTCCTAAAATGGTGTTATTTAATGACTGTTTTCTCTATATTATTTAACAAATTATATTGTCTTTCATTAACATTCACAAAAAGGGAAAGGTCATTTTTTGCTTCTTCAGTTATCTGATTCTCATCAATCTGACTATTTATTGTGAAAATTTTTGTGTGAAGAGCAGTTTTCGTATCTTTGGCCTGTGATGCATGTATATTCTCATCCTTGACCTGAAGATGGAAATTGTTCACATTGTTTTCTAAATATCCTGAACATTTTTTAAATTGACTATTTTGTATATCATTCAGATCTTTACATATAATTCTTCTACTAGGGCTTGAATTGAGTTTCACTAACATAGGCATAATACTAACATTTTTATCTAAATTCTTAAGAAGTATTTTAAAATCATCATTGAAAACAGCAGATGAAATAGGGTGGTTAATTGCTATGTCATAGGGAATAGTTCAGGTTTCTTTAAAGTATCATTACAGACTTGTTGAACATTTGAAGTTTATTTAAGTTGCAAAGTGCTGCTCTCACTTTTTGTATTTAAGAGTTGTATTTGTTTTATTTTACATTGTTTATCATGTAAGATAACACCTGAAATATTTAAACTGTATTTCTGACAATGAACAGGATTCTTTTTTACATCTAGAGATTAATTCAAATCTGCCTTGTTTTGGTCCCTAGTAGCAATTTCCTTTTCTGTGCCATTTTCTTGAGTCCTGGAAACAATCTAACTTATTGTTCAAATGGTTCAGCTTCAGAAATATCTTTTTTATGATTTGTATCATGCACCATTTCATTTAAGATACTGTCAAATAATGTTCTGTTGTTTTCAACATCCAGATGTACATCTGCAGAGTGATGATTTAATCCTACACTTTCTCGGTGTATCTCTTTCTTTCTTTCTTTCTTTCTTTCTTTCTTTCTTTCTTTCTTTCTTTCTTTCTTTCTTTCTTTCTTTCTTTCTCTCTCTCTCTCTCTCTCATATATATATACACATATATATGTGTGTATATATATATACACACATATATATGCATATATATATATATATATATGCATATATATATCTGCCACTAAAAAAATTATTTGGTGATTTAAAGTCTGTACAACCATTGTCTTTTTCCAAACCCATCTTGTCTTTTATTTCTGTAATAACTCAGTAGCATGTAAAGTTTGTTCTTGACTAATTCTTTCTTTTTCTATGTAGAGAGTTTTGCTTAGGAAGTTTTCACTTTGATTTTCTTCTTGAGGTATGGTAGTATCAATTTTATTCTTGGATATTTAAAAAAAATAAACTGTTAATTGTCTATAATGATTTATTCCATAAATGGGCCTTTCTTTCTTCCTTCCTTTACTCTGTACTAAGTTCTAAACAAAAACTCACAGTATTTTCTTCCCTTATGTCTTGCCCAGAATTAAATTTCTGTATAATGGTGTTTTGTGATTTTCTCATTGACATCACTGTTTTCACTATTTACTTCTGTAAAATTCTGAGACTTCTTGTCTTCTTCAAACTTTCTTTGATCACATAATTCATTGTAATGTTCATGTAACCTAATATGAGTTTCTTTAAGTGATAACTCATTTTTAATCTCAATTTCTGCATTGTTTTTCAATATACTTTTTCCAAGTTCCTAGTGCTTCTCATCTTCATTTTGAAAATTAAGAAAATTTTTATTTATTTCCTTTTACCTTTCTCTTTTAAGCATATTATCCTTTCAAGGGTCTATAATCCTGCTTCCAGTTCATTATTACCTTGGTTCTGTTGCTGGAGTAACTGCCACATATATTAAAAAGAAATGATGGAATCCTATTTTTCTTCTTAAAAAATATGGTTAATCTCTTCACTACTCTTTTAATTTAATTTTATTTCCATGTTGTGTCTTTGTTGAAGTTCCAGAAATTTTTGTTCTTTAATTGTTAAATTGTTGTTTTCTTCTTTCATTTTATATTGACATGTGACTTTGGACTACATTTCTTGGATAGCTCGTTTTCATTTTTTTTTAAGTTATATACCCAGAAGTAGAATTTATGGATTATATAATACATCTTTTATCAATTTTTGAGAAACTTTCATACTATTTTTTGTAGTAGCTGAATTATTTTACAAGGGGTGACTTGCAAAAGTATGCAAAAGATCTTGACTTTCTGGACACTCTGTGTCAGGCCTCTCCATAGACCACATACTCAAGCCATAAACGTGACATGGGCTGTAGTAATTACCTAGTAGAGTGGTCTTTAAATTTTTCTCAACAGAGCTCCAGGCTTTGAGAAGAGTGGCTTAATTTGCTGTGGGAAAGAAAGCTAGCCTGAGAAAATGAGCCTGCTTTCATGCCTATATTTTATAGTTGAATAAATAAATACAATTCCTTAGATAATTTTGCATTTCTTGTAGAAGATGAAAAACTGTTTTAGATTTAAAACTTGTTTTTAAATAAATAAAAATAGTTTTATGGTGAAGAGCAAGGGCCACAATCTTAAATGCCTCCAGCACTGGGAGATAAAATAAACAAGTGAAAGTGTAATCTGTTCTGTATAGAAGAAACAACTGATTAATTAATTGAAAAGTAAATGTACTGCCAGGAGTGAAAATTTAATACAGAAATAAAATATGTCTATAGGCTAGATTTGACCCTAGGTTTGTTATTGGAGATCTCTCACATTGAAGGTACTCAAAAATGCAGGCAAAAATAATGTGTTATAAAACAAAATCATATATGAAATGTGATATATATTAGTGATAAAATATGCTGTTTTCATTGTTGTTCTCTGTGGACATGAGACTTGAATCTTCACATTAATGTCATTAGATCTCCTTCAGGCACATGGCTGGGCAGATAGGACCAATCTGAGTGGTCCTTCCTGCTGTGCTGACCTGGTCATTACTAGAAAAGTGGGTTGGTCATAGGAGGGCCTGAGTGACAACCCCAGAACTTTACAGAGAGTTAAGTTTGTATACAAAACAAATACAACTCATAGAAGAGCCAAGTGATAAAGATGAATGAATGATAAGGACTAAAGAGAAGGACAAAAGGGAAGGCAGTTTGTGAGATTGAGTACAGAATATTTTTAATTATAATTGTAATTATAATCATAATGGCAGATAAAAATAGTCAAATAAACTATCAGGGAAAAGGGAGCTTTCTGGATTTAACCACCAAAATCGTTGCCAACTTTATAAACTTAGCATGCACTTGTTTGGGAAAATTAGTCCCAAAAAAAGCCAAGATAAGATATATTGACAGAATTCTCTTACAGTATGACGAATAATTAAAATAATATATTACTTTTACTTGTAGGTCATATACATTATTCCCTTCATATCTAAAACTAAGTTGGCAATTACTAAAAATTTAGACTCATTGCTACAGTAGAAATTTGAGAATTCATATGTTTTAAAGAGAGTAAATATTTTTTCTATATTTTCCTTCTGAGTTTTTATTACAGTGGTAATAGTATTTTTGACTGATAATAGTTATAATAACTAGTAAAATTTTAAACATACGTATATACATTATATCTATTTCAATATAACGTCACCCTTAAGAAAGTGGGCATTGACTACTTTCTTTATTAGATATGAAAAGGAATTGAGACTTGGACCATTAGCAAGTAAATACCACAGATAGACCACTTCCTGAATAATGGCCTGATGCTTTCCATACTGCACTTGTCTTCTTTCTGAATTTTCATCAAATAGGATGCAATAAGTTCTCACTTAAACTCATAGATGACTTTTTGGAAACTGTGACTTTAAGTGAAATAAGAAATAACAAAACAAATTTTACCATAAGCTAGTTGATACAAACAAGAATTGTTTCTATAGAAAATTTCTCATTATAAAAACATTGCCAAACATCTAAATAAAGATCCAAAACACTTCTAGCATCAAACATTAAAATAAAAGCAAGCTACATGTACATTTAAGAAAGAGAGATAAAAACAAATGATAATTATTTTTTATTTTGCTTATTTCAATTCAAGCTTGTGGATGGCTGGAGTCTATCCCACCAGCTCAGGGCAAAAAGCAGAAATTCACCCTGGACAGAAAACTTCCATCTCAGGATACACTCACACCCACAACCATTCTCACTCAGGTTGGGACAATTTAAACATGCCAATTAACCTAATATTCACATCTTTGGAATGTGGTAAGAAATTGGAGTATATGAAAAAAACCCATGCAGACATGGGATAAACATGCAAATTGCATGTAGAAATTGTGTTTTTTTGTCATCAACATAACAAAACAAGATTGAATGAAACAACATTATTTAAGAAACTTCTGTACTTGTTTTTACCTGTGTATTTGATGTGTTCAATTCCCATTTTCTGTCCTTGTACAAATTTAGACATGGAGCAAAAGCTGGATTTTCTCAGATCACACATGTGAGATGGCAGAGAAACAAGATGGCAGGAAAGTGGGTTTTAGACTTTTGAATTCACCTCTTGACTATTAAGCTTGGAACTCACAGGAGAAAAAAAATGTGATCTTGTTTAAACATCTATTATATTGGTATTTAAAAAAAAATAACCAACCAGTACTCTAACCAATATAGAAAGATAAAAGATGTACATAGTTGCTCCCAAGGTACACAATGCTAAATCATAAAAAATTTACTAAAAATGAAATCCAATTGATTAAAACTGTCATTTAAAAATATTGTTTTAACCAGCTTTAAGAGAGAACCAATTATTCAGTGTCTAGTCAAAGTAAAATATGAAATTTAAAAGCATGTGGAAAGGGTATATGCTAGGTTTGAATATGGGATACACAAAAAGATGTAAGATAAATTTTTCCTATGTTGTAATTTTGCTTAAGGCAAATTTTTATAAATACATAATAACATTTTTCCCTTCAGTAAACTAAAGTGTCATAGTAAGGAGAGTATTAGATTTTTTACACTCACTAAATAAAGCATTCTGGAAATTATCTAAATAAATCTCAAATATTTTATACTAATACTTTTAATTCTATTTTATAGAACTTAGCTCTCCATTTCAATATTTTTTATGTGTGTACTGTTATTGAAGTACATTCTTATTATTTTGTCAATGATAAAAGATGTACATAGTTGCTCCCAAGGTACACAATGCTAAATCATAAAAAGTTTACTAAAAATGAACTTTAATTGATTAAAACTGTCATTTAAAAATATTGTTTTAACCAACTTTAAGAGAGAACCAATTATTCAGTTTCTAGTCAAAGTAAAATATGAAATTTAAAAGCCAAATAATCCATTTTGATGAAAAGACATTCTATTTATTTATTTGTTTGTTTATTTTTGTAGTGTGCATGAATTTGTATTTGTTTAATTTTGCTTTTTCTGTTTTAGTTACAAACATGAAGTTTAATCACAGAAACTGGTATTATTCTCAGCATAATTGATGAGTATAGCTTATGTTAATTTTTGAGGTATTAGATTTAATCATCAGAGGCAAGACCATTGGACTTGAGACAAATCTCATGATCTGTGTGACATAGATGGAGCACTCTGTAGGTACTCAGGAAATATTCAACTCCATTTTGACTTTTCTTGGGCAGAGACCAGGCTGTCACCATTGTTTGTTGGGTCACTTTTATAATAATAGTAAAAACAGCTTTCCTTAGGCTAGAGTTTTTTCATGTTTATGACATCATTTAACTGGTCATGGGTATTCCAAATAAACCAAGAATGAGGTAAGTCACATTGTGCTAGATGGATTTTCAGAAATACCTAGACACATACTCTTTTAGTCAGTTATTTTAACAATAATATTGTAACAACAATTCTGTATATAAAACCATAAAATCTCCATGGTATATAATATTGTATCAGTCAGTATTCTCTTGAAAAATAGAACCTTACATATGTATCTATATACATATATTTTGAGATTTATTTCAAGAAATTGGCTCACATCATTGTGGGGGGTGGCAAGTCTGAATTCTGTAGGACTGGCTGGAAGTTTGAAAATTACTGAGCAGAAATTGGTACTGAAGTCTTAAAGCAGAATTTATCAGAGAAATGTCTGAGTTTGGCTTTTAAGTTCTTTAAACTCTTTGCATGAGGCCCAACATTACCTAGAATAATCTCATATACTTAAAGTCAATTGATTGTAGATATTAGTTATATCTGCAAAATACCTTCATATAATCGGGTACCAGGTTGATTTATTGGTCTTGTCTAGGTGACACAAAAAAATTAACCATCATACTCTACCCTTTGTCAGTTTGGTACCCAAACACAATTTTTAATCCTACTTAACCTCCAAATAAAAACCATAAACTCATATTTTTAATCAAGGTAATGCAGATAGCTTTCATACAAACTAAAATGCACTAATCATTTTTTTGAAGGACATAGAAAGTCCTTAAGTGATATTCAATCTTCTCCTTGATATACTGTAACTAAATGTTGTGATATAAAGGTTTATATCAAATGTTTCTGGTTAGTCTAGTGACTCTTCCAATGAACAGCTAGAACTGATCACCAGAGGCAGCCATATGTTGGATCCACTGTAGCCAGGTTGGTCTTAGTGTGTGAAAGTCCAGGCTGCTGAGCCCATGGATAGCTTTTATTCCTGCCCCAATGCCATTTTCTTCATTTGTTCATTAGGCAATGACAGTTTAGAAGGGGCTGATTGGTAGTCACAGAACAGATCACCTCATTCACTGCATTTTTAAAACCTTCCTCTGCTTAACACCCTTTGATAAGCATTTACATGGGATATACATATTTTTTTTGTCCATATACTATAACAATATTGATTCACTAATTTTTACAAATGTGTCATACTAATGTAAGATGTTAATAATAAAGATGTGGTATACATAGAAACTCTGTGACATTTACATTTCTGTAAATCTAAACTGTTTCAACATGAAAATTTATACAAAAATGTCTTAGAAAATTTAAAAAAATTATAAGTACTTAAAATAATTTTATTATAGTTATGTAATCTATTATGCTACTTAGTAACTGTTATTTTGAATCTCATACTAATTCATTTTCTGAATGAACATCTGATACTTTTATCTTCTATTATGACGAAAAATGATAGCAGACTAAGGAAAAAAAGACATGTTAAAAATGATAAAAGGTATAGATACAACCCCTATTCAAATGTGTCATACTATTAATAATATCTTAAAAATGTGTGTATAAAGGTGAATTCAGCATAGAAAACTAGATATAAGATTAAGTTTAGTCAAGTGGATTATATATTCTCATATTTTTTTCTTTGGTTTTCCAGTAGCAGAAAATTGGTTCTAGAGACACCATGTTTTTTTTATAAAGCAATAAATGCTGAATTCTACTTTTAAAGTAAAATAATAACTTTATGTCAAAATTGAAGTAGAGCAGATATTTATTTTTTTTAAATGTAATCTTTAGGAGCAATTTTGAAAAATAATTGTTAAATTAATAAAAAAATATCTTGCGGATACCTTAATATAATGTACTTTATATAATCAAATTATACTTTTCCTCATCAAATTTCCCTTTTATTTGCTAGTGACTTATTTTTATCTAACTCTACAATAATCAACCTCCTTATGCATTTCAATAAATAAAACCATGCCCAAAACCTATAAGACCTGTTCAGGAAAAATACTCAGTATATCATATGGTATATTCAGTTACTATTGAATAGTCAACCCTTTTCCTTCTAAAGCAGTTGTAACAATCCAATAAGAGCATACGTGAACCTCTTACTCTATTTCACCCACACATACTTATTCACTAATCTTAAGCAACAGACAATGATAAAGGACAAAATAATTTACTGTTTCAAAGACTGAGAGGAGAAATAATTTTGAAGTGTACAGAGTCTTCTTTTTTGGAATTCACTATACAGTTTACTTTGAAGTTTCATTTACCTAAACCATTATATTTTGACTGTGCCTTTTTTATAATGCCAGACTGTCAATTTTCTGTGATAACTTTTAGTTTTATTAAGTTTATCATATAAATAAAACTCGCTAACAGCATTTTAAAAAAAGCTTAGATGCATTTATATACATTTAAGTCTATGTTTTCCATTGGGGTACTACAGTCTTCATAAAATGAATCTGTATTATATATTTTATACATTGATTCATAATTCACTCTGATAAATAGCTTGTCTCCTTACATCATACTGTTTGTGAACAAAATTTTAAGTTCCAAAAAGAATTGTTCATACATAATTTTTTTTTAATTAAAAAGAGAGAGATTCGTCAACCTTTTTTTTCCAAGAGATAATATCATGAAAGTCAACTTTTAATTACTTCTTTTGAAGTTTCATTTCCAGTTGCCAACTCAGGGTTCAAAATGAATGTTGGGAATAAGCTAACTCTTGAGAGAAGAGGTTAATCATATTGTCGATCATGTCTGAAAACTTAGTGGAGTAGGACATGGAAATGTACATTCTCAATTGCTCTGAATGGTGGCAATATATTTATACTTCACAAAAGCAGAGATTCAGACTTTTTCATCTCTTCCTTCATTGTCTCTTTGTTATACCCTAAAAGTTCTTGTTTGGTGCAGTTGACCATGAACGTAGCTGGACATAGGATCTGCTTCATAATTTCTTACACTTTGATAGTGTTCTCCTTGCTTACACTTGATGCTGTGCTCACATAACTTATTATTTCTGTCTTTTCAGACGGTATTCTTTGCAGTGTCATAGCACATGGATTTCAGGACTGCCTGTGAAGAGGTAGGTTAAATGGCTCTCTGCTTTTTAAATAAGGATAACAGGAATAAACAAGAAACACTTGGCCCTTTTTTATGTAAGTAGATTATTGCTTTCAGTAGAGGTGGGTGATAAGTCCATTTTACTTCCAGGTTATTATCTCTTTCTGCAAGACTAGAAAGCAAAAGAGTGCCTGGAAAGCCTCAGATATTCACTCTTACCTTAAGAAAAAAAGGTTGGTTATTTGGTTTGATTGAATTGTCCTTCTCCATGAACTATACACTGCGGGATTTCAGGTAGTAGAAGTGTTATAAGTAATTCTTTCCACATAAATGGTTATAAATTTGAAGATTTCTAAGGTCTCTTTCAGCACTAAAATTCCATATTTTATGATTTCAATATTATTTAAGTATTAATACATGGCAATTCAAATTCTCTCTAGAACTGTCATCACACTTCAGTATAAGTTAAAGGGGTACATTGCTCTTGTAAGAATATTAAAAGCCATTCAAATGTGCAGTCAAAAATATATGAACTTAGACCTCCAGGTAATGTAATTATTCTATTTTATGAAAAAAGACTGTCTTTTTTATTAAATATGAGACATTCAAAGTATTGTATTTTTATTTTTCAGGCAAAATGTAAACATTTCTAGGTTAAAATATCTCATATTTGTTTAAAAAGGTATAAAATATTTTTATCATGTATAAATAACCCAAGAAAAAACAATCAAAACTAGATTGCCTATGATAAAGTTAAAAACCAACAAACAAAACCTTCAGTTATTAATATTTGTGAAGATTTTTAAAAATGAAATGTGTCAAAAATTTTGAAAAATATCTTCTTTAGAAATATTTGTTACAGTTGGTTCATAGTTTAGAATTTAAGTTCTTTCAGAGAATTAATAAATTGCTTTTAGTTTTTTAATACTTATACTTCTTACATTGTAGTTATTTGTTTACAAACCTCTCATAAACACTGAATATTATAAGGTCAGAGTGTATAACTTATTTACCATTTTAACTTAGCACCTATCTATTTATATTTTAAAAAATAAATTAATGTTTCAGAAGCTTAAATATAGAAGCATCAATTTTAATTATATTCTATTTCTAGTTTTGAATGTAGTAAGTCTACTATTTCTATCAAACTGTTATGTTTCTGGTAGTAAAGCATTTATTGAATGAGACACAAATGAAACACATAAGAAATTCACAAGATAAAGACTGGATAGTGGCCAAATGGTTTTAACAAATGGTTTACCTTGGACTTCAGAGGCTGACATAAAATTGATTTTCCAGACCTTTTTAAAAACAAAATCGTTTCGATTAATTCATTTGAACTATATATCAAATTCTATTTAAGGTTCAGAAGATTATTTTATAATGATAATTCTGTTGTGATCATCTTACCTTTGCTTCTGTAGTAGGGTCTTGCTCTTTTGCAATAAACAATTTTAGAATCATTATTATTTAGATAGTCCCCCCCATGTAATACAACTATCTCAGAACTGGTCAGCAGTAGTACTTATGTGTCTTCCACATGGTGGTTGTGTTGGCAAGAATAGAGAACTATAAGATTTTCTGAAGATGATCAAATCACCCTTCAGGGCCACAATCAATGAGTTTGTCTGTCATTAATAGTTTCAGAACATTAAATGGGCAGGGTTCATAAAGATAATTTAGCTTAATTGTCATTTTGTAGATGAGAAAATAGAGAGGTTTTATAAAATGCTGAGTGCCATTTAATTAGTTAAAAGCAAAACTATAATTTGTATCTTGGAGTCTACACTTAGTTCTCTTCCTGAAGTACTACATTGCTGGAAATTATTATCACAAAGATATATAAAATAAAACTCATATTTCCTTGACTGCCAATAAGCCATTAAATATGAAAATCTGATATCTATGTTCATCAGACAGATTAATCTAGAATATTATAGTGCTGATGCCAGAAAATCTCTTCTTTGAAAAAGAATAGAAGTATGCCCCAAATTAAGTACATCTTAATTTTGAAATACAGATTTCTTTAAAGAGAAGTTTGTTTATTGTTTAAGAAAGTTCTTTTTTAAAGAAATTATAATTATTTTAAGGAAACAAGATTTAGAAGTCTAAAAATACACAAAAATGAAAATGGAGAATATAATTGGGATAAATAAAAAATCCACAATTTAGAAGAAAAAATATAAGCATATCAGGCATAATTATTGATTTATCTTCTTCTAAAAGTTTCATCAAAATAACTATGCATTCATAAGCTATTAAGCTATCTTCAGTTTATGTTTCCCTCCCATTTTATTTTCACATCTATACTTATTAAAATACAATCCACGTCTCTGTGCTGATTATGATTTCTCTGTAACACATAATTAATAATTTAATAATTCATGCACATACAAAATTAAATTTAATTCCTCATGAAATACAATATAATATATGACTACGATTCAATCAACAAATATTAAAAGAAACCCTACTCTAAATAAACTACTGTACTAGTTCCTATAGATTAATAATTCTTAGTAATAAAAATAGTAATAAGTTATTATTATAATATTTTTGAGATAATGATATATAAGATGAAGTTAAATTGCATGATATATAGCTAAATGTTTTTGAGGTCACTATATGTGATGTCTAAATACAATATTGATCATTAAGAAGATATGAAATGAAAACCCTGCATTCAGAACAGTAAGGACTCATTTTTGGATGGCGTGGTCTTCAAAGGCTTCAGGAGAAGTGAGTCTTATACTAATACTTAATAACTGGCTAGAATTTAACAAAGGGAAGGCCATGGTTATAAGTAATCTTGGAAAGGAAATGAAAAAGATAAAATGCACTTTGGACCGTGTATGGAATGGCATTTAGTGTACTCCTGCTATAGTATGGTACAATATAAAAAAATGTGTGTGTGTGTGTGTACACACACTCATATATAATCACTTAAAAACTACAAGTTTACAGAACAAATTAAATTATATTTGACAACAAAAAAATGAAATATTGAATATATTTACAAGAGTATTTGCAGTGCATATGGTCTCTGCCTAGTTTCCTGTTGTTTGTAGTTTCTTATAAGTAATATTGCAAATTCTACATTGCCTAATTAAAAAAAAACATAGCTTTTAACTTTTCAAGAAAACAAGTTTGTGTTCTTTCAAAGAGTAGAACCTAAAGAGGACTTAGGCATTAAATAGAAAATCAATGTTAGTTTACTTTTTACAGTTCCAGAGATACTAAGTTTAAGTTAAGCATAAATTTCTATTAAGTTGAAATGCAAGGTTTGTTTTTAAAACATGAATAAGTCCAAGCAAATTCATAAACATGTTTCATTAATTTATAGAAAACAAGTCAATGACTAAATATTTAAAAATATTGCTTTTTAAGTAATTAAAAGATATTGCCTTTTAACATTCCTTTAAGAAAATAATCTCCAATGTGGATTTTGAAAAATCCAGCAGCTTTGTAAGATCATCCATCTGAAATGGGAAAACAACATTTGAATTTATATTATTTGTACATTATATATAGCAAATACATTTTTGCACTCATGTATAATATATACATAGTCAACAAAGTTTGAAGACAAATAATTATTGTATTAATAAAGAGAAGATGAGTGCAGAGCTTTAGTTAATACTGAAATGTGGGGCCAATAATCACTTAATTTTTTTTTTTTTTTCAAATCTGGATCCACAGATTTGTGAAGACTTTGAGACCAGGCTGTTTTAGGTTGTGCTGACTAGTCACCGCTGTCAGGGTCCTATTACCCATTTTTATCCCTACAGCAATACAAGTAGATGAGGATGTGTAAATCAAGCTTTTCTCCTTATCAGATAGTGTCCTATGCTCCCTTAGTAGCACGTCCTTAATGGAAAAATTAGCTGTCATGTCCAGAGTAGTTCCTCAAACATTTTATTTTTCCTCTAGTTGTCATTGCTTTGATACATGAAGAATACCTGTTTAAGATGAACTACTTTTCAGAACTCTTTGTACTCCCATAGGAGATTTTGGTGACCAAAACATTACCTGAGGAAAGACACCAATAGCCAATTGTCTGTACAGGAAGATTGAGACAGTTATCGTCAAATAATCTCTGCCTGAAAAGAAACCCAAAACAGTGGATAAAAACATGAAATCTGAAGCCTAGCAGCTTGGGTTCAAATCTTGAGTCCCATTCATCTCCGCTCTTCTCCTGTCCAATCTATGAGACTAGTTCCACTGGGTTATTAGGAGGGTCAAATAAATTAATATTTATGAGCATACAGTAAGTTTTATATAAGTGGCCACACTTCATTAGTGATGACACCAGTACAGCGATGATGCTCTGAATCAGGAGACTGCCCTCAAATTAATTTTATTCATTTCTTTGATCTACTATAGCAGATCTAAATTTAATGCAATTGTTTCCCAGTTTTCAACATTTCCTGCTCATGGTTTATGTTTCTATCAACAAAAACTATGTTTAACTTTACAAATTTTTATCCATCTTCTACTTTGCTATAAGAAATGTATTTATAAAACATTCATTTAAATACATTATTTCAATTTCTTTAAGGTATCTCCATTACATTTAAACTCCTGGCACATCTCAAGTTAGCCTTGCCCTAACTTCTCCTTTCCTGGCGCTTCTCCCTTGGCCATTACTGAGTCATACAGAATCAGCATCAGGGATACATTTTTGAGCTCCTGTTTTCTAGAATCAAATGAGCTAAGCATTGTCATATTCTATATCTTTACTTTTTCCCCTCTTGAATAAACTAACTTATCTCTTTCAATTATCGTTTTCTCAATTTATTTTTTTAGGACAAACCACATATTTTTTTTTCTATATACAAAGTCTCATTTAATACCCCCTTAAGAATATTTAATTCCTCTCTCCATATTTCTGTATCAGATATCACATTTCATCTTATTTATAGATGTATATTTTTTGTGCGTAGGAATACACCGAGGTCAGAGACTATTGTCTAATTCATGTCTGACTGTTAGCATTACATAATATTTGCAAAATGATGTATGTGTAAGATCTTAAAAGTATTTTCTTGTACACAAACTAAATTTTTGTAATGGAATATATGTAACATCTATAACCCCTGGGAAAATTGTATACATATATATGTATGTGTGTGTGTATATATATATATATATATATATATATATATATATATATATATATATATAATGTTCTAATAAAAAGCAGCCTCATTATCTCATCTTCTCAGGTTGACATAAGAGTTCAAACTCTATATTTTGTTTTCCAGGCCCCTTTCTATTAATTAGAGGATATTTTACATGTTATCTGAGGGTTTAGTGAATAGAGGATTGATCATGTCATAAACATGATGAGAGAAGCCTCATAGCTGTTTTAGTCTCTCAAACTTTCCCTGGGCAACCTTTTATATCTCTTTTATGTGTAACAATAATGTGTTTATGAGGTCTCAGGGAAAGCTTCTCTTTCATCCTTAAGTTGAGACAGAGCATTATTTGTGAATGTCAGTTTAGTTCTTACACTTCTGAGAAAAAATTGGCCCAAATATCTTCAATTCTATTTACCTAGCTTTGATAATATTTTATACTTATCTTTACTCCATGCCAACTCAGAGTCCTTATCTTGGCTCCTGGCCAAGTCTGCACTATAAGCATGAAAACTTTTTTATGTAAAAATGTAGAAAATTATGTTCTATAAGAAAAATTTAATTTGTTTTAGATGAAATATTTTTGTCCTCTAGATATATCCACTGGAGTTATACTCTAGAACAGATTAATCAACATGATGTAGTGAGTGCCTGCTGTCCACCAGTCTCATAGAGGAGGAAACATTATCCTTAGTCCTGAAAAAGTTTTTTCTTAAAATATATTATAGCTCTTACAAATAATTATAGACTAATATAATATCATATATGATAGAAGGTGTAATGCTATGTATTAGCACATAGGTTAAAGCAGATTACAGAAAAATTATCTTTGGAGGCTGCTTTATTTAAGTATATTCTCATCAACATTAATGAACATTGTTTTAAAGAAATAAATTTCTAGCAATTCACATATAAAATTATATTTCAAGAGAAAGCCTGGTATTATTTTCCTGGGATTTTGTGCTCATGATATACTGAGGATATGTGTGTACTTCCGTGAGTTTACCCTTTTATCTAAGTTAAGAATAGTTTAATAATTATTAAATAAAAATGTAATTGCAAAAGTAGCCATTGTCCTTGTTGACTTGTTTGTGCCAAATAACAGCCCCAAATTATATTCTGTCTCAAAAGGATTTCATTTTATATCTCTGACAAATGGAAGTGTTAAGTGCACTTGCTAGGGAGAATCTACTCGTTAATTTGGGTGAATATTATAACACAGACATGCTTCAGAAGTGACAAGATTCATGGATTCTTCAATGAATTACTAAACTGCTGGATTAAATCTAAGTTATATAAGTTAAAAATTGTCACTGATTGTTTTATATTCCCAAAAATGTGTGAAGCAAAAATGTGTGTGTGTGTGTGTGTGTGTGTGTGTGTGTGTGTGTGTGTGTTATGTGTGTATATTGGCAACTAGAAATAATTAAATAGTGGAGGTTACAGAAGATGTTAAGTACGTATGTTTCCATATTTAAAATTCTATGGTAGAGATAGGGAGTAGGAGGAGGCTGGGAAGATGATGCTCATGGATTTCTTTTTGGAGTAATGAAAATGTTCTAAAATTGATTATAATGATGGCTGCACAACTTTACTAAAAACATTTTATTATACACTCTAAAGGGTTAAATTTTATAGATTTAAATTTTATCTCAATAAAGCTATTTTAAATTTAGATAAGTATTAAAATTTTCTTTTAAAAAATATAATACATAAATTATACTCCTCACTCTCCAAATTTTTATGTAAATTTTCTGACATAATCTTTAATATCTGGGACCTGGGGTCAACTTTATGTGAAACAGTTATCCTTTTCTTTGTATCTACTTTAAGTATTACATTTTAAACTCACCAGAATGCATTTTCCCTAGCTTTCAAGTGTTATTTTTCATGTTTTACAGTAAATATGTCATATAGTTATATCTATAAACTAAGTATAATTTTTTTCTCTTTTGTTTTGCTCTTTTGTTTTTCTGTCTGAAGACAAAGACAGGGATTTGTTTGCTGCAAGATGGTAATCAGGACCCTTTCAAAGTTCGACTGCACCTAGCCAAAGATATTTTGATGATTCAAGAACAAGATGTGATATGTGTGTCTGGTGAACCTTTCTATTCTGGTGTAAGTAGCTTTTTCTTCTATTGAAGTTTTTTGGTTTTGTTTATTAAAATGTTTATTCTTAGAAAATTGTTAACACATTTATGTATTTACTTTTAGAGCCTAGTCAATCATCCTGCATGAAATTTTTGTCCACATTATTGAATGAGCAGTCTTTGTATAAGTACTCATATCTGAGTGCACATTTATATATTTAGTGCCCATCTCCAATTTGGCATCTCATTGACTCCTTGTTGTCTTTTTATGAATAGAGTGATACCTGTATTTTTTGGTCATGAGGGAGAATGTATTCTACCTTTTTACACAGACTAGCTGAGAACAGTACATGTCAGTTTTTTCTACCCTGATCTTTTGCATCATGTTGATGCATTGCAAAGGTAGAGCCTAATTCTTTGCATCTGGGGCTCATAAGGCTTTAGGTAAGGAAAATGAAACTCAATGTCAGTGCTTTATATGAGGGGGTTAGATATGAATAATTTTGTGGACTTGCTTGACAAGATTATGCCTGAGTATTGTAGCAAGTTCTGTCTAATGTTCTAAGCAGTTAACATATTACACTGCAGCTATTCTAGCCTCAGAAAGAACCACAAGTTATCAAACTCATTGGTCTGCAAATTAGCACTAAAGTACCACTGTGAAAAATATCTTTAGGTAAAATTAGATTAAATTCAGCAAAACAATGTTATCATAAAACAGGACAAGTTTTAGAATTTATGATTTATTGTGTAATAACATTAAAGCCATCATTTTAACAATGTTACCATATGTCATCTCAGAAGAAAATTACAGCAAGTACCAAAAAGTTGGCTTCCTGGATTCTCCAGACATTTGTAGTTTTTTTAGCATGAAGGTTTAATTTGTAGTTAATTAACAGACTTATCATATAATCTTTTGTTAGTGGTGAATAATGCTGAACTTTCATCCTTACTTTTCGCTAACATCCTATGGGAGTCACATCAGGTCCTAAATGAATAGCCTTTGCTAAATAAAGATAATGGACATTTTACAAACTGTTAACTATTCTCTTGTCACAGACCATTTAAATCGTACTGAATTATAGGTCTTGCTGTTAAGGCTGATAAAATTGTTCCCATGGAGTTACCATTTCTTTGTTTTAATTAACAAAGAATAGTGTTTCTTCCTTCCTTCCTCCTCCCTTCATCCTACCTTTTCTCTCTCCTTCTCTCTCTTTCTTTCTCTTTTTTTTTCCTACTAAAAATTACGCTTCTTATAACTTTCTGGAATAAATATATTACACAAGTCCTAGATCAGTGAAATTTTGTAATTTGTAAAATTCAGTATTTCGACACTGAAATAATGTTATTGTTTTAAATTTTGCAGTCAAAATAGCTAATATGCATAGACCTAAATTTAATATATCACATGTATCTGTTAGAAATAAATTTAATAAATGTACAAAGTTTCTACTTTGAAAACTACAAAATTATTATTAAAAAATAAAATAATCAAGTGGAGAAATATAGTATAATTATAAATTAAAAACTAATATTGATAAGTTTTAACATCTCCCTAAATATCCAATATCAATAAGAACTCCAACATTGCCAAGATGATTCTAAAATTTAAATGAAAATACAAAGGACTTAGTAGAGCCAAAACAATCTTGAATAAGAACACAATCAGAGTATTTATATTTCCTGAATTCAGAACTTATTATAAGACTACAACAGAGAACACAATGTGAGATTGTCATAAGTTTGGGCACGTGAATCAGTGAAATATTACAGACTACAGAAACAGATGCACACTTATATAGTTTTTTTTTTTTTACTTTTTAGTAAACTATACATAACATAAAATTAACCATTTCAACCATTTTAAACTGTATATTTTAGTATCATTGAGTACAATCTCATTGTTACTTACTGCTATATATCTCTAGCATATCATCATAACATACTGAAACTCTGTACCTATTTAATAATAACTCTCCATGCCCCCTTCCTCTTAGCCCCTGGTAACCACCGTTCTAATTCTTGTCTTATGTATTGACTCACATAAGTGGAATTACAAAATATTTATCCTTTTATTTCTGACTTATTTCACTTAGTTTAATGTATTCAAGTTTCATCCCCATTGTATCATATATCAGAATTTCATTAATTTTAAAGATTGAATAATAGTTCATTGCATGCATATACTACATTTTGTTTACCTTGTTTATTCATCTACCAAAAAATGAACATTTGGGTTGTTTCCACCTTTTGGTCCTTATGAAAATGTATTTACTAATATTTCAGTCACTGTTTTCAATTATCTTGTGTATAACCCTGAAAGTAGAATTGCTGGATAAAATGGTAATCCTCTACTACTTTGTTGCTTAATCTCTTATCAGATACGTTATTTATAAATATTTTCTCTCAACTTGTGGGTTGCCTTTTTACTCTGTTGATTTTGATACATAAAGGTTTTTAATTTTGATGAAGACTAGTTTGCTATTTATCTTTTATTGGCTATACTTTAGCACTGTATCTAAGAAATCATTGTCAATTTCAATGTTATGAACATATTATCTTATATTTTCTTCTAAGATCTAGTTTTAGCTCTTCCATGATATATATATAATACACTGTGAGTTAATTTTTGCATATGGAGTTAGGTAAGGTTCCAACTTCACTCTTTTGCAGGTGGATATCCAGTTTCTTGATAGCACTTGTGTTTTGGCACTCTTGTCAAAAATCATTTGACCATATATGTGAAGTCTTATTTCAGGGCTCTCTATTCTAACTCATTGTTTTATATGTCTGTCTTTATGTCAGCACCACACTGTTTTGATTACTATAGCTTTGTAGTACATTTTCAAATCAGGAACTATGTGATGTACAGATTTGTTCTTTTATAGGAAAAAAATCACATTGAGATTTTGATTGGGATAAAACTGAATTTGTAGTATTGACATCTCAACAATAATAAGCCTTCTAATTGATGAGCACACCATGCGTTTTCATTTATTTATGTCTTTAATTTTTTTAGTAACCTCTTATATTTTTTAGTGTACGTCTTTTACCTTTTTACTTAATTTCTACATATCTTATTCTTTTTGATGTTATTACAAAAGAATTTGTTTTCTTAATATTTTTAGATTGTTAATTGTTAGTGTATAGAAATGCAACTGATTTTTTTTGTGTTCACTTTGTATCTATTAATCTACTGAATTCTTTTTTAGTTCATATGGGTTTGTGTGTGTGTATGTGTGTAATCTCTAAACTTCTACATTAAGATTACATGTGAATAAATATAATTTTACTTCTTCCTTTCTAATTTGTTAATTTTCATATATTTTTCTTGTTTAAATTCTCTAAGACTTCCAGTATTATGTTTAATAGAGGTGGCAAAAGCATGCATCTCTGCCCTATTCTGAATATTACAAAAAAATAATAAAATGAATAAAATAAAAAAACTTTAAGTCTTTCAACTTTGAATATAATTTTACCTGAGAGATTTTTATATATGGCCTTTATTATATTGAAGCAGGTTTTTAAAATTTTACTTATAGTTTATTGAGTATTGAAAAGGTGTTAGGTTTTGTCATAAAAGGGTACTGAATTTGTTAAATGCTTTTTCAGCATCAGTTGAGATGGTCGTGTTGTGTGTGTGTGTGTGTGTGTGTGTGTGTGTGTGTGTGTATTTTCTTCATTTTGTTAATGTGATGTATTGCATTGATTAAATGTCATGTATTGGGTTATCCTTGCATTCCAGGAATAAATCCCACTTGGTAATAATGTATAATTAGTATAATATGCTGCTGACTTTTGTTTGCTAGTATTTTGTTGAAGATTTTTGCATCAATGTTTATAAGAGATATAAGAGATATAAGCCTATAGTTACATTTTTCTGTAGTGATATTTTCTAGTTTTGGAACCAGGTAATTCTGACCTTAAGGAATGAGTTAGAAATTTTTCCATCTTCTTCAATTTTTTTTGAGAGTTTGAGAAAAACTGGTATGATCTCTTCTTTAAATGTTTAGCAGAATTCATTGACAAAACTATCAAGTACACACTTTCTTTGCTGGAAGTTTTTTAAGTAAGTCTTGTTATCTGTGTTATGTTTATTCAAATTTTCTACTTCTTCATGTTTCAGACTTAGTAGGTTTGTTTTCTAGGAATTCATTCATTTCATCAAGGCTATTTATTTGCTCTTAGTAGTCTCTTTAAGTTTCTTTTTTTTTCTATCAAAATGTCGACACATCTGAGCCATACCTAGGAGAAGGGGCCCTGAGACCTGGAGTTGGCCTACTGAACATGGAGCACAAACACTGGGGCATGAGCCCATGGGAAAGTCTCATGCAGATAGTTATGAGGTTTGGGCCCCTTTGTTGTAACAAATGCCCTTATAAGAAGAGGAAGAGACAGTGGAGCTTTCTTTCTCCACCCTGTAAGGATTCAAAAGAAGGCAACCATCTGCAACCCAGGAGGTGGTCCTTAATTAAAACCTAATTACACTAGCACTCTGATTTTAGACTTCCAGTCTCAGTATAGTGAGAAAATAAAATTCTGTTGTTTAAGACACCCAATCTATGGTATTTTTTTTATAGCAGCTTGAGCCGACTGAGATAGAGACTTTACTTCAGTAAGTGGGGTGTAGAGTTAGAGGGAGGGAACAGCTTGGGGAAGGTTACAGATCAAAAGCCTGATGAACTTTAATAATAAACAATGATAGGGATGAGCTCCAGGAATGACATCAGTATAACCTTAGTAATGAAGATGACTCAATAATCAACCCTATCAAACATGGGCTTAAATCTACCTCATCACTCCCTGTTTATGGAGTCTTGAAGTTTACAATAGAATTGAGGTTGAGTCTGGGACAGGTTGAAAGACACTTTGGCATATTTTGTACTTTTATTCTAGTTATGCAGAAAATCCAATAAAATATGGGTCACCTGGAAAAGTCTTGAAACATTTTTACTTATCAATGACAGAGAGATAAAATTGAGATCCAATGAAGTTACAGTGACTTTTATCAGCAAGCTGGCTAGATTTTGCTCCAGTGCTTTGTGTTAGTTACTTTGCAGGAACATTCTATGATTTGTTCAGAGGTTATAAGATTGAAGTTTTGGCACTGAGTTCATATCAGATAAGACCTGTTCCTTTCAGATAATGCAGATAGCAATTAGTCAAGACCTTTAAATGTAAATAGCACAGTGACTGATGATTGGAATGATACATAGCAGTTGTCAGATACATACAATAGTGTCCCAGTATTCTTGGTTTGAAGTCTGGAGTTTCAGCTATCTGCAGTTAATGGAAGTTTTAAAATATTACAATGAAAATTTCAGAAATAAGCAATTTATAAAATTTAAATTGTATGCCCTTCTAAGTAGTGTGATGAAATCTCATGTCATTCAGCTTCATTCCACCCAGAAAAAGGGATGTGAATTATCTCTTTTTGTAGTGTCTCCATGCTGTATACACTTCCCTCAAGTTAGTCAATTAGCAACCTTCTGTGTTATGAGATCAACTCTCACCATATCACAGTGTTTATGTTCAAGCAACCTTTATTTTACTTTACAATGGCCTCATAGTATTAGAGCAGTGATACTTCCAATTCAGATATGCCAAAAAAAATCGTAAAGTGCTTCCTGTAATTCAAAAAGAATGTATGTGTAAGATAAAACATAATATACATAGGACTCAGAGCTATCTGCAATTTCAGGCCACCTGGAGGTCTTAGAATGTATCTCCTGTGGATAAGGGGGAACTACTGTAGGTTAAAACTTCAGTTAGTATAAAAGAAAGTGATTGCCTTCCCTGGTGCTCAGAAATCAAACGTTAAATAAAGCCTGTTCTCCTCCTTCTGTCATCTACCATTCTAAGTCAGACATAACTGTGGTTGTTTTACTGATATTATCCCATTCAATGATGACCTGAAAGAAGATCAAATTTAGTGTGTGCTAGTTTTAAATATTGACAAAATATTTTTAGATGGCTGATGAGGCTAAAATCAATATGAGATGGTTACATATTTCAACGGAGACACCAGTTTCAAAGTGCTTCCAATGAAAGATAATAAAATATTGGAGATTAAATTCCAACTATGAATTACCAGATAGATATATAGCATCAATATAATCAGTACCTCAGTAAAGTTTTAATGATCATCATTAGAATTTAGAATCAACCAAAACAAAACTACTTTCTTTAGTTATTTATCCAGGAGAAAATATTCAATTAATAATTTCATTAGTAAAACCACAATTTCCTGAAAGTAGTGTTAAGAGGAAGTAATTGTTAACTTTAATCTTGAAGTGAGATTTAAATTCCACATAAGATGTGACAAGATGTGAAGCAGTCTGAAGTGAGGTTTATTATCTGTGGAAAATCAGTAGAGAGATTTCATCTAGACTAGACAATGTAACTAGGTCCTCTAGGATAGATGGGTCTGTAGCCTCAGGAATACATTTTTTTCTTGTTCCCACATCAAAGAACTATGCACTACAGATATTAAAATCCGTATATATACACACATGCACAAAATACATATTATGTATTTTTTTGAATTTTTAAAAAGTAGTCTCATATGCCAATAATCTCTTAGTAGAACATGTTATAAAATTTGATTTGTTCTAATATATTTGATTTTCCCTAATCAATTTTAGAGGTAAAAGTGGTCATTGTTAAGTAAAATTAACACAGAAGTATTGTTTTAATCATGATTTTTTTTACATTTGATTTTATGTTTATGAAGGAAGCAATAGAGGATATTTGTTTCTGCTCCTCTTTTTTCAGCCTATTCTTTTTGTGGGGAGACAGTCATTCCAAATGTGCTGCAAACAAGATTTAAAAAGCGAAGAGTATGAATACTCCTCAAAATTAAAAAAAAATATTTATAGGTAGGCAATTATGATTTAGATAGTTGTGATTTTATCATTATAAAGAATGTATAAATGCCTAACCTTGGAAACCAGAGTATTTTTTTTCTTTTATTGTTACTGAGTTTGCTAAATTTACAACACAGTGTTGGAAAACTTCTCTTTTGTTTATTGTGTGGCTTTTATTTTTGAAATAGTCAACAATCACTACTAGGGCCATTGATGTTTCTAAATTTTCCAGAGCTTAAGCTGCAGGAGATATGGCAGTCCTGAAAGAAAAGATTGTGATTCAAGCAAAAATATGTCTCCAAATTGATGGTATTGGCACAGTGGGAAGGTCCCATGGTAGCAACAATTAGCAGTTCTGATCGGTCAAGGGCAGCTGAATGGTGTGCACAGCTGCAACAGCGAAGCTCATGATTGCTGGCAGCTTCTTTGATTGTGATAGATAGAATGGATGCAGTAGGAGATTTTTGTGTAGTTAGTTGGAGAATCTCCCAAATGAAAAAGAAAAGAAGTGATAATATTCACCACGAGAACCATATAGCACTGGTAGAAGTTTATAAACTGAGTTGAATTTTCACATGAAATTATTTGTTAAGTAAATGATGCATAATAAGGATATTAAAGATATTATACTTAACATGCTTTGGTAAATGCAGAGTTTTAATGGTACTTATCAAAGAAACATCATAGGTTTTATTTTATTCTTGAAACAACTTTAACACAGTGTTTTCTTCTTACATATAAAGCAAATTTATTAATGTCTTTAATATTTCATTTTTAGGATTAAAATATAATTTATTTATCATATTGCTTTTACAGCTTATTGCCATTGAGTCTCTGCAAGAAACATCCACATGATGCCTGACTATGTTATATTGATGGCATATATAATTTCTGAATTATAAATATGTAAGAATAAATAAAACATTTTGAAGTATATGAGTTAAATACTTGGACAAAATAACAAGTCATCACCATGATATATATTGAATTAGTATTCTAGTTTATAAATCTTATTATGGTTTCTGTATTTTTGATGTTCACATAATAACCAGATTACACTTTCTTAAAAATCATGCTTCATCAATCCATACTGCTAATTTATTTGGTTTGAAATGTGATTTATCCTTCAACATGGCTCAACTTACAATCACTAAAGAATTCTAGATATGTTTCTTATTAACAGGGTATTTTTATATTCCTATTATTTTGTGTTGAACATTTTAAAATAAGTCATATAATAAAATCATTTTTCTTTCGTTAATCTTAATGCTTTCAATTTTTATGGCCAAAAGTGGTCTTTTGTATTATTGTCCAGTATGTGTATGTTACCAAATTATCCAAGAAGATAATGGATATTCATAGAAAAGATAATATTTAGTCTCCAGCCAATTATCTTGCATCAATTGTTACAGACATAAATATTTAGGACTAAAATTAAGTAAGCTCTCCCATGACTATCTCCTATGGTCATGCATTTTAAGTGACTTTCTCCATATAAACAGATATAACAAAGGTATGGGAATTGGACTAGTTCTAGGTCAGGTTTTTTCACTTACTAGTTTGACAATCTTGGTTTTCTTATATGTTACTAAGGAGAATAATAAGATTTATCTCATTCCCTTACATGTAAACTCTGTAAATGATGATAATAATATCTATTTCACTAGGTAATTGTGAGGATTAAATTAGTTAATGTACATAAAGCAGACAATACAGTCTCTAGCATATAGGTTTCAAAAATAACATTTTCATTAATATGAAACATTATACAATGTTATATGTATAGACACAGTATAAAGATCTAAATGACCAACTGCTTCCTAAAAGATGAAATTAAGGAGCCATGTCTTAAATATTAGGTAGAATTTTTCAAGATATATATGAAGTGCAGAACTGCTAAGAAGAGAGGGGAAACTGTGCAATATTACCAAGCTATGAAAGAGCATGCAGTATTCAAAGATTGTGGGTCTGGGACAAATTACTTGTGGAATGGAGTGGGCCAGAATATAAAGTAATGTGCAAACTTATAGGAAAAGTGGTCTGGTGGTGCCTGCCATTAATGAAATGAAGAATCTGAAGAGGAATATCAGATTGCAGAAAGGAGTAAGATAAAAGTTGAAATTGAGACATATTCAGTTATAATTTCTCGTTAAAACTCTATCAGGACATGCTTAAGGGAGTTATATATAGGAATAGAATATAAAACAAACAAGAAAAAGCAACACTGACTTTCCACACTTGGGGATAATTGGAGTCTCCCCAGGGACTGTTTATATTCTCTCTCTGTGCCTAATAAGACATTTATTGGAATTCTCTGTGATAATTGCTGACTTCTAAAGACCATGAGTTCCTGGAGACATGGGACTTTGTGTGAATCATCATAGTAACCCTGTACTTACTCAGCAACAACATTTGACTAAGACTGAAAAAGATTAGTAGTAAGGGGATAAGTTCTCTCATAAAAATATTTTAAGTAGGAAACAGAGAGAGCTAAATTGATTTAAAGAAATGAGCAGAAAAGGAGCCAGTATGCTCACACTATCACGATCTGGCTTCCTTCAGTATTATTTAGGAATATTTCATGGAGATGGAAAGCCTGAAGCCAGATCAGAATAGAATGAGCAGCAAATAAAAAGTAAGGTGCTACATTTTCCCACAAAGGGGACATGGTCATAGAGGAGATTCCCATATCCTAAGAAAGACAAGGCATTTTCCACTGCTCAACAGGAATTTGAGAAGTCTGAGCAGTGCAGGAGAAAACAAAACACTTGTACTCAGTTGCCACCAACTGAAAAATAAAAGGAAGACCTCTTCTTATAAACCCAATACAGAGGTATCACAAGAAGAAAGAAGAAGGAGAAGGAGAAAAAGAAGATGAAGGAGAAGAAAAGGAAAAAAAGAGATTTAATTTCCATAAATGCCTAGGCAGAAAAATAATCCATCAAATACAGTGAGCAACCAAAACAACAAGAAAGCATAGAAAAGAAAATGAAAATTTTCCAGAAAATAAACTTAGACTTGGAAATGTGTGATTTAAATGACAGAGAATTAAGAGTGCAATTCTGAAAAAAACTCAATGAGATTCAAGAAAACTCTGACAGGCTGTTTAATAAACTCAGAAATAAAATCAATGAACATAAGGAGTACTTTATTAGAGATCAAAACTTTAAAATAGAATCAAATAGAAATTCTAGAACTTAAGAACTCAATAAAAGAGATGAAGAATAAAATAGCTAGCTTAGGAAATAGAGCTGACTAGATAGAAAAGATAATTAGTGAAATCTAGAAATGTTGCAAGTAAAAAAAAGAGAGAGAGAGAGAGAGAGAGAGAGAAAGAGAGAGAGAGAGAGTCTACTGTCATACTACCCTGAACAAGCCTGATACCATCTGATCTCAGAAGCTAATCAGGGTCAGGCCTAGTTAGTACTTGGATGGGAGACCACCTAGGAAGACCAGGTGCTGTAGGTGTAAAAAAAAAAAAGGGGGAGGATTGTAAGCTGATAAGATTCTTGCAATATGTGAGGTGTGAGGTCAACCAAGGGCTGCCTCATTAAAAAAAAAAAAAAGCAAGAGAGAGAGAGAGAGAGAGAGAGAGAGAGAGAGATTTGAGAATGATAATAATAATAAAAAAGCAAAGAACACACTCTGCAAAAACCATCTGACACCATTAGAAAGAGCAATATAAGAATAATGGATATATCAGAAAGAGAAGAGAGGAAGAGGGAACAGAAAGCCTTTTCAAGCAAATAGTGAATGAGAACTTTCTCAACCTATGCGAAAACTGGATCCTTGAATTTAAGAGAAAAACAGAACACCTAGTTATCAAAATTCAAAAAAAAGTCTTCCCCAAGACATCTGACATTAAAACTATTAAAAATTAATAACAATAAAAACATTATCAAGGCAACCAGAGAAAAGAAAACAATAACTTTAAAGGAAATCCCATTAGATTATCAGATTTTTCAACAGAACCCCTACAAGCTAAGAGTGAGTGAACTCAAGTATCCAAACTATTGAAAGAGAACAAGTATCAGCCAAAAATAATATATCTAGCAAAGTTATCCTTTAGATATGAAAGAGAAATAAAGATTTTTCCAGACCTACAGAAGCTGAGAGAATTTACCATCACAAGATATGCATTATAGGAAATACTGAGGGGGTTATTCTAAATAAAATAAAAGACAAAGGATACAAAACTATAAGTTAGATGACTAATAGACAGACAGAAACAAGTAATTGCAACCCTTATTCAGAATAGAGTATTACACACTTACATATAACATAAAGTGTAAGAAGGTAAAAACATTCAAAAAATGAAGAACACAATAAATACTGAAACTTGGGTATAAACTCACAGTATGAATAGAGATAACTTGTGACAATAAAAATGTAAAAGGAGAGAAAGTAAATTCTGAATTTTCAAAGGAGAATGGAGATAAAGTGCATTTAGAAGAAAAAGAAATACTGTATATGTGAAACTTTCTTTTGCATGAACTTAATAGTAACTGAACACATACACACAAATTCAGAACTAAGACACATAACATAAAAAAAAGAAGCATAAAGAAAAATCATAGAATACCACCAAACTAAAATAACAGACAAAAACCTGAGAGAAAAGACACAATGGAGACACAGAGCTACCAGAAAACAACAGATAAAGTAGCTATAGAAAATCTTTATACATCAATTATCACGGTAATGAGAGACAATGATGAACACTTCATAATGATAAAGGGAACCATGCATCAAGAAAACATAACACTTACCAATATATATGCACCTAATCAGTAAATATCAAAATATATAAAGCAACTACTAACAGAAGTAAGAAAAGAAACTGACAAAAGCATTAGTGAAGTAGGGGACCTAAATACCCCATTGACAGCTATAGATAGACCATCCAAACAGAAAACTAATAATAATAAAAAAGCAACATTATGACACATTAGACTAAATAGACATAAATGACATTTACAGAGACTTTCATATCAAATCAGAAAATTATACATTCTTTTCTAATGCACATAAAACAGTCTCTCAAGGAATAGAGAACAAAAAAGACAATAGGAAAAAATTAATGCAGCAAATACTTGTTTCTATAAAAAGATAAATTAAATTGACAACTCCTGGTTAGACTGCAAAGGATAAGAGAAAAAAAAATTCAAAAAGCAAAATCAGAAATAAAAAAGAAGTACAGAAATACAAAGGATTATACAGAAATACAAGGGATTATACTATGAAAAATTATGTCACCAAATTCAATAACCTAAACAAAATAGACAAGTTCTTAGAAATATATAACTTTCCTAGACTGAATCACAAACTGTAAAATGTAAATAGATTTATTAACAGTCAGGAAATTGAAACAGTCATCAAAGAGTGAAAGTCCAGGACCAGATGGCTCCACTAGTGAATTCCACCAAACAGTCAAAAATGATTTAATACCTGTTCTTCTTAAACTCATCTAAAAATTGAAGAAGTAATACCTCCTAACTCATTTTATGAGGCCAACATTACTCTTATACTAAAACCCAGTAAGAATAACAAAAGAAAAAAATATTACAGATCAATATCTCTGATGAATATAAATGCAAAAATTCTAAACAAAATAGTATTAAATTGAATATATTACATTAAAATAATTACATTTAAAAGATTATACATTATGATCAAGAGGGGCTTATTCTAAGGGTGAAGGATTGTTCAACATAAGCAAAATGATCAATTTGATATACTGCATAAAAAATAAAAGATAAAATTATGTGATCATATGAATAGATGCAGAGAAAACATCTGAGAAAATACGAGATCAACTTATGATTAATATACTCAATAAAATGGGTGTAGAAGAAAAGTTTCTTAACTTAATAAAGGCCATACACCACAAACTCTCACCTAATATCATACTCAATGATAAAAAACTGAAAGCTTTTTCTCTCAGATGAGAAACAAGACAACAATGCTTGCTCTCAACACTATTATTAACATAGTCTAAAAAATTTTAGCTGAAACAATCAGTCAAGAGAAAAAAATAAAAGGTATTCAAATTGCAAATGAAGAAATAAAGTTATCACTTTTCCATATGTAATTAATCTTTACATAGAAAACCCTGAAGTTTCCACAAAAAAAAAAAAACTATTAAAAACAATAAATAAATACAATTAAGTTGCAGGATACAAAAATCAATGTCCATAATTTAATTGTGTTCTAATATATTAACAATTACATTTCACAAAAAAGAAATGAAGTAAAAAACAGTTCATTTTATAATTTCAAGAAAAAGATTAAATATCTAAAAATAAAATTAATAAAAGATGTGAAGGATCTGAAAACTATACTGAAAACTACCAGACATTATTAAAATAAATTGAATAATACACAAAGAAATGGAAATATATTTTGAATTAATGGATTGAGAGAATCAACATATAATTAAAGTGACCTTATTACCCAAAGTAATATACAGATTTAACGCAATCACCATCAAAATTCTAACTGCACTTTTTAAATAGAACAAAAAATTATCAGATTTGTATGGATGTGCAAAAGACCCTGATAGCCAAAATAATCTTGAAAAAAAAAGAGAACAAGCACAGAGGATTCACTCTGACTTCAAATTATGCTACAAAGTGACAATAACCAAAACTACATGACATTGGCAGAAAAACAGACACACAGACCAATGGAACAGAACTGAGAGTTCAAAATTAAATGCTCAATAAATGGGCAAATAATTTTCAACAAAGTAGCCAAAACCATACAATGGGGAAAGGAAAGCCTCTTCAATAAATAGTGCTGGGGAAATTGAAAAGTCACATGCAACTTAATGAAATCAAGCTACTGTCCGTCACTATACACCAAAATTAACTCAAAATGGATTGAAGATCTAAATAAAGACCTAAAACACTAAATTTCATTAAAAAAATGGTGCTAAACTTGTAAGCCTTGTATTTAAGGAGGATTTTATAAATTTGACCTCCAAAGCAAGGGTAGTCAAAGCAAAAATAAATGAATGGGACTGTGTCAAACTAAAAAGCTATTGCACAGCAAAAGAAACCATCGACCAAGTAAAGAGACAACCAACCAAATGAGAGAAGATATTTGCAAATAGTAGCTCTGATAATGGGCTAATATATAAAATATATTTTTTAAAAACACTAAACTCAACAAAAACAAACAAAAAGACACATACAATTCAATTTAAAAAATGGGCAGATATCTCTCCCAAGACAAATGGTCAACAGACATATGAAAAGATGTTCAACTTCACTAGCTATTATGAAAATGCAAATCAAAACCACAGTGAGATACCACCTCACACTTATTGGAATGGCTACCATCAGCAAGACAAATAATAAGTGTTGAAGAGGTTGTGGAGAAAAATGAACACTAATACACTGCTGGTGGGAAAGTAAATTGATACAGCCACTATGGAAAACAGCATGAAGATTTCTCAAAAAAATTAAGAATAGAATTGCCATATGACCCAGCAATCTCCTTTCTGGATATCTACCCAAAATTTTTTAAAGCATTTATTCCCAAGAATATATGCACCATGATGTTCATTGCAGCATTATTTATGGAGGCCAAGACATGGAAACAACTGAAGTGTTCTTCAATAAATGATTTCATAAAGATGTGGTACATATATACAATGAAATATTACTTAGCTATAGGAAAAGAGGATATTCTGCTATTTGTGACAATATGGTTAGATCTTGTGATTATAATAGTAAATAAAATATGTCAGACAGAAAAAAGTTGAGAACCATATGGTTTTACTCATATGTGATATATAAAACTGAAAGCAACAAATGAACAAACAAGCAATCAAACAAAAACACATGGACCCAGATAATAGTTTAGTGGTTACCAGGGAAAAGGAGGGGAGAGGGGAGTTCAAAAAGGGTAAAGGGGGTCAAAAATATGTTGATCAAAAAAGATTTGACTGTAGGTGGTGAATACACAATGCAATATATAGATGATATATTATAGAATTGTACTTGAAAACTATATAATTTGATTAACCAAAGTCAACCTAATATATTTAATTTAAAAAAATAAAATAATGTATCAAAGAAAAAAAAAGAAAAAAGAAGGCAGATCATCATCTCAGGAGAAAATTTTGTTGTTCAAATTGTTCCAGCTTAGGTCATTGGTAGCTGTTTTAGCTGACTCCTGTGCCCCTTTGGCATACTCTCATTAATGTGGGCTTTTTGGGGGGGGTCTGGTTTTGTTTTGTTTTGCTTTGCTTTGTTTTGCTTTGTTTTATAGAATGTCCTAATGTCTGGGCATTATAAGATACTCCAGACTCATCTTATATATTTCATGTTTGGTCATCTTATAAATGTTAATCAGTCATTTTCCAAAAGAAGCCATATTTTATTACGTTTGAGAATGATATTAGAAACCAAAAACTGGTGCTAGGCGTGCTGATTGCTTCTGGAGTGTGTTTTAACCATATTACATTGTATGAGCTATTGTGTACCAGATGCAGATTGAGAGAGAGAAATCAGGGAGAATTTTATAGTTTTGTTACAGTTCCCTGGGAAGAACACAGCATACCATACAGGGGTACTTAAAGAAACACACCGGAGTTTATCATAAGGCAGAGAGAAAGGAGAAAAAGTGGAAAGAGCCTTTGTTGTGTTTTCTGTGGGAATTTTTTTTTGACAATGCTTTCTTCTTTATTAAACATTGAAGCACAAATAAATGTTCCTTAGAGGAGAAGAAAAGGACACTCACTTGGGGAGAGAATCACACAACAGGTTCCCATCTTTACAAAAAGAGCTTAGTATTGATTTCCAGGGAGGAGCAGGGCATGGTGAGCTCAAATATGGTAATAATAAATTAGAGTAACCCGCTCTTCCCAATGCTTTGAACATTGACAAAGATCTCAGCTCATCACCCAGGGAAAAAAGCAGGGCCTTCTGATGCTCTGTTCGTACATGTTCTCTTCTGTTCACTGGGAATAACATCAAGCAGCTGCATAATTGAATTATGACAAAAGCAGGATTCTTGTAATAAAAATCACAGAGTTGTCTGTAGTTTCTTGAACTTACATAAGATTGAAGTGTGTAGACATAATCAGATTCTCAAGACGAAGAAATGTCCAGCTTCTAGCCAGGACCTCACATTTTGGTCAAGACAGCCTCTATAAGAACTATATTACACTTGACCTCTTGATGTCTTGACATCAATTTTGAGCTTAAATTTCTGGGGTATTTGAGTAGCTTGAATAGTAGAAAAGAGTTTTAGAGAGCAGGCTCTAAGTTGTCCTAAACTACATATCAGGCATATTATTATGAGAACAAAAGGGAGAAATACAGATATAAGGAGATCTTGTAGACTAACCCATAACTAATTTTCCTATTTATATATTAGCCAAGAAAACAGATCTGAAATTTTCAGTCTCTAACAAAGTCTTAGTGGTGTTATAAATGTCAAGGTCAAGATAGCAGGGGGAACAGGAGTCACTGGTGAGTGGGTGATCCTCTCTCCCCTCTCCCCAAGGAATTGAGGAATTAACTGATATGAGGCAGTTTTCTCTTGGGAGAAGTGATAATTTTGATGAATTTTTGGAATGGCACAGATAATAGTACCTTCTATCAGATTTCCCTTAAGGCATGAGATTTTAGGGGTAAAAATTTTGGACATAAGCTAAAAATATAACAGGATTATGAGCTAAGTAGATAGATAACTCAGAAAACATAATAGAATCTTTCATCTCAATGTAGGAAAAGTGAAAAATGTCCTGTATCCAATTTGTCAGCTCCATAAGAAAGAAGACCATAGGTATTGCCAGAGTTGAGGTTTTAGTGTTTACGATGAAGTTATCTTTGGTCAGGAGACAAGTCATCTCTAATGCCAAGATCTTGAACTGGTGTGATGTTGACTGAGGTGAAATATTCTCCAGCAGTGCACATACTGGACCAGGATGATGTCATCCAGCATGCAGGACTGAGGTATCCTGTCCAAATGAATATGTACTTAAGTTGATGTGGTTTCTTATTTTTATAGCTCTATCCTATTATAAAGCAAATGAGCTACTTATATAATTGAAAAGGAACATTAGGCCTAGGAATTTGACTTGTAAATATGTCTAAGGCTTGTAGGTGCTCAGATAGTAAAGGTGCCATCTGTGATACTATGATGAGGGACCAAAGTACCTAGGCCTGACTGGCACAGTTAAACAGACTCAATTAACAGTGGTGAAATCTAAAAAAGTTTCCGACCATCTAAGGTTTTGCCTAGGTAGATGATGAGACGTTCTGTTGCAAGTATATTTAAAACATATGGCCTTATTTGAGTGTTAAAAGAATTTCAGATTGACACCAATTAAAATATCCATGGCTGAAATCGGGACTCCAGCATCAGTTAGTAGGCAGTCATTCTACTGTAGCCAATTACTATGGGTCCTTTTTTTCAGTTGTTCATTTTGTTTGGTAACAGGCAAGCTAGCATGTTCTTTGGCTATAGGGCTTGTTTTATCCAACTTAATGGTCTCCTAAAAAATAAAAGTCTCACTGGAAGGGTTTGGTCCTCCTGATTACAAACCAATAGAAGAACCCAAAACGATAGTACTGAGACCAACAGCCAGTTGTGCATTGGATAGGTTTTTTTGCTGTCTGATTTTGATTCTCCTCCAGCATGTATTATTGCCAAGAAAGGATTGTCTAATTTCCTTACAATAGAATATGGTGTGGATTTTGTCATTATCTCTAAATGTGATTTTTTTAGTTTACTAAGTGGAGTTGTCTATCTCCCTTTTTAGTTGTCTATACTTTGTGTTGGATTGGTCCTGGAATACTAATTTAAATTTTCAGGAGAGTGTCAGAGGGAGAGCCCAGATTAAGTATCTACCCTTCATAACCCAAATTTTCTAGACTATTTTTTTGGGGAGGAGTAGTAAAAATTTAGTCTTAATTGGGTCTACTTTCTGACGGTCTTGCTTGGTCCATGAAACAAGATATAGTTAATGGGTCCTGGAAGTCTATACCTTTGATCTAGCCTCCAACCCTTATAAAATGAGTGCGAGACTGAAGATTTATAAAAATAGAGAAACTCATGTAATAGTCGTTTTTAAATTAAAATTATTGGGATGACATTGGTTAATAAAACCATATAGGTTTTAATTGTACAATTTGATAATATGTCATATGTATATTGCATTGTGTGTTCACCACCCAAAGTTAAATTTTCTTCTGTCACCATTTATTTGACCCCTTTTACTCTTATCTACCTCCTCCTCCCCACTTCCCTCTGGTAACCACTGATCCATTGTCTGTGTTTATTAATCTCTGTTTATTTGTCATATGATGAATTTTTATATATATGAGAGCAAGAAATTTAAATTTAGAAAAGGGCAATGAAAAAGTTTTTTGTTTGTTTGTTTGTTTCTTAAGTTCATGTCAGTTTATTAAGGTGCCTTGAATTAAGAGAAATTGAGGTTGGGGATGAGAGAAAGGCTCATTTAGGGGCTATTCTGTTTGCTGGACTAGAATTCAGAAAGAAATTGTTTGAGAAGACTGTTATGTCGTAGTCAAACCTGCTATTTGAGACCTATAAGGAACATGAAAGTTCTATTGAATGCCTTTTTTTTTTTTTTAAAGATTTTAGCATTCTGTATTCTGAGAAATGAAATATGTATCCTGGTTAATCTCAATAATATCTGTAACTGAAAAGGAGATAAAGAACATCCTTGCAAGATCTTATATTGTGACCTTCATATATGTAAATATGTGTGATTTTGATTTATATTTTTGGTTTCTGTGAGGCAAGAAATTCCCAGAGTTCTTTACTCTGAAAGGGACAGCTCTTAGGCAATTGCTCAACAATTTGTAATGAATGCTGCCAGGGGATCCAGTACTAAAATGGCTGGCTGAACTTTGGCCAATTGTGCTGACCCTCAGGTCCCATACTTTATCCAGGAATGTCTTGGATACAGCAATATTCTGAGCTCCATCATTTATGATGGTGGCTATGTCGTTCATACAGTCTATTAACTCTCACTGGTCTTTTATTCAATTGATTTCAAGGGGTTGCCCCAGGCAGCCAAGGGGTCACAAGAGGTGCTGACCCCCTCCAGGATCATAAGATTTCGGCAAATGACTGATACCCACTCCTGAAGGTGGAATATACCAGAGGACCCAGGTCTGGCTCCATCTTGTCTTAAGGATGCCTCAGTAGCCATGCTGAGTTTAGGAGGTGTTATTACTATGACTTAAGCATATTGGGCAACCAAGTATGGAGGGCCACAGGCTCAGGGTCTGAGATTCTTTATTTCTAGGAGTGCCCAGTAGAGAGCTAGCTGTTTGTTGCTTTAATGGTATAATAGACTGAGAGGGTAAATTTCTTGTGTAAGAAGGCTTTGGGCAATTCACAGACATCATAGCTGGTCCAGAGACTCCAGGGGGCAAGATAGTGAAGGAGTCTTTGAAGGCACAAATGGGAGTGCCTGCTGATTTTAATTTGGGCAGATTTTAGAGCCTTTAATTTGAGGGGCCCCATTGAGGTGAGCTGATTTGTAAGTAGCGACATCAGTGAGATTAAGTAAAATTTGTAATGAGAAATGCATTGCTATTATCTGTTTTAGGCTACATGTGATTTCATATTGATATCTTCAACTATCTTCTATTACTTCATGGACTGTTCTAGACTTCTCTTGTTTACCTGTAAGTTAACCCACTCCAACAGTGAGAAACTGGTTCCTATCATCTACCATCCATTTACTTGTTTAATTTCATTGTAAATGTATAGCAATATCATAATTGTTAGCCCATACTCTCATGAGAAACAATTGTATCAACTAAAATACAGTGCTATATGCAGTTTCTTTGTCCTTAGTCTTTAGCCTTTTGCTTTAGAGACTTCATTTATTTCCAAAGTTACTTAAATAAGCGCATTTTCTCTGCCGCTATCAGTGAGGTGACAGCATGCATTCACAACGCAAATTCATTTAGATTATTTTATCATGGTTTAAATTTTTTCTTTGAATCCACTGACTTCCTAATTCTTAAATTGGTACACGTTAAGATTTATTATTTGTTTTCTAAAGTTCTATGGGTTTTGACAAATACATAATATCATGTATCCACCATTTTTATACCATAAAGAATAGTTTCTTTTCCCTATAAATCTCCTGTGCTTCACCTATTCAATCTTTCCTCCCTCTCCCTGAATGCCTACCTGGCAACTACTGATAACTTTACTGTTTCTAGAGCTCTGCCTTTCCAGAATTTCATATAAATGAAATGAGAGTATCTGTACTTTTCGGACTAGCTTCATTTACTTAGTAATATATATTTGAGGTTTCTCCATGTCTTTTTGCAGTTGAATATTTAATTTCATTTATTTTTATTGCTAAATAGATTTTGTTATGTTTTTGTTTTTGTGTTTTTATTTGTTTGTTTTTTAATTTACTTACTGACATATCTTGGTGACTTACAGTTTTGGGTGATTACTAATAAAGCTTCTATTTGCATATAGGTTTTATGTAAACATAAATCTTAAAATTAGTCAAGTAAATACCTAAGGCTTCAATTCCTGGATCGTATGTTAATACTGTGTTTAATTAAAAACAAACAAACAACAACAACAACAAAAACAAGTTCTCTTTTGAATTTCTACCAGCAAGAAATGAGAATTCCTCTTGATGAGAATCCTTGCCAGCATTTGGTATTGTCAATGTTCTGGACTTTAGTCATTCTTATAGGTGTGTCATGTTATCTCATTGTTTTAATCAATTCTCTAATAACAAATGATGTTGAACACTTTTCCATAGGCTTACTTGCCAAATGTATATTCTTTGATAAGGTGTTTGCTAAAATATTTTGGCTATTTTTAAATTGCAGTGTTTCTTTTTCTGCTGAATGTAAAAGAATTCTTTGTATATTTTGGAAACAATTCCTTTATCACATATGACTTGCAAAATTTTTGCCATTTGCGGTTTGTCTTTCCATTCTCTTAATAGCATCTTTTACAAAGCAGAGATTTTAATTTTAATATATCTTAAGATAAATTTTCTTTTTCTTTTATGAACCATGTTTTGGATGTGTCTAAAAGTTAATTTCCAAATGCATAATCATATAGATTTTCCCTATGTTTTCTTCTAGATTTTTTCTAATATTGTGTTTTCTGTTTAGATTTATTATCCATTTTGAGTTAATTTTTCTGAAAGAAATAATATCCATGTCTGGGTTCCTTTCTTTTATTTTCTCTTATCTTATTACTGTTGCTGTAATTGGAAAGACTTTATTTATTTTTCTCTCAATTAAATTGCCTTTGTTCTTTTGTCAAAGACTACATGACTATATATTTTTGGGTTTTATTTCAAGCTCTCTGTTCTACTCCATTGATGTACATATTTAGTCTTCAAAAAAGTTATGCTGTCTTTTTTGATTACTGTAGTTTTATATATAGTAAGTCTGGTGTCAGGCATACCAAGTCTTCTAACTTCATTTTTCTACTTCAATATTGTGTTTGCTATTATGGATCTTTTGGCTTTCCATATAAACCTTAGAAATATTTTGTTGATTATCACAAATATCTTGTTGAAATTTATATATCAATTGCATTGATTCTACAGATCAAATTGGGAACAATTGAAAACATGAAAATATTGAGTCATCTAAACATAAATTCATGAACATGGACTATCTTGACATTTATTTTGATCATCTTTTTTTCTTTCTTCAGAGTTTTGGAGTTTTTCACATATAAATTTTAATTCACTGTATTGATTTATACCAAAATATTATTTTACTAGTGTACTACTATAGATGGTATTGTACTTTGTATTTCAAATTTCAATTTTTCATGGCTAATATGTAGGAAAACAATTGACTTTTGTATAGTTAACCCTCACTAAACATCATTGATAGATTTTTAGAAACTGCAACTTTAAGCAAAATGATGTATAATAAAATCAATTTTACAATAGATTCATTGATATAAAAAAGAGTTAAATTTCTACAGCATATTTCTGGTCACAGAAATAGCACCAAACTTCTAAGTCCTAAAACACTTCTAACATTAAACATTGAAATAAATATAAGGTATACATATATTTAGGAAGATTAACAAAAACAAATAAGATGTATATCTCAAAAATGTTTACACCTGAGATATAAAATAGTACTTATATTTTTGTTAACATGCATATTTGGGTTTCCATATAGATCATACAGCATATAGAGAATTTGAAATATAATATTCCAGAGGGCAGAGTCATTATAATTATATTTTTATATAAAGCACATTATCCATTCAAAATAAGCTTTTCATAACATTAATGCTGATTGTTTAGGTGTACAGTACATCTTTATGTAGTCCAATATTATTTTAGATTCTATTCATCACATTTTGTAAGAAAGAGGAAGATTAAAGAAAGGTGTTTTATATATGTGACTTTATAAGAGCACCTATCTCAATTTTGTGTTAAAAAAAACCCTGATAATACTATGATTCCAAAGTACAGTATTTTGTTACTAGGCAACACCTTTATGATACTCAAGATGTGTTAACTAAATGCAACTTCATATCAGCTTCCAGGTATTCTTTTATTTATGAAGTGAGCAACTGAAATAATTCATTAACAATGTCTTCTGGGGGAGGAGGAGGGGCTTGAGGAAAACACCAAATGTGGAGAAGTGGAATGGGGATAGAAGGTATAGCTAACACAAATATACCAACAAATGGGAAGAATATTAGCAAGGTGCCATACTGAGAACAATTATTTGCCTTTTTTTCCTCTTACCTGCAATGACCAGTTTAATATTTTGGCTTTAAAACGAAAAATAATTTGTTTCGCATGGCTCTCATAAGTTTCTTAAAAGTAAGCTAATGAAGTAATAGTATATAGAAGTGCTGGCTAGGGTTTGCATGTGCATGTACATGTGCTCTTATATTAAAAAATATATATATGTGCTGCCTCTGAGATTTTCAGCAGTTTCTGCTGACTCTTTAATATCTCCAAACTTCCATCTGCATCAGCAATTTCGTACTTAAATTGGAACATCTTCTAAATATTCTTGACCAAAGATTGGAAAGCACTCTTATAGTGAATGAGTAATCATAGTATCATAGACCTTTGATAACCCCAGAGTGTTTGTTGTTTCTTCAAAGAAAAGTCATGTTTCAGCACACACTTGGCTACTTAATAGAATTTATCCACCAGGTTGCCCTTGTAAGGCTAATGATTACCATGAAAGTTGTTTATGTGACTCTTAAGAAAATCTCTGCCTAGAATAACAGATTGTGTGTATCTGTGTGTTAGTATTCATTAAGTTTCTACTATATGTCAAGGATCTTCACAAAAAGTAATCTTTGAAACAAAGCTATTTATATGTATTATTTACACAGTCTTTCAGATTCAGAAACAGAGACTCACAGGGCTTAAGTAATTTGCCAAAGGTATTAAGTTATAAATATCTGAGTTTTTAATAGGGTGTCCGACTTCAATTCCAATATTGCTTGCAACATACAACTTCCCTTTAATTAATCTGTTAATAGAAAATAATTAAAGATAAATTAATTTAACAGATTGCTCTTATCTGTTTAATAAAAGGACAGTCCCAAAAATATTTAATTTACTTTAAATTAAATTTTGTATATTTCTAATGCATGTGTTCACTTTATTTTTTTATTTTGTTCATGCAGTCAATTTATATTAATAAATTTTGCAATATAAATTCTAAAATACTTCATTTTCTCATACTTGTGACTCCACCAATGAAAAACGATATAACAGTCTGTCTATAAATTTAAAAAATAGAGTTTATGGTATTATTTAACATTAATAGTGTGTTTTATATTTCACATTCCTTTATGTAAATGGTAATACATTTATAAACTTATTCATATAAATATAATTTTAATGTTGGCTTGAAAACATGATTAGATGACAGGCTATAAAAGTAAAAGTTATAAGTACTTTTAAAACAGAACTAATTACTTAGCACATGGTCAAAAAGAAAAATGTTATATTATTAAACACTACTCATTGGCACTCATAGATTGTTTTTTAATATTTAGCAATTTCTAATAAGACATTTTTAATTAAAAATAAGTTAATAAATTTCAGTTTCTGATATGACAATCTTATTCTTTAGACATTATTTTGCTTTCATTTATGAAATCTAAATATTTGGCTAAATGAAGGTAATTTGTAACTTTGTCAAATTGATGAACTTTATGTACTTTAAAATATTTAGAAAGAGCTACTAAAAATACACAATTTTTCAGATTTTCTCTTGGTTCGTTATAAATGGTATTATATCTGTTTCACACAGCCCCTTTAAAACCAGGAAGTAAAGAAGATAATTCATTTATAAGAAAGAGCAGTATTTAGATTTGGGAATGGATAATGTAGCTAAATAAATTAGGCATTCGTGAGATCCAGGAACCAGACAACAAATATTTATGGCAAGTGCAAAGGGTGAAGGATAGTATCTCAAATATTTATAGATAAAAAAAGATTTAAGATGAGATGGTTACACATGAATAAAGATTATAAATAAAAGCTTTCAACCTTTCTTCATGCCTCCATAATATGTATTGTGTAGAGATAAGTGCCCTAAAACAGAGTATTGTTTATTCTTTTTTTATTTGAAATTAAAGCTCTTGTGCTTTTTAAAAGTTCCTTACACCAGTGATTGAATTATTGTTTTCAAAATAGAAGAAAAAACATATTTTGAAATTGATAATCCCATTATCATTATTTGTCAGGTATAAAATTCTTTTTTAAAGAAGCAATCATTTTGAACCTCACTTATGTGAAGTTTCAATCCCAGACATATACATGAATTATTTATGTACTGGGACATGGCACCCTCCCAGCTCAGGTCTCAAATCTCTACAAGCAATATGACTTAGTGGTGATAGAGATAAGACCTTGGTGACAAAGATAATATTTACTATTGATATTGAGTTACTTTTATATAACAAAAACTTGTCATTTCTTGAACAACAAGAATGCATATGAAAATAAGATGAGATTTAAAAGTTGATTTTTATAATATATCCAAAAAATAACTGAAAATAATTTAATTTTTAAAAGTATATCTGTTTATTAACACTACAATCTCTTTTATCTTGACAATTAAATTAATTTTTAATTTTTATTAAAATTAAAATTATAAAGCACTCTATTGCAAGATTTGGAGCTTCTTTACTGTCTCACACATACACACACACACACACACAGATACACACACACACACACTATATGTATATATATTTTAAGAGTTAAAACAAAACTTAGAGAAAAAAAAAATGTTGTATAATTATAGTATTAGGAAATTCTAATCACTTTTAAAATCCTGTCTTTCAGGAAAGAACGGTGACCATTAGAAGACAAACTGTAGGAGGATTTGGATTAAGCATAAAGGTAGCCTGTCTTTCCAGTCAATATTTACGAAGGTCGTACTATAATGCTGCATTGTTCATTTCAAAATTTTGGCTGATTAATAATTAGAAAATAATAGGTATAGCAAACTCTACAATATTTGAACTTAGATGTAAATTAGGTAGAATCTCATAGTACCTTGGCCACCTTTTGATTTAGAATTTTTTAAAAGTATTTGGAAACATTACCTTACCTATCATTAAATATAACCCATTAACTTCATCTGGTTTCATTAAAAATATCAAATAGAGAGGGTGTTTTAGTGTGCATATCTTCTTCTAACCAGCCAGAATAAAAAATTCTGACCTGTCAGTGAATGAAGCAAGAATTTTTATGCAAATAATGTCTTATAGTTAGTTAAATATCAGTTGTATTCTATTCATCTTTTTTCTTTTGTTTAGTTTCTATTTTTTAAAGAAATAAGTAAAATCTTATGTTGCTTTGCCAAGTATAGACTTAAAGTTTTAACATCTATTATAAGAAAGACTATGTCTACTTCCATTTATTATTAAATTTTAAAGGGCTTTTTTTGTATATTGTTCACTATTACAATTTATCACACCTGTAATTTATCATAATTGAAACAAAATGAAAATTTTAAAAGAATGGAAAATTGTATAAATATTGGAAGTTAATGATTTCAAATGCCTTTTTTAGATACCTAAATCTATACATAGATAAATAAAATTTAACTTTATTTTGATTGTTGAATCAGGCATTTTGCTTATGTTGGGTGAAAATTATACATCATGAGTATATAATTTATGAAATTTTAACACAGCTCAAGTTATATGTGCTCTGAAAGTAGAATTCAAAATTTGGAACTATAGCTCTAGTTGGCATTGAAAAAATGACTCAGATCTCTGATCATTGTGGAATAGTATTATGTTGTCAAGTAATAAAAAAATTACTATACAACAGGTTAGTCTTAAAATATGTTTGTACTTTCACTTTATCATCAACCAGGACCAAAGAGACATGCAAACATGCAGGACAAATTAGAAGATTTAATAATAGAAATGATGCTGTGGGAGTTCCATCATTCAACAGACACGTTTTTTTCTTTGCTGGTTCTTGTTTGTTACCATGATATTTATTGAGATTGCTCTGAAAGACTTAAAGGTATGACTAAGAAAGAGCCTATGAAGAGGGACCAAAGCTGAATGTGAACAAAATCTAATAGTGAATGTTGATTTTATTTTAGATAAGCATTTTTATCTACCCTTCACTAACTTTATTTCTGATAGTGAATCTTTGTTAACTTTATTTGGGTTGAAAATGTTACTTTCCTTTTTTTAAATTTCTATTTGTAATTCAAATTGAATAATATATTGTTTTTTATTTTTACTCCAATACTGTATTTTAACTTAGACATTTTTTAGAGCATCAAGACTTTTACCAATGAATCATTTTAGCTTAATAATTTAATTATTTTCACTCAAGCAAAACTTTTATACACATAAAAAATAGAGTGATTTTTAGAATTACATGTGCATATTTTTCATTCAAAATATTGGCCACAAAAGCAATATGTAAACTGTGATTGGTGCCATATTTTAGAGTGTTTAACAAAATAGAAAATTACTTTAAAATTTTTATGATACATAGCAAATCAGAAATACAAATATAAATAAGTTTTAATTAAAATATTACTCATTTATCCTGATTTTAGAGCTTTCCATTTCAGTTTTCTCAATACTAAATACTGACCTTTGCTTTTCTAGTTTTTAAACTATCTTTTATTCTGTTAAAGTATTTCAAAATATGATTATTTATTAGCAATGATATACAAATCCTTTTCCCTTTGCTTTGTCATATGTAAATTGGATAAATTACTGTGTTTATTTGCATGATTTTCTGAGAATTTAAAATGTATGTTATATATGTTTTACTATTTTATAATTTTATAATATTAATTATATTATATTGCTACATAATTATATATTTTTTATATTATAAACTATATTTAATGAACAGTTTAAAATTATTCTAAGTTAAATTGCAGAATTAATATTTTACTGTTAATCATTTATCTATGTATCTATTTATTGCTGGAGTAATTTCAGTCAGCTATAACTATATGCATAAATATATAAACATATATTTTATCCTTATTTACTTCAGGTAAATAATTGCTACTTATACATACTGGAGATTTTGTAGTAATAATTATTTATTAAAACCTGGAAGATCTCAACTAGAGATAACAGAAAGAAGAGCGTATGTTAAATATTGAAAAGTAATTTTCCAATATAGTTAAGACTCCAATAGGTGCCCCTGAATTTTACTGTTCTAAATGAATATACAATGGTGGGGTCTATGCATTTTTTTTCAGAGCTCAGAATATGATTGCTTGATTGATTACAATAATAAAAAAATATTAAATTGAAAAGATTTATTTGACAAGAATCTCAATGCTCTAAAAACATCCTGGGTTTGATTTGATTGAAATGAATTGCACAGTTATACTGGCAAAATCATTGTATAGAGTCCTACTCAAAACATTACTGAACTCAGGTTCAGCTGCTTGCTGCTCATAAGCAAGAGTTTGTGAGACAAGAGTTTGGTACAAAAAAAAGCAGGTTTATTCAAGAACAGGCATCCTGAGAAGACTATGGACTACTGTTTGCAAAGGCCATCTTGCTGCTCCAGTTCAGGCAGGGATTATTATAAGGAGAGGACTGAGTAAGAGATCAGGGAAGAATTCTAAAGCCCCAAGGAGAGGGCTGCATCCTGGAGGGGAGGTGGTGATCAAGACTATCTAGCTTGTCTTCTTGACCTTGGGTTGTTTCAAGGACCATTTGAAGAAGAGGCAAGTGCAACAAAGGAATTAATAAGGAGTGGGTGGGTAGCTTCTTTTTTCAGGTGCAGATCAGCACAATAAACTCCCTTGTACATCTCACTCTGATAAGCAACCTGGAGCTGGTCAAGCAGAGCTCTGGGGAGAATTTTGCAGTCAAACTTGTGACACCAACCAGTCTGGGAACTGTTAGCTCCCTTTGAAATCTGGGTCTAGAGCTCTCAATCAAGCAAGTTGTTCATCTATGAATTACATATTAGTTAACAAGGCATTTTTATGTACAAAAAATAGTGAGATTATACGGACAAAAAAGAAAGAAAAAAATAGAAATGATTACAATCATAAGACCATAATAGAGCCACAACAATAATGGTTATAAATATGCTTCAGATGGAAATTTATACCCCAATTTTTATGAAACTAGCTATAAAATTAACTTTGCTTTTTAAAAGTGCTATTACAAAATGTTTTAGTATTTTCTGAGATATATTTTAGAATGTCACCTCACATTCTTTAATCTTGCTTTTACGATAGAACAATAAAACTCAATTAATTCATTTATTCTCTAACCATAATCCTGAGCCACACACACTCTGGCCTAACAATGGGGAGAAGATGGTAACAGAAACATTACCCCTACCTCAGTGTCTTCATACTCCAGTGAAGTAAAATTGTTCAAAATATGATGTAAACAGTGTATATCACAGTCATGATTCAGTGCTAAGAAGTGAATTTATTTTAAGTGAGATGTTAAAGAAGGAGCAGGGTCCTTTAGTTGAAATCTTGAATATGAATCAGAGTTTAACTAGTTAAGAGTAAAGAAAAAAATGCTTTACTGTCAGAAAGGACAGTATATGCTGACCTCCTTTAGTTCTCAGAATGATAAAAGTATAGGGTGAAGCTGTAGAAGCATCACCTTTGTGGGTAATCTGAGTCCTTCATTGCGCTAGTGGTGCTAGGGGTTCTTGGTCCTTTCAACCAACACAGCAAAATATTACAGATTGGTAATGATTAGGAAAAGTAAGATTTATTAAAGTCCATTTCAATAGAGAAATGGGCTATGCCAGAGAGTGTTATAGCCTTGTTAGAGGTAGGTAGGTCTGTCTTATATCTGAGCCATGATAGGTGGTGATAGATGATTGATGTGTGAGGTCATTTTGATTGACAGTTGGTTGTTATATAACCTATTGTCAACTATGCATGTTTCTTCCCAGAATTCAGTCTGTTATAATTATAAAATTCTAGGCACATATATAACATTATAATGATGGTATAATAAGGCTGAAAAGAAGAGCAGAGTACTCCTTACTGTGCAGGTGTTTATGACTGGCCTAAACTTGTTGCTCTGCTCTAATCATTTACTTCCTTCCATGATGTAGAGATATTATTATTTGAAAAATGAGATTTTTCCAGAAGGGTCAAGGAGTGGCCTTTTGGGCCATCAGTGTTGTCATTTCTATGGTTATAATACTGAGCCTTTGCTCCCGTTGCTCATGGCTTCCTAACTGCCTGACAGAAGGAAAATGAAGAAGCCAAATGACAAGGGGCAGTTAGGAATTTTAGTTTTTATTCTAAGTTTATCATTTGTTTTAAACAGGGTGAGTCACATTGTTTGATTCCTTCCCAGAAAACCTTGAATTTCCCCACTTAGGTCCAGAACTAAATCTAATTAACTTTAATAAAGCTGGATTTCTTTCACATTTTATCCAATAAATGAAGGTACTGTAATTTTAGGTTACAATTTTTATCTAAGTTTTATCTTAAAAGTTTCTATCTAATTAATCATAGTAATTTTCTGAAATTAGCTTAAAATATTCTCTGAGCTCCAAATATCTGATTATAAAGGAAGAAAAAAATAAGAAAGAGAGAGAGAGAAAGAGAGAGAGGGAAATAAAAGAAAGAAAGAAAGGAAGAGAGAGAGAAAGAGAAAGAGAGAAAGAAAGAAAGAAAGAAAGAAAGAAAGAAAGAAAGAAAGAAAGAAAGAAAGAAAGAAAGAAAGAAAGAAAGAAAGAAAGAAAGAAAGAAAAAAAAGAAAGAAAGAAGAAAGAAAGAAAGAAAAAAAGAAAGAAAAAAAGAAAGAAAGAAAGAAAGAAAGAAAGAAAGAAAGAAAGAAAGAAAGAAAGAAAGAAGGAAGGAAGGAAGGAAGGAAGGAAGGAAGGAAGGAAGGAAGGAAGGAAGGAAGGAAGGAAGGAAGGAAGAAAAACACCTTGAGCACAAGCCATTCAGATTTCAGGAAAAATTTTACATATAAAAGAAAAATATTGACAAAATAAGGGTTGGTTATATTGTAACTGGAAGATAAATGAGTCTTGTATTCATGCTGTTTGCACAGTTCAGCCAATAGATCGACACAGGTGTTGGGCTATTTAGAATAAGGTGTTCATTAAAAAATAGCAATCCTGGAAAACAGGCAGGCTATGGATCCAAAGGCCTTGCTTTCTGAGTATCTCTCATAGAACAGATTATATAGGGAAAAATAGTCAACTAAGGGTATTGGTGTTGTGGGTGCTACTGATTAGACAACTAAAAAAAGTTGAGATAGTTGGTCATTGTGTCTAGTTCTGGAATCAGCTATGGTGCCATCCCATCTGATCTGTGACCTTCTGCCTCAATGGGGCTGTGGCTGAAATATATATAAAGCTAAAACATTATCCTTAGTCTAAAATCCAAACAAAACTTATTTGTCCTAATGATTATAGACCTAAGGCTCAGTTAATCTTATGTACTAAGGGTTAATGATTAAAAGATCAGGCATATAGAGGGTAAGAGCAGGGAGGTGATGAGGGGGAAGTCAGGTGAGTTACAATGCTATTATCTGGACAAAACCAACTTGAATCAGAAGGGGAAAAAACCATATTAAAGAAATTAAATTTGTGTGTAGTTATAAGCTATAGGTTAAGAAGTGAGGCTGGGGATGCCATGAGGCTCATAATACTGGGTTCCATGTATCAAGTCCTCCTTTATTATCTTGTCATTAAAAGATAGTTATAAATCTGGATGTTGAAGGAAGAATGGTATTAATAAGTTGACCCTCAGAAAGTTGCTATCTCAACAGATTTTTCTCTAGAGAGATCCCAGAGAGAGATTTTCCATTCTCTTACTATAATAACTTGCATTAAAAGTCTAAGCACTAAGAAAATTTTGGATTCAATAATACAAAGGCAGAAAACTGTGAATAGCAAAAACAGCTGAAGGAAAACACACTAATGAGAGACTCATAGACAAAGTGACATAAACAGTGTTATTGTCTACTCTAAAATGTCTAAATCACAATATCTGGATGATTTTGCTTCCTCTTTTCATATCACCTAAAACTTCTTCCACAATTGATTAATTTTAGTTGACCAGCTTTTTCTTAGAAATGGAGATGTGTTCATAAAATTCTTTCTAATGTCCAAATATCTCTAGAAACTCTCAGTGATCATGGACTTTTCATTTCATTGTATGCCTTCTTTGCTTCTACTAAAAATAATCCTACAATGTATTTAAAGACTGAAATAATTTTAGGCTTGCAAAAAGCCTTAGAATTCATTTATTTATTCACCCACTTATTTCATAAACATTTTAAAAAAAAAGGAAGATACTATTTCAAATTCGTTGGGGTTACATAAATGAACACAACAAATTACCAAAAAAAAACAAAAAACAAAAAAAAACAGTCCTCTCATGGAAGTTACATTCTAATTACAGATAAAAAATGAAAAAGACAACAAATAATAAATGTAAGAAATTAATGAAGAAAATAGGATAGTAGCTGATAAGTATAATGGGAAAGGATAGAGCAGAATATAGGGGATTGGGAACTTGAAATCTTAATTAGTAAATATTAAGGGTCTTAGAAGAGATTAATTCTAACCTTAATTACCATTTAATACTGTGTAATTTTACTCATAAATCTTAATTAATAGACTACATAAAAACAATGGCTTTTTTTTAATTCAGTATTTACTGTGTGCTAAACAAGCACTTACTTTCACTAAAAACCACTATCTCTTTGAATAGATTAGAATGCAAAAGCAGTATTAGGAGCCAATGTAGATTATGCCAGAAACTTTTTTTATTGAATTAGTAACAGTGGGTGAGTGAATATAGAGTTGGTTGGTGGGAAATAGTGAGGAAAAGTTAGTGGATTTGAATTACAACTTGAGTAAAATAGTTTTTAATATTTTATGTTTTATGTTTCTTTTTATATTCTAGATGTAGAAAGAACTACTTGACAAAAAAAAAAGTTAAATACCATCACTTTTCTCAACAACTACAGCCTAAGTATTTTGGCAATTCAATGTTAAAAATAGACATTCATAGGGGAAAAAAATGTCTGTTGTAAAATAATTTATTATCCTTGTGGGGGGAAAAAAGGCTTAGGAGGTTTACTTATTCTGAAGATAGTGAAACCCCAGTGGAATTTAGATCATTTTTTCAAATTTTGTATGTTAAAAATTACTATATGTTTTTCTATATGACATTTTAGTCTTCCATGCACTTATTTGATTTTTTCACTATTGCTTTCAACTGTCTCAACTCAATTATTTCAGAGATTTATTTTATTTCACTATACATAATTTTAGATAACTTACTTTTGTTTCTTTTATCGTATCTCATTTGGTCAATTAGACAAAGCAATATTGCAATATTCTTGCCATTTTATTTTGTTCTGTTAATTGTTTGGTATATGCTTTCGCACAAAGAGGAATTTAATACTAATTAAGGAAATGCAGACTCCCCTCTCCATTATACATATGCACACTGATTTTCTGTATTTATTTGTGTAGGTAGAGTTCTCTCTAGTCACTTAGTATGCAAAGAGGTCTGTGCTTAGTCTCCAGCATAGAACAACTTAGCCAGATAGTGGACATACATGATTATCTGGTATTTGGAATCCTAAATAAGAATTTCTGCAATGGACAGCACTGTTTCACACTGAAGAAAATGCTTATTTAACATTATCATTCTATATTCTAAAATGAAAACTTTCAAAGTCACCTGTTTTTAATTATTAGATGTCACAGTGATATTCTGAACAGATAGATAAGTTCGTTGGTAGTACTATCTACTCTGTAAAGAAATTCCACATGTTTATTTAAATTCTACCTAGTGTTCATTAATACACTAGTCATAGCCTGTACAGTTTCTAACTAAATAATGTATTTTTATCTTTTCTGAATAAAAGCACTATATATGATTTTCTCTTTTCAGGGGGGAGCAGAGCATAATATTCCAGTTGTCATTTCAAAAATCTCCAAGGAGCAAAGAGGTAATGTATTAAGAGAATTAAATAGTTACCACTACTTTGTAAGTTGCTATTATTGAAGAATTAAGTGATATTTAAGAATTATAAGTTAGTGTATAATTGACTAGTTCCAGTTTTCCCATTACCCAACAGTAAGTAGTTGAGTCTGATTCCTGAGTCTTTGCTCTTTAATATCCCAGAAATAGGCTTCACTCACAGAAGAGCAAAAGAAAAAATAACAGAACATGTGACTCTATATCAACTAGAGACTGCAAAACTTTTCAATTGTTTTATTAAACAAACATACAAACAAATTTGATAACTACAAGTCGCATTATTACCAATTTTTAAATGTTATTTTCACTTGTCATATACAATTTATATCAGTTAGTCCTCCATATAAAATTTTATTTAGTTAAAACACTGAAGATGTAAAGCAACTGTTTCAGTGAATAAAATTTATAAGACAACCTAATGTTTAAAAAGAAAGTTGGAGCTGGTTCTATAGCTGATGGGTTGAATGTCTAGATCTAAACGTTTTTATAGATACCTTAAAATTATAAGTATATGAGAAAATGTCATCATCTACCCAAAAGAGTAACCATTTTTAGTGACTGTAAGATCCGAAAAGGTAGAATTAAATGTAAATATTTCAGCTTGTGTTTTAGTATTTGGGTTAAATTATATGATTTTTATATTTCCATTTCGTGTGGATCTTTTAAGACACTATCCAGACAAAGTATTTATTTTTTATCAATTTTGACAATAATTTAAAAACTTATCTGTATGAAGAAAGTAGTCAATGCATAATCAATTGTTTTGTTTTGTTTTGTCTTGTTTTCACTCATAGCGGAACTTTCAGGACTACTCTTTATTGGGGATGCAATTCTGCAGGTATACATTTTACCATTATTCTTTTGTGTGCAACCCAAACATAAAGTCAATTCATATTATATCACATAAAATTATGCTTTTCTTTCATTGCAGATAAATGGAATTAATGTGAGAAAATGCAGACATGAAGAAGTTGTAAGTTTTCTTTATTTTTTTTAAGATCATGATTTTCTCCACGTGTAAATGAAGATTTAGTACATTGCTAAAAACTGCACATTTTATTCATTAGAAAGATATGACACTGATCCATTGTCCTATCTGATTTACAAAAGATTTCTTCATTTCTTAATATGTGTTTTTTTGTTTTTGCTTTTTGATTTTGTTTTTGTTTTATATTAGAAACAGATTAGTGAGTACTGCCTGGGATAAAATATAATACAAAGAAATACTTAAGAAGGGTCATTTGTTATGTTTTTCCAGTTTTTCTGTTAATCTTTGCCAGTCAATATCCATTACATATATCTCTACATGAAATACATCTCTGAATTTTTGCAAATATTTATTAACTTATAAACTTACAAAGAATACAATTTATGCCTGTACAAATCTCATAGAGTATCAGGAGCAATTGGAAGAGGACATAAAAACTATGTTTGTGTTTCTATGTGAGAGAGAGAGAGAGAGAGAGAGAGAGAGAGAGAGAGAGAGAGAGAGAGAGAGAGAGAGAAAAGGTGGGAGAAACAGACAGACAGACATGGACAGACAGACAGAATTTAAAGGACCTTAATCCAAGGTAAACGGGTTTAGTACTAAGCTGAATAGTCATCAGTTTTTACTGTGGTATTTTCTTGGGTGTTAGTAAATGTGCAGATCTGAAGCCCTGGCCTCAGGGATTCTAATTCAGTAAGTTTAAGTGGGTTCAAGAATTTGGATTTTAACAATGAGCCCAAGTGGTTCCATTACACATGGACTGTAAACTATATTTTGGTTGAGGCTGGAAGGTTGAGAAGCTTCTGCTCAGGATGGTGAGATTACATAAAAATTATAGAGAATGGAATAGTGTTAGATTCTTTAAAAATATATTTGTTGTGGTTGATTAAATAGCATGTGTAGAACATTTGCTGATTTTCTGTTGTCAGCTCACATGGGAAGGCGTATAGAAGAAATTATGTTTAAAAGTTTATACTCAAGGGTAGACAAAATTAAAAAAAATACTGTAAGCCTTTTGCATCTCACAGCTCTAATTTATTTGTTTTTATAAATACACTGTGTTTTCTGTTAAAAGCTATTTAGAACACTGCATTCTGATATATTTACCCATTTTAAACCTCAAAGGGGCCACCTCTATTGTCTGTGAAAAAAATCATCATTCTACAGGTAGTGATTTTAGAGAGGGTTCTTGATTATAAGCACTTGGAATAATAAATCAGGGTTTGTTAGTATTCATCACTATTCATCACTTGTCTTTCTCTTCTTACTAGGGCCACCCTATTGGCACTTTATGATGAACTTCATGTAAAATATAAATATTTCAAGTCTTAAGTCCCTCTCAATGAGAAAGCTGGAACCTTCTCTTCTTCAGCAAAATTCTAGTGAGAAAAAGCACAGACCTCTTTGCATACTTGAGAGAACTCTACCTACACAAGAGAAAAGTATAGCAGAGAGCACACTGTTCTGCAGATTCGTGTTAATTTTAAATATTGCCATATAAGCAAAAATATTTTAACTTTTTTTTTGAAAAGTACAAAATGATTTTAAACTTTTTATACAGGGAGCAAAAACAAGTGTGTTTTCCTTCAGAACCACATGCTGTTCGACCAAATCTTGTTTGCAATTTGCCCTTCAGAAGCAGGCAGCATGCTTAGACAAACAATGATGAAGCTTTGATTAAACAGATTAGTGTAGCATAAAAGAATGGAACTTGCTAGTAATGTCACTTCTTAATGGTATACATTCAGTTTCAGAGAAAAGGAATTTACAATGATATTGAAAATTAATGTATTCCTTCACAGTAAACTTTTTTATATTTTGAGAGTTTCATCAGTTTTGAAATATAGATGCTGATATTCTTATTTAATTTCAATCTTTCACTTTCCAGCAGTGATTAGATGCTTTTGTCCTCTACTAATTACCTAAACAAATAGACTTACAATTTCTCAGTGGGACTAAGAGGTTAATTAAATGTTTAAGAATGGACTTATGTGTGCACAAAAAAGCACAAGAATATCAGAGGATGTAGATGATTTTAAAGTAGCATGTTGATATAACATAACATATTTTTTATTCCAAGTCAATAATTCACATAAAGTTTCAAATTAAGAAACAAACTCAGTAGCTGTGACTATATGTTGTTTTTTTTTATTAACCTAAACTATCTAGTGATATTTTTAGAAATTCTGTATTTGGCTTTGATCAGCTATCTTAGGAAGCCTTCAACAGTATAGCTGTTTCATGTTGAGATTATAAATTTTGTTTTTTATAGAAGAAACATTCTATATTGTCTACACTGGACACTCAATATAAAATTGTTGACGGAATTCTTTAGCCAAATGCCTAAAATTAGATCATCAAAATATTTGCATCTACATGTTTCTTATGCTACCAGTCTGAAGGTATAATAGGTCAACCTAGGCTTCACTCGCATGTTGCAAGGCATTTTTCTCACTAGAATTTTGCTGAAGAAGAGAAGGTTCCAGCTTTCTCATTGAGAAGGACTTGAACAAGTGCCAAATTGCATATTACCTGGCAGAAAGATAGCAGGATGCCCTGTATAGAGGACTTTAATACTCAGAAACATTTTAATACAAATTTTATCTTCAACCACTTCCTAACATTGTAATTTCAAGTAAATTACCTTTTCTATCCCTTTGTTAACCCTCTGTAAAAATAAATTAAAAATAACTTTTATAAGGATTATATTAGTGTAATGTACATGAAAGTCTTAGCATAGACCTGGCAATTAAGAAAAAACTTATATATTATTTTATGTCATCAAATACTATTGCTTCACAAGCTAGCAGTCACCTTTTCATTTACCCACATTGGTCACTGTTGCAAACCATGATGGCCCCTGGGAGGTCTCACAAAAGAAAGAACTGATGCTGCTGCTCCACATCTTAAGCTCCTTCTTCCACTTCCTGCCATGAATTAAAGTAAGCACACATGACTGGCATGACAGGGTAATTTGAAAAAATGAGAATTCTCTGCTCATTCTAACAGGGTGTCTCTTTATTTTTGATGTGACAGTGGATGCTTGGAGTTATCACCCCAAGCATCAAAAGTCCATAGTGTACTTCCCCCACACCCTGCAAGGAAAGCTGGATCTATTGCCATTGTTTATGTTAAGGTTGACTCTACTTTCTATACCCTACATATGAGCCCTAGACATATTAAGTGACTGATATCTCTTTATCTAGCTACCTATATTTTATTTTGCTTAACAGTTAAACTGATCACATAAAATCTTCTGAGTGTCATCTACATAATATGCTGAACTGAGTCTTTTGTGAGACAAGAAAGAGTATATAACTTTATATGTCTCTAACTTTATTGTTATAATAATTAAAAGAATATACAAAAATTATTTTAAAAGGTCAATATAAAAAATTGATTTACAATGACCTTCAAAACATAATAATCATGATCTATCTATACTCATTAGAAATAAAAGGACATAAGATTTAGCATTAGCAGAAAAGGTTGCAGTTCTGATTTTACTATCAAAATTGTTTGAAATAATAAGCTATTAGTATAATTAAAATTTCCATCTCATAAGACTTCAAAAACAGAATAGCTTACACTAAGTAAAGCAGGATGGATGAATAGATGCTTCCAAACATTTTCCTCTAAAAGAATATTTCTGGTTCCAAGTTTGAGATTCATAGGTCCTAAAATGGAGGTTCACCTGCTTTTTTAATGGTTTTATTGATAGAAAATACTCGGTAATTAGACATGCAAATAATTGTTCCTCTAAATCTGATTTGTGATTTTAAACTAATTGTTCTTCTAATTCTAATTTCTGATTTGTGATTTTAAAACACCGTATAATTATTATAAAAGCAAATTGAGTAGCTAAACTTATGCAAGTTAAAATGATACATTCATGCAATGAAAACAAATTTTGATAAAATTAATATAAAATATTGATTGATAGTATTTTCATTACTATATGTTTAAGTTAAGATTTACATTGGAATAAAAAGACTATATTTATTTTAAGCTTAATAAGAAAATAATATTATAAGAATTATATCATCTGAAAATGAGATATTAATTTATGTATTGGAACATATAAGAAGGTTTTGAGAGTTACTGAGGAAAATATTTAGGATGGGATTTAAAAACATAAATCATTTCAGATTTTGGCAAAAATATTAAAATGTCATTGAATTACAAATTATATTTTACCTAACTACTAATAATTTTCAATTTGTTCTCAGTTTGGAAGTAGGTTTTGAGCTCTAATATTTTCCTTAAGGATTCTAACCTTAGTGGACTTTTTTTTCTTCTAATTAGCTAGCACCAAGGAAATCCATATATAAAATTATTTAACTTTAAGTATTTCAAACTGATTTGGGAACTGTTAAGTGCAAAGGGTGAGTGAGGAATAGGCTCTAGTCAAGATGGTGGAATGCTTGCCTGCTCCCACTACCACATTAAAATTGCAACTAAACTGTGAAACAGTCAGCCTGAAGAATCATCTGAAGATTAGCTGAACAGAGTCCTATAATTAAAGATATATAAAGAGGACACACTGAGGCTAGTAGGAGAACCAGAGATACACAATAGGTCAGTCTCATACCCACTTGTGGCGGTTGAGCATCGGGAGGGATATTTTGGCTGCGGAGGTTTCTCTGGAGGAGCAAGGGGCTCCAGCCTCAAACCAGGGCTCGCTGGCCCAGAATTCCAGTGGTGGGAAGAGGAGTCTCCGCAAAATCTGACTGTAAAAATTAGTAGAGAGTCCAGCCATCCAGGTGAAATGGAAGGCAGCTGGAAATGCAAAAGTTCCCTAAAAGGGCCCACACACAAACTCACTTGCTCTCAGGCACTTAACCTGTGCCTTGGCAGAGGGACAGCAGCTTGGAGGTGCCAGAGACATACAGGAAAAGACTGAGTTGTGTGGCTTCAGGACGAGGGTTGGAGAGACAGCTATCATTTTCCTGGTGTTGAGCCATGTGTTCCCCCCACATGGCCAAATATGTTTCCACATTGGCCCAGTGAACAACCCTCGCTTTACCCCAGTGACTCCCTGAGATACTCCTCCACCCACCTGGAAAATACCAGTGACAATTTCATGCTAGGCAACCAGTTCCACCCAACTCTCTCAACAGGAGGCTCCTTCTACAGCAATTAACAGGCTTTGGCTTACCTAATTTGAGAGAAATTTTTAATGGCAGGAAACCAGACTTGGCCCAAACTACAAAATTTTTTGAACAAATTGTGTGGGTCTGTGAGCCTAAGATGAACTGTGGCTGTCATCAGTGTGATCAAAAACTTTTATGAGTGGCCACTGGCTTAGCCTGGTACCAAATCCAACTTTGCACTAACCTAGGAAATACCACTTGTCCCACTTTGATTACTCCCTTGGAACCTGCCTCCACTAACTGCCTAAGGTTCTTTCACCTGCTGAGCCTTACTAGCAGGCAGCCTCAGGCCTTGGGCTTCCTTGGGCTGAGCTGCCCCAAGCCTAGTACTTGTGGAAGCCTGTCTTAGTTACATTGTAGCCTCTCCCACATGCCTCCAGGTCCAACACAGACAGCTACCATCCACAGATAATTTTGTAGTTCTTATCAGTTAGCCCCAAACTGATTAGAAGCAGCAGCTGACCTTTGCCTGCATGGAAGCCCCTCCCAAGGGGCTACAGAACCAACATCTAGAGGCTACCATTATACCTAAATGGAGCACCACCTAATTAGCCTCATAAACAACACATACAAAGGGTAGTCCCAACAGGTAAATAAGCCCACTGGGGCAAATCTCATTCTCTGGGTTCAGCCCCCACACAGCCGGTCAAATGCTATGAGCATAGCCAACAATCATAGTCAGCTTGAGAGTCAGTCCTGCTCACTGATGTGTCAACAAAAATCAAGGCTAACTACAACAAGAGGATACACATAATCCACTCAAGAAAAATACTCCTGGAGCACCCAGTGCAGTTGATCAGGGAAACTGAGCCAGTGGGCCATACAGCACACCTACTAAATAAACTCACCAGGCTCAGAATGAAAGACACAGAAAATCTATCTAATACATAGAAATAAATACAATGAACAGTCAAAAATGAGAAAATAAACATGTCCCAAATGAAAAATAGGAGAAAACTCCAGAAAAAGAACTAAATTAAACAAAAGCAACCAACCTACCAGAGACAAAGTTCAAAACACTGGTTATAAGAACGCTCAATGAAGAAGAGTTTAACTCAATGAGAACTTCAAACAATATATAGAAAGCATAAAAAAGGACATAGAAACCACAAAAAATAACCAGTCAGAAATAAAAAATATAATAACCAAAATGAAGAATACACTAGAAAGAATCAATAGTAGATTAGATAAAGCAGAGGATGGAATCAGCAATTTAGAAGACAGATAGCAAAAATACCAAACCGAAACAGCAAAAGAAAAGAATAAAAAAAAAAAATGGGCACAGTTTAAGGGACCTCTGGAACATTATCAAGGATAACAATATTTGCATCATAAAGAGTACGGGAAGGAGAAGAGAAAAAGCAAGGGATTGAGAATTTATTTGAGAAAACTTCCCTAATCTGGTGAAGGAAATAGACATATAGATCTAGGGAAGTGTAGACAGTCACAAGCAAGATGAATCCAAATAAATTCACAGGAATTCATTGCATTCTTATATAACAATATGAAATTATTAGAACAAAAAATTAAGAAAACAACCCCATTTACAATTGCATCAAAAATAATAAAATATAGAAATAAATTCAACCAAAAAGGTAAAAGACCTGTACTCAGAAATTATAATTCATTGAAGAAATTGAAGATACAAATACATGGAAGCATATAGCATGCTCATGAATAGAAAGAATTAACATTGTTAAAATGTCCATACTATCCAAAACAATCTATAGATTCATTGAGATCTCAGTTAAAATACCAATCACATTTTTCACAGAACTAGAACAAATAATAAAAAATTTACATAAACATAAAAGACCCTAAATAGCCACAGCTACCTTGAGAAAAAAAAAATTGTAGTTATCACTTTACCTGATATCAAGCTTTCTACAAGGCTATAACAGTGGTACAGGCATAAAAAAATAGACATAAAACAGATAAATAGATCAATGGAACAAAATAGAGAACCCCAAAATGAACCAACACGTACATGGTCATCTTATCTATGACAAAAGAGGTAAGAATATACAATTAAGTAAAGACAATCTATACAACAAATAATGCTGAAAAACTGGATGATAGATACATGCAAAAAGATATGAAAGTAGATAACATTTTTACATCATATACAAGAATAAACTCAAAATGAATTAAAGAATTAAATGTTTTTAAACACTCAAAACCATACAACTCTTACAAGAAAACATAGGCAGTAAATTCTTTGACATTGCTCAAAAGTAACATTTTTTGTTTTTGTTTGTTTTTTTTATATATCTCCTCGAGCAAGGTAAACAACAGAAAAAAATAAACAAACGGGACTTCATCAAACCAAAAAGTTTTTGCACAGCAAAGGAATTCATCAATAATATAAAAAGACAATCTACTAAATTTGCCTATGATATACCTGATAAGGGGTTAATATCCAAAATTTACAAAGAACTCAGACAACTCAACACTAAATAAAACCATCTAAATAAAAATGTGCAGAGGACCTGAATAGACATTTCTTTGAAGATATACAAATATACAATAGATATATGAAAAGATGCTCAACATCATTAATCATAAGAGAAATTAAAATTAAAACCACATGAAATATCACCTCACACCTGTTAGAATGGCTATCGTTAATAAATCAATAAATCACAAGTGTTGGCAAGGATGTGGAGAAAAGGAAACTCTTGTGCTGTGTTGTTATAAGCACTATAAAAAACAGTATGGAATTTCCTCAAAAAATAAAAATAGAACTACGTTATGACCCAGCTATTCTATTTCTGAATATTTTCCCAAAGAAAATCAAACACTAATTTGAAAAGATATATTCACCCCCATGTTCACTGCAGCATTATTTACAATAGCTAAGATATAGAAGCAATCTATGTGCCCATCAATAAATGATTGGATAAACATATACACAGTGGAATATTATTCAGCTATAAAAAAATGAAATATTATTATTTGCAATGACATTGATGGACCTAGAGGGTATTATTCTAAGTAAAATAAGTCAGACAGATAAAGACAAATACAATATGATTTCATTTATATGTGGAATCTAAGTAACAAAATAAATGAACAAACAAAATGAAAACAGAATCACAGATACAGAGAATGATTGCCAGATGGAGGTAAGGAGTTGTAGGGCTGAGTGAAAAAGGTGAAGGAATTAAAAAGTGCAAATTGGTAGTTACCAAGTAGTCAAAGAGAGGTAGTTACCAAGTAGTCAAAGAGATATGGAGTAAAGCATAGAGAATATAGTCAATAATATTGTAATAACTATGTATAGTGACAGGTGGGTACTAGACAAATAAGGGGGATCACTTTGCAAATTATATAAATATCTAACCACTATGCTATACCTGAAACTAATAAAATAATATTGAATGTCAACTCTAATTGAAAAATAAAAAATTTTAAAAAGTTTAGAAATATTGTTCATACTATCTCTGATTTTGAAAAGAAATATAATTTGGAGAACTTGCCTTAATTACATATTTAGCTTTTTGTTAACACACTTAGAAGTTCCTTCTCTGCTGAACCCACATATCTGTTCCTTAATTAAGGTATGAATATTGATAGTACAGATGACACTTATATTTATTTATTTTTTTTACTTTTTAAAATTAAATTTATTGGGGTGACATTGGTTAATAAAATTATATAGATTTAAGTGTATAATTCAATAATGCATCATATATAAGTTAAATGTCCTCTATCATCATATACTTCACCCCCTTTACATTTATCTACCTCCCCCATCTCCCTTTTCCCTCTGGTAACCACTAAACTGTTTTCTATGTCCATGAGTCTCTGTTCCTTTTGTTAATTTTTTGCTTTCAGTTTTGTCACACATATGGGTGAAATCATATAATTCTGTCTGACTTATTTTGCTAAGAATGATAATCTCAAGATTCATAGATGTTGCAAATGACAATATTTCATCTTTTCTTATAGCTGAATAAAATTTCATTGTGTGTGTGTGTGTGTGTGTGTGTGTGTGTGTGTGTGTGTGTGTGTGTCTGTGTGTATCCAATCATCTATCCTCAGGCTCTTTGGTTGTTTCCATATCTTGGCTACCGTGAATAATGCTGCAGTGAACATCAGAGCACATATATCTTACAAATAAATGTTTTTAAATTAGAGGGGGTACTTTTAATTAAATGCATGCTCTTTTTCATGGCTACTGACTCTCATCAAATGACTATTTGTTGTCTTACCTAATTCAAGGACTTAATTTAGCAGATCCCTTAATAATGAAGCAAAGCCAAGCCTGAAAAACCAGTTACTTAGTGGGTCCTCAGCTAATTTCCATCTAGAGGAATCCGCATGGAGAGTACATAGAAGCAGGCACAAGAAGACAATGTCATATGTGCTGAGAGAAGAAACAGCTGTTGTGGTTGCAATGCATTTGACATCTTATTTTGTTTTCACATAATCAAGACAAAAGGCAAGGACAAGAAAGTATATGAGGATGGAAGTATGAAGACTTAAGTTAATGTCTTTGTTACAGACACACTCCTCAACTGTATGATGTTTATAAGAGGCCTAAATCTCTCTGACCTTCATTTTTCTTATCTAAAAGATAAAGAATTTGAAAGAGACTACTCATAATGTCTTTTTCAGCACAAATGTTCAATTCTTTTTTTTCTAAAGAGTACACATTTTTGTTAAAACTTGTAGAACTATATAACACAAATAATGAACTCTAATGCCTAATTATGCATATTAGTTAATAATAATGTATCAATATAAGGTCATCAATTTTAACAAATGTACCACACTATCATCAACCTGTACTCTCTCATGAGCAAGTGGATATATAGCAAAATCATCAGATTTTCCAAAAAAGGAGGTATATATAAAATTATGAAAATAGAGAAACAATACTGAGAACTGTCAACAATTACTCATATGTCATGTGGATTTATATCTGAGTCCTCAGGAGAGGGCTCATTAAGGAATAAAACCTAAAGAAAAGTGTTTTGGAAACAATGCATTCTAATTTGTAAGAAAATACTTCTCACAACACTTTTATTCTCACTGCACAGTGTAATAAGTAGTACCAAATAGAAACAGCCACAATGGCCATCAAAAAGTTGGCCATAAGATGGCCAAAGAATGGGAGAGAGAGAGAGAGAGAGAGAGAGAGAGAGAGAGAGAGAGAGAGAGAGAGAGAGAGAGAGAGAGAGAGAGAGAATAAATAAAGAAAAAGACATCAACAAACAGAAAGACTGGTTTTTAAGCGCATAGTTACACCCAGAAACATCAGGGGATAGATGATTATTTGGAGAGGCTAATATTCTGAATTTTTATGGTGAGTAATAAAGTAAATGAAATAAGAGTTACACATTCATCTCTTACTCTCAAGTTGAAGAGAAGATGGCTTAAAACTTCCAGGCTGTGGAAACTTTACTTTGGTCATGTGTTAGTTTGAAGTTTTATAGAATTTGTAGCTGTGAGCTGCTGGAAGTCTTACCAAGGAGCTTCCAAAGCTGCATGTTCTGTAGTAGTTCCGAAACATTTCAGGATGCTATAAGCTACTACTGAAGGTCACTTGGGCAATAGACACAATTCCCTGGATCAGTAATCTGGCAATCAGAAGAAAAAAAAAAAAAGCCCAAGATCTAGTTAAAGATCCGTATATCTGTGGTCACCAAAATAGAGAGTGGCTCTTTTAGATAAGTGTAAGGTGGAAAGATATTTTATGTATGCCTTTTTCTAAGAAAGTCTGAGATCCTAAAGCAGATGCTATAGAATTATACAATAGAACTTATTATACCTTTACTCAATATTACTAATGATGTATATGGAAACAAACTCCTAGAAAGCCTCTTTGGATTCCTGGTTTTAGATATCAAAATAACATATATATATATATATATATATATATATATATATATATATATATATATATATATATATATAAAGCATATTTGACCCTTTCAGGATTAGCTATCAAAGGAACAATTCTAAGGCCTTCTGCTATGATCTGAAAGTCTGTGCCTTCTCAAAATTTATATGTTGAAATCCTAATGCTAACATGATGGTGCTTGGAGCTGGGGCCTTTGGGATTTGCTTATGTTCTAACCCCTAAGAGTGAGACTAGTACTCATATAAAAGAGGTACCAAAGAGCTCCCTCACCCTCTCTCTCATGTAAGAATAGAAGAATTCTTTCATACCAAAGAGGGCCTTCACTTGATCATGGTGGCACCCTGATCTCAGATTTCCAGCCTCCAGAATGGTAAGAAATAAATTTATGATGTATGTAAGCTCCTTTGTTTGTGGTATTTGTTATAACAGTCAGAACGGAGTAAGATGCCTTTCAAAATGGTAAATGTTTAATCTTAAGCAAGTCAGTGCAGAGATTTGGAGTTCCATGCTTTTATTTCTCTTCTCTCCTGTAACTCTATTATAATACAATAAACAAGGTTGTTGGTAATATTTTTAAGGGAAAGCAGATTTTTATTTCAGTGGCAACTGTCCTAGAAGATCTGAAAAAGCTGAAGCAAATGCTGATGTCTAGCAAACATTCACATTACAGAACTCAGATAGAAATCTGAGCTATGAGGAATATTAAAAGGGTGAATTGAGGATCGATAGCCAAGAAAAGAAGATTGAATCTTAAGTATTTGGCTTCAGGCCCAGTAGAAGGCATGGGTGAGGTTCCACACTAAAGTAAAGCTAGAGATATAGTCTGAATAGTAAGTTTCTCTGCCTTTGCCCTTCTTTCAACTCTCAACACTGGCAGTCAGATTTTTGTTTGCTTATTTTTTCCACTAAGAGTAGATGTTAGAATATTCTTCTTCAGTCATTGATCTAAGAGAAATAAACCACAATTTATACAGTAATACATTTGGGCTCTCCCACTGCATGCTGGGTTCTCACTAACAACTCTGCAGTAGAACTCAATGGTTGATAAACCATGCATCCTCTACCTAAAGCCATGGATTTGCTTTTCAATCTTAAATATTGACTGATAACATAGGATTACAAATATCTAAAGAAAATTGTCCACATCAAAGGCAAAGGCTAAAACAGAGAGAAAAAAATGAAGGTAACAGACAACACAAGATTCAGGAAATAAAAGCTGTTAATACTCTAATATTTTTAGAGAGATGACAGAAATTATTATATAAATAAAACAATTCCAGCATTATATATAAAAGGAATACACAGAGAAAAAAAAAGCCATATTATTATTATTAGACTGGGTTTATGTGTTTTGGGAAGGAAGACCACAGAGGTCAAGTGCCACTCTCATAACATTACATTAAATGTACAGACTATCAACATGACTTCATCACCACTGGTATTCATCTTGATCACCTAGCTGAGAAAGAGTTTGTTAGGTTTCTCTACTCTAAAGTTACTTTTGCTTTCTTCCTATACTGTGTTCTGAGGAAGGAGGTCACTATGCAGAGCCCACACTTAAATAGCAGGGAATTAATATTCTTACCTCCATAAGGGTGAACTGTCTACATATGGAATTCTGTTACATAGGAGATTTATCTATTCATCTCAAGTTATTAATTTATTCATTCATTTTGATATATCAGTATGAATTTATAGATATTTATTTTATACTATGAGTTATAAATCAATGCTACTTTATTTTATTAAAGAGGTTCCAGCTTTGGTTATTATGAGCTCTTTCAGTTGGTTTCAGTGTTACTTTGAAATACTCATGTTTTTTTTTTTTTGGAATAATTATTGTATCTATGTTCATAATACATATCTTCTAATTTTTTTTCTGTAAGTTTTTTTAAAAGTCAATTTTGGTATTAGGATCATGCTAGCATCAAAGTATGGTTTACATAGTGTTGCCTCTGTCTCTATATTCTAGACCAGATTATAGAAGATTGATGTAATTTCTTCATTATATAAGTAATAGAACACAGCAAAAAAAATTTACTCTGTTGTGTGCTTTTTCTTTTTTTTTTGTAAATTGTAATTTTTTATTAGTAAATTTTTTAATACATATGTCAGTTCAAAAAATTTATTTTTGTGGAAATTATAGTAGCTGTGTTTTTCAAATAATTGATTCATATCATCCAAGTTATCAAAATAGTCAGAATAAGATTTTTCATGGTATTCCATTATGAAACTTTTTTTTTTTTAGTTTTCATAGAATTAATAGGAGTAACCCCTACTTAATTTCTGATATTGGTAATTTTTATCTTCTATTTTTATTTTTATTTATTTTTATTTATTTAACTTTATATTTTTATTATTTTTTTTCTCTTCATGTTTTAGGTTTGAATTGCTCTATTTTTTTTTTTAGTTTCCTGCAGTGGAAGCTTTGTTATTAACATAATGGTATAAATTTCTTTGTAAACACTGCTTTCACTGAATTCTACAAATTTTGAAATGTATATCATTTTTATTTATTTCAAACTATTCTTAAGTATATCTTCAGACTTTTTCTTTGACATATGTGTTATATAGAAAGGTATTGCTTTATCTCCAAGTATTCGAGAGATTTTCTAGCTATCTTTCTGTTACTAGTTCCTTGTCTGATAACATAGTTCGTATGTTTAAATGGGTTAAAAAATTTTTTCTGACCTAGAATATTTTGTGAATTTCTGTATGAGCTTGGGAAGAATATACATTTTGCTGTTTTTAGATGGAATATTCTATTAAAGAGTCTATTGTATCAACTGGAAAGATAGTGCTGTTTAGTTCAAATATGTACTTACTAGTACCTTTTTGAAACATCTAGCACATCCTGTAAGCATTAAAACTGATTAGAACAGTTTTCAGAGAATCGAGAACACACTTTGTAATGCAGGTAGTAGAGACTGAAAATACATATTCATATTCATATTAATTACTACCTGTTTGAACTCTCAGTTCTTGAAAGGTCTATTAAAGTTTACAACTATAATAATGGATATATCTGTTTTTCCTTACAGTTCTATCAGCATTTGCCTTATATACATTGATATTCTGTTGTTAGATTGTTTAGTATTTTTATATATTCTTGAAGATTCTACCACCTTATTATTTAATTCCCCTATTTAACCTGGATAATTTCTCTTGTTCTGAACTTTACTTTGTGTGTAACTAATATATCTCCTCAGCTATCTTTGATTAGTAATAATAAGCTATATTTTCCTCTATGCCTTACCTTAAACTTATTATCTTTATATTATTTTTTCTATGTGTAGAATTTGTACTTTGGTCTTTTATATCCCCTTGAAAATTTGTTTTTCAACTTATACATTTGGGCCATGCAAATATAAAGTTATTATTGATGAAAACTAAATGAATATCCACAATGTTTATAACTCTTTTTTTATTTGTTGCATTTGTTCTTTGTTCCTTCTATCTCACATTCACCCTAATTCTTTTTTGACTTCTTTGGTTTAAATTAAGCTTTTTATATGAGTCAATTATCTCTCTTCTTTCTTTATCAACTCTACATTAAAAACAATTAGTGTTTACCCTAGAGTTTCTAATACATATTTTTAATTAATCTGCAGACACTTTTAAATGACCCTATACTGCTTACTGCACAATTTAGGTACCTTATAATGAAATATTTCTAATTTATTTATTTTATCTCTTATAACAATGCTTCCATTCATGTCACTTATCTATAGTTTTTAATAATCCAATTCATTGTTACTATTACTATTTTAAATAAAATATTATGCTTCCAATAAATTAAAAATAATAAAAATAAAATATCTTACTTTTATTTATTCCTTAAGCTCTTACTTTCCTTATGTTGATCTGAGTTTCTAATATATTATTTTTCTAATCACTGAAGAAATTCTTGTAACATTTCTTGTAGTACAGGGCTTCTGGTAAGGCATTTTCTGTTGTAGTACATCTGATAAATCTTTTATTTCTCTACATAGATGAGTAATTTCACAGGATATAGAATTCTGAGTTTATGATGATCTCTTTTAACACCTTAAATATTACATTTCACTTACTTCCTGCTTTCATGGTTTCTGATGAGAAGTCAGCTGTAATTCTAACCTGTGTTCAACTATAGGTAAGTTTCTCCCATCCTTTGACTTATTTCAGGGTTTCTTCTTTGTCTTTGATTTTCCTCAGTTTGATTTTCTGCAGCAAGTACCCAAAAGAAATAACTGTATCTGCACAAAAACTTGTACACAAATATTTATAGTAGCATAATTTATAGTAGCCAAAAAATAAAAACAACACATCTGTGATAAATGAATTTTTAAAAAATATGGTATATTCATACAGTAAAATGCTATTTGATAATAAAACAATGAAGTACTTATATAGGATACAACATAGATGCACCTTTAAAACACATTAAGTAAAATAAGCTAGTCGCAAAAGACCACATATGGTATAATCCCTTTTAATATATTTAATAAAATATCCAGAAAGGCCAATCCATAAAGACAGAAAGTAGATTAGTAGTTTTCTAGGGTTAGGGAAAAATATTAATGATAAGTTAATGTAAACAGGAGCAGGGGTTCTTTTTTGAGTTGACAAAATTTTCTAAAATTAGATAGCGGTGATAGTTATACAACTCTATGTATATGTTAAACACCACTGAGTTGTATAATTTAAGTGAATTTAATGGTCTATACATAATTTATCAATAAAGATATGATAAAATACATTTGTATGAGTCATTTAATACTATTTAAATGTTATTTTAAATTTTACTTGTTTTAATTTTATTTAATTTTTGCGACAAAATTAAAAGTGACTACAGAAAACCACAAAAACAAATACATAGCTTAGTAAATTATGATGACAAATATTCTTTTAATACTTACAATGCCAAGAAATCGAATTTTGTCTACCATCCAAAATACTGATTGTGTACTTCATCTTAATCATAGCCTTTTAAATGTGGCCACTAACCTAAATTTTATATTCATCACTTACTTAGGTGATTTTTATTATATCCCTTGTACACACAGAACATTGATGGACATACGTTAAATGGTAAAAGGAGTCCATTGAAAGTGCTCCTAATGGCCAAACTGGAACAATCTGAATAATAAAATAAATAAAATAATATTGAATCACAATAAATAATTAAATGTGGGAGTATAGACAAATTTGTTCAGAACAATATTAAACAATTTATGTAGATAGGTCATATTCATGGAGATGAAATGTAATTCTTCACTTCTTAAATGTGGGCTTTACATAATGACTATTTTTTCAAAGAGTACAGAATGAAAAAAGAAGAGAACAAAGTAACTTGTGAGTGTAAAAACCTGGCAAGCACAATCTCATCAGTTAAACAAAGTCAAAATAACACTAATAGTTATGATAATAGCATGCACCATTTATATAATAAAAGGACAATGTCACTAAACTTCTGTAGTCATCCTTTCAAAATCACATAAACAATCTAATAATGAGAAAATAGATTAATTTTAATTCATAAACATCCTGTAAAATAACTGACAACTACTCCTCAAACATAAGGTTATCAAAAATAAGAAGTCAGAAAACTCACAACCAAGAGAAACTTAAGGAGATATGACAACTAAATGTAATGTGACATTCTGGATGGGATCCTGTAACTAAGAAAGACATAAAGAAAAAATTAAGGAAATCTGGATAAACTATGAACTTTAGGTAATAAGAATGTACCAATATTTTTTCATTAACTATGAAAAATTTACAATATTAAGGTAAAATATTAATAGGGGAAACTAGGTGTAGGGTGTATGGACACTGTACTATTTTTTTTCTATTTTCTCTAAATCTAAAATGATTCTCACATTAAAAAGAAGTTTATTTTTCAAAAAACTGAATAGAATGGGAACTTACTATAATTTTATATTGTTTTCTTTTTCTTTGACTTTTACTTCTTTTATCTCTTTGCTGTATGTAATGTCAGCTCATTGGAAGTGAGAATTGTGTCTCTTTTATTCACTGACACAATCCATGTGATAAATAAATATATAGTGGATGAAATTTTGAAATACCCTCCTCACTTCAAACTAGTCTGCCCCACTAGTCTAACAAATAGTTTCCTTCTCTTTTGTAAATCTTGCCTTCTTATTCTTGTCTCACTTTTCCCAAATAATCCCCACAGCTCTTATATTCAATTGCCATAACCATTTTCTTACCAACTTAAAAAAGGAAGCTTTAAACAACAGACCTTAACCTACTGATTTTAAAAGATGCCTTTATTTGTCCCACAAAGAACCATGGGATTAGAAATGAATTAATAGAAATCTGGAACTCCACCTACTATTTTTAAAACTTCTTTTTGAAAAATTATTTGGATTCTATACAACTGGAAAATTGTGCAAATAGAATTTAATTAATAAAGCCTCACTCCAGAGCTCAAATTTTAACAATACATGCCATTTAGATAAAATAGTTTGGTGACAATTTTGTTATAATAATCTTTCTTCTAAAAATATAAAGAGAATTAAAGTTCTTGGCTTTCTTTTTTCTTCAAGAATTTTATAGATCATGGGTGTTGAGGAACTGTCCTGAATATTCAGCCTTCTGTCCTGAATATGGGTCTCTTCTGATGCCTACTGTCTAAAGGTGTTTTTAAGTGCTCCAACTCTCTAATGTGCCATGTTTTAACAGAAAAACCTTCTTCTCTTGTAGCATTTGAAATTGATTTGTTATGACCTGTCCTCTACCTTTTTCCCCATTGTAGGAAAGTTCTTGGTTGCTTTCTTTTTCCCATATAACTTTATCCTACCTTCTAAATGACTCTCACTGTTTGTTTAGCCTCTCATCTGCAGAGAATTTTAATACACATGGCATAATATTCATATATCCTGGCTTCATTATAACTCAATAACAAAAAAAAAAAAAAACACACACAAACAGCACACCATCATGTCTGAGTGTGGGGTATGTGCATAAGAGCTACCACAGGTCAGAACTCCAGTTGTTGAGTGGTAGACTTGGAGAAATAAAGAAGTTTCCTCTCACAGCCACCAGAGCTCCCTATAGGAGAAGGTGGAGGGGTGAAGAGGTGGCGACTTCCCTGATCAGCCTGCCTGGAAGTGCTGGAACTTCTAGCAGCTGGCAGCAGTGCTCAATCATCAGGTCAGAAAGCAGAGAAATGGAATGAGACAGCAGAGAAACAACAGTTTATTTTTTTTCCATCCCAGTTCCAAAACTGAGGCTGTGCTGCAGCCTTCAACCCCCAACCCACAGGGCCCCTGCTCTCATACTCTCTGAGACCAAATACTGCAGAGCCCCAGGGGAATTTGAGCAAATGCTCCCAAAACTGTTGCTAACACTGACAGGGACTGAAACAGAGAGTAGCTAGTGTGATTAAATATTTACAAGAAAATTAAAAAAAAGACATTTAGGCTTTATATAAAGCAGAGATCCAAGAAACTTAGACATCACCTACTAGTAACTAAAAAATAAGTACCTTCTCTGCAACAGGCTAACGGAAGACTTTTATAAAATAAATCTTTCTGGGAAAAAAAAAACAGAATACACTTTCATTAATGCCAAGGTGCAGAAATAGTCCATTAAACACCATGAACAACTAGGTGACAAGGTGGCTCAGAAAGAAAGAGAAAAATCTCCAGAAAATAAACTTACAGACATAGAAATATATGACGTAAAGGGCAGAAAATTCAGGATGGTATTTCTAAAAATAAATCAACAATTTCAGGAATTGAAAAAATAACTGGATGAGCAGAGCAAAGAGATTGAAACCTTCAAAAAGAACCAAATACAACTTTGGAGATGAAGAACACACTGAAAGTGTTGAAAACTGAAATCGCCAGCTTGGGAAATAGAATTGACCAAATGAAGGAAAGGCCCAATAATATCGAAGACAGAAATCTAGAAATAAATTAGAAGACAGAAGAGAAAAATCAAAGAATGAAAAATAATAAAAGAAAAATACAAGAACTAGATGATAGCGTCAGGAGAGAAAACATAAGAATAATGGGTGTTACTGATGGCGAGGAAAAGAAGCAGGAACTAGAAAGCATTTTCAGACAAATAATGGACAAGAATTTTCCAAACCTAAGGAAGGAGCTGAAGCTTGGAATTCAAGAAGTCAACAGAACACCCAAGCATCTCAATTCAAAAAGGCCTTCACCAAGACGTATCATATTAAAGTTATCCAAAATCAATGATAAAGACAGAATTCTCAGGACAGACAGGGAAAAGAAGACAGTAACATATAAAGGAAAACCCATTAGATTAGTATTGGACTTCTCAGCACAAACCTTATAAACCAGAAAGAAATGAAATCAAACATTTAAACTATTAAGTAAAAAAAAAAAATACCAGTCTAGAATAATGTATCTGACTAAGCTCTTCTTTAGATATGAAGGAGAAATTAGGACCTCTCCAGACATACAAAAATTGAGGGAATTCTCCACTACAAGACCTGCATTACAAGAAATACTGAAAGGTGTCAGCTCATCTAAACCAAAATAACAAAACAAAACAAAATAATACATAATTATGAATAAAGTGACTATCAAGCAAATAGAAGCAGAGGAGTGCAACCCTTACTAAGAAAAGGGCATTGTAAGCTTAAATAATAAGAAGAGAATTGCTAAAGCAACAGAGTAATGAACATTCAGCATACATAGGGATAAATTGAGATAAAAATGACTGAAAAGGGGAGGATTCAAAGATCCAAATTTGCAAAGGGGAAAGGAGATAAGTTATGCACAGAAGAAAATGGATAACTGTATATAAATAACTATCATTTGTATATTTGTGATGGTACCCATGCACTAAAGATTCAGAACTGAAGTATATAACATAAAACAAGAACCTGAGGCAAAACCCACAAAAGCCAATGAAAATAATTAGAAACACAAAGACAAAGAAGCAATGGAAACACTGATTTACCAGAAAGCAAAAGATAAAATAGCTATAAGAAGACCTCATATTTCAATAATCATTCTAAATGTAAACGGACTGAACTCACCAATAAAAAGGCACAGAGTTGCAGAATAGATCAAAAAAACAAAACCCAACCATATGCTGTCTCCAGGAGACACATCTCAGCTCCAAAGATAAATATAGACTCAAAGTGAAAGGGTATAAAATGATATTTCAAGCAAATGGCATTCAGAGAAAAGAGGGAGTAGCGGTCCTAATATCAGACAAAATAGACTTCAAAATAAAAAAGATAAAGAAAGATATTGAAAGATTCTTCATAATGATGAAGAGAATAATACACCAAGAAGACATAACACTTCTTAATGTCTATGCTCCCAATAAGGCAGCCCCAAAATATGTAAGACAATTAATAAACAGAACAAAAGGGAGAAACAGATCAAAACACTATCGTAGTAGGAGACCTAAATACTCCACTGTCAGATATGAACAGATCTCCAAACAGAAAATCAATAAGAAAATAACATCCTTAAATGACAAATTAGATCCATTGGACATAATTGACATTTACTGAGCCTTCAATCCCAAAACAATTGCTTATACATTCTTCTCTATTGTACATGGAACATTCTCAAGAATCGACCACATACTGGGACACAGAAATAGCCTCAACAAATATAAGAGGGCTGAAATCATACGAAACATATTCTCTGATCATAATGCTTTGAAACTCAAGATCACCTGCCAAAAGAAATCAGGAAGAACCACAAATACATGGAGATCAAACAACATTCTACTGAAGAATAACTTGGTCAGGGAAGAAATAAAGAGAGAGATGAAGAGATACATAGCAATGAATAATAATGATAGTACAACATATCAAAACTTTTGGGACACAGCAAAAGCAAGCAGTCATAAGAGGAAAGTTCATATTATTACGGGCTTATCTCCAAAAATAAACAACTTAATGTTTCATCTTAAAAAAAAAAATAGAAAAGGAAGAATGAATGAGGCCTAAAGTCAGCAGAAGGAAAGAAATAATAAAAATTAGAGCTGAAATAAATGAAATTGAAAAGAACAAAATGATAGACAAAATAAATATACAATAAGGAGCTGGTTCTTTGAGAAGATTGATAAAATTGACAAACCCCTGGCTAGACTCACTAAAGAAAAAAGAGAAAAGACACAAATAAACAAAATCAGGAATGAAAGAGGGGAAATTAGGACTGACATGGCAGAAATTTAAAGGATTATGCAAGAATACTATAAAAAATAAATAATAGCAAATTTAATAACCTAGAAGAAAAAGACTAGTACTTAGAAAAATACAACCTTTCTAGACTGAATCAAGAAGATCTAGAGATCTAAATAGACCAATAGCAGTATGGAAATTGAAACAATTATCAAAAACCTACCAAAAAGTAAAAGTCCATGACTAGATGACTTCACCAGAGAATTCCACTAAGCATTAAAAAAGATTTAATATCTATTCTCCTTAAACTCTTCCAAAAAACTGAACTCATTTTATAAGGTCAATATTACTTTGATAACAAAACTGGGTAAAGATATCACTCAAAAAAAGAAAACTACAGACCAATCTTTCTCATGAACACAGATGCAAAAATCCTAAGTAAGATACTAGAGAACCAAATATAGCAACATATTGAAAAGATTGTATACCATGATCAAGTGGGCTTCATCCCAGGGGCACAGGGATGGTCCAACATATGCAAATGAATTCATGTGATACAACACATAAACAAATTTAAAAATAAGAATCATATAATCATATCAATAGATGAAGAAAAAGCCTTCAACAAGATACAAGATACAGCATCCATTTATGATCAAAACACTTAACAAAATTAGAATAGAAGGGAAGTACCTTAACATAGTAGAGTCTATATATGACAAACCCTCAGCCAATATTATACTTAATGGTGAAAAACTAAAAACCTCACTCTAAGATCAGGAGCAAGCAAAGCTGTCTACCATAGCCACTGTATTCAATATAACATTGGAGGTCCTAGCAAGTGCAATCAGACAAGAGAAAGATATAAAAGTTATCCAAATAGAAAATAAAGAAATCAATTTGTCACTATTAGTGGGTGACATGATTCCCTATATAAAAAACCCTAAGGACTTCACAAGAAAGTGTCAAAAAAAGAAGTGGAAAAAAAATTCCTTTTGCAATTACAACAAAAAGAATAAGATAACTAGGAATAAATTTTCTGAAACATATGAAGGACCTATATAATGAAAACTACAGGACCTTATTAAATCAAAAAAGATAAAAAGAAATGGAAAGATATTCCATATTATTGGATTGGAAGAATCAATGTAGTTAAAATGACCATATTTCCTAAAGCATTATACAGATTTAATACAATCTCCATCAAATCCCACTGGCATTTTTAAAATAGAACAAAAATAATCAAATTTGTATGGAAGCACAAATGATTCTGAATTGCCAAAGTCATACTGAGAAATAAGAATGAGGCTGGAGGCATCACTTTGCCCAATTTCAAATTATATTATAGAGCGATAGTAATCAAAACAGCATGATATTAGCAGTATAAAAGACACACAGACCTGTGGAAGAAAATCGAGAGTCCAGAAATAAACCCATATTTATATGGGCAATTAATTTTCGACAAAAATTCCAAAAACATACAGTGGAGAAAAGAAAGCCTCTTCAATAAATAGTGCTGGGAGAATTGGAAGGCCACCTGCAAAAGAATGAAACTAAACTGTTATCTATCACCACACACCCAAATTAACTCAAAATGGATTAAAGACCTAAATATAAGACCAGAATCAATAAAGTACATAGAAGAAAATAGGAACTAAAATCAAGGACCTTGGACTTAAAGGGGGATTTATCTGACCTCAAAGACAAGGGAAGTAAAAGCAAAAATAAATGAATGGGACTACATCAAACTCAAAAGCTTCTGCTCAGCAAAAGAAATTATGCATAGGTCTCTAACAAAGTAAAGAAAAGAAATTATGTATAAGTCTCTAACAAAGTAAAGAGACAACCATCTGAATGATAAAATATATTTGTAAGCATCGCCTGTGGCAAGGGGCTAATATCCAAAATATATCAAGAACTCATATGACTCAATAACAACAATAAACAAACAAACCAACAATCCAATCAAAAAATGGGCAGAGTACCTGAACAAATACTTCTCCCTAGAGGGCATACAAATGGCCAACAAATATATGAAAGATGCTCAGTATTGCTAGTTATTACAAAAACACAAATCAAAACCACAATGAGATACCATCTCACACCTAATTAGAATATCTATAATCAACAGGACAAGTAATAATAAATGTTGGAGAGGATGTAGAGAAAAAAGAACCCTCATACATTGCTAGTGGGACTGCAAATTGGTACAGCCACTATGAAAATCAATATTGAAGATCCTCAAAAAACTAAGGATTGAAAACTAAGAACGAATCTACCATAAGATTCAGCAATCCCTTTACTGGGTTTTTACATCAAAGAGTTGAAAACCAATATCCAATAAGATATTTTTGCACATTGTTCATAGCAACCCTATTCACAGTGGCCAGGATATGGAAGTAACTGAAATGTCCTATGATAGATGATTGGCTAAAGAAGCTATGGTACATATATACAATGGAATATTACTGCCACTTGCGACAACATGAATGGACCTCGATATAACCATGCTAAGGAAATAGGCCAGACTGAAAAAGTTGAAAATCACTTCTATGTGGGATATAAACCTAAAAGCAACACATGAACAGGACAAACAGAGACTCAGGGGCATGGACAATAGACTAGTGTTTACCAGAGAGTAGGGGGTGGGGGAGGTGGGAAGAAGTAGACAGGGTAAAGGGGGTCAAGTATAGCGGGTTTGAAGGAGGGTGAAGTGGGTAAAGGGGATCAAATATATAGTAGCTGAGGGCAACTGGACTCTAGGTGGCAACCATATAATAGAATATATAGATGTCAAATTATAATGTACACCTAAAAATTATATAATTGTATTAATCAATGTTACCCCAATAAACTTAAAAAAATTTTTAATAAATAAATATGTCTAAATTCATTGCATTAGTTGGAACTATAGTGCTTGACTTGCTTAAATTTATTTACTATTTACCAGGGGAGCTGCTTACATAAATTCACAAGCCTCTGACTTAAGGCATCATAAAAATCTTGATAAAAGAAATGGACACACACTGCTAGTTATCATTAAAATAATTAGATGAGATAAACTTTTTGGGGCATAACAATGTTAACATAAAGCATTCAGGAAACATTTATAATCTGTAAAGCATTTCTATCATACTGACTTAATGTTGAAGGTCTGGTCATTTATATTTTGAGGGTCACATATAAAATATTTTGTATTGTCTAATAATGATTATAAAATATCTTTAATTTTATAATAGAAATCAGTTTATATTTAACAATATACAATATTTAATTGAAAGAATTATAATTTATAAAAATGAGAGAATGCACACTTGTTTTTAAGGTGATATAACTCAAAAACTGTCAGGAACTCAAAACCATAATTACCATCATTTTTATTAATAAATGCATATCAAATATTCTATGTACACATAACATTCTCTTGGACAAAAAGTTATACCAGAGGCTCTATTTTTTCCTTGCAGAGTTTATAATTTAAGATGACAGCACCCACAAAACAGAGTAGTAATAGTCTAAAGGCATGCAATATATCAGATGCTAGTGATAGACAATAAGTAATGTATGCTTTATTTTGATATTTTTAAATCTGTCCCTACAATTAATCATGCTCCATATTTTCAAGAACTATGAAATATTATGCTTAATGAGTAACAAATAACTGTGACTTTATCAAATGAAATTCAAAAGCTTTACTATTTTTCTGTTAAATCTACTGGTTATATATGTGTATATATCTATAACAAGAAACCTGCCCTTTGTTTTACTCTATTACTCTGGACTGAATAAAAATACTTACAGTATCTCTCTGATGTTTTTCCTTGTCAACAGTTGGAATATATTTCTTAGTTATATCAAAGAGAGTTTGATTGGTTTGGAAAATGTTTAAGTATTCCTTTTGAGTTTCACAAAGCAATATCAAAGAGAAGACGTACTTTATTGTTTTGTTTGATTCCCTTTACAATGCAAAATGCATTGCTATCATTTTTGTGACTTCTGCACTGTAAGAGAAGTGAGATGGTCAGTTCAGTAGTGAACAGAAACAGTGCTGGTCCTAGATTTCAGCCCAGCATGCTATATGTTAGAGACATCTTTATTGAGTCTCCAGTTTATAAAACTAAAATAGAAACAGAATCAGCAGCACTGTTGCAGCGATTTCCCAGTTCAATGATCTGACAAATTGTTGCCCCAATCACTCTGTCAACATGTCTTTTCCATACTTCCTCTTTTCTCTCACTAAGCTGTAGTTGTGAAGCAGTTCTGTCTGGGTTATTGGTGCTTCAGGTTGCTATGGAGATAGAGCAATAATAGATATGGAAGTAAAAGCAACTTTTTTCCTTTCCTCTAATTACTAAGAAAATTACTAAGAAACATTAACTCTTATTGTACTCAGGACTTCAAATATAACTAAGAAAGGAGGAATGAAATAGGGGATTTATAAGACCTGAGTCTAGTGTCTTTAACACTCCAGCTAGGCTTTTCAAAGGAAGTGTTTGTGAGGATTACAATCAGTAGTTTTCTCCAACATTGCTTCAGTTAAAAATATTATCTGTGAGTTCACATAACCTCAATTAACACTCATTCTTTGAAAATCTCTAAATGTACCATTACAATTTTATCTCTTAAATGAATAGTTTATAGATTTCTTAAACTAGCATTAATTAATTAATTTTCTTTTTTACTTAAAGAGATTGTATATGTTTTATTACTAAACCATTACTACAAAGTCAAAAAAGATCCATAAGATTCCAGATGTGTTCTGACAAAATGCAGATTTAGGGCATGTGAAGGCTATTATAAAAATAGGCTGGCACCAAAATATTTTTAACATATTGTCATTGATGTGTTTATCCCTTTCCTGGTAATTCCTTTGGATTTAGTGGATGGTTTGGAGAGGAATGAAGATGAGAATGAAGTCTGAGACTGAAACCGAGTACATGAACAGAGAGATTTCCTGAAGACTGGGTTTTTGATTGTTTTGTTTTGTTTGTTTCTTTTTGTCATTAGGTATTACATTGCAGAAGTGTCTTTAGAAACTCTGACAGAATATAAGTAGAAAGTAGACTACAGAGAAGTTCGAAATGATAAAGTAGAAAAACAATTGTTTATAATTTTGTTAAAGGTCATCCCTATATACTTTTAGTATTTCCATATAAGTAAGATGGAAATATAACATGGCTTCCAAATAAAGTACATGCATCTTGTAGAGTACATGTATCACATAAAACTTTGTTAGCATTGGAGACGATTTAAACTTCCATGTCAATGGAAGGAACGGCAGGGAATAAAGGCAGAGAAGTGTAATTATCATTTCTCCTTGGTTCTTTCTTATCGGCACAGTGAAGAATCACAGGCCAGTGAGATTTAGAAAAGTTTATTAAAAGTATATCTTAGAAAGACAAAGCATGCTGCAAAGAACACAATGGTTTTAGTGAAGAGAACTGTAACAGAGGGCTGTAACAATCCAGAAGTGGGGATCTCTGAATTATATTTAGACTGTGATGGGTGGTTCCTGAGGCATTCTTAGATGATTGGCAAGTGAGTTGATTTTGATTGGCACTTGGCTGCTGAATAACACTTTGCCTATTGTGCATGTGCTTACCCAGAATTCAGTCTGTTACAATTAGATCTATGAACCTCTAGGATAAACATGGTATTATAATGATAGTATAATGAGGTTTAGATTATGGGCAATTTTGGCTATTACCTTCTGCATAGGTGTCTGTGTCCGGATTAAAACAGTTAAGATTATGGCTGTCCTTTGTCTCTGGAGATGCAGGCATGATTCTCTTATTACCAATAGGGTGTTCTTTGAGTGGTCTCCAGGCTGGGAATCTATTCCTTTGTTCCCCTACTGCTCATGTCTGGCTAACTACCTAACAATTTTACAAATACCTTATGGCTTATACAATTGTCATATATAAAACATATTTTTGTATATGAGAGATTTCTGTAAAGACTAAAATTTGAAGTCATTATTAATTGATAAAGTTAATATAATGTTACTTCATGTATTTAGCAACATATAAGGAAGATTATTTTCTTCCTAGTCATTTAATATATTATATTTGAGACATACATATTTTCAAGTGCTTTAAATTACCAGACTCCCCAAAAAACTACTGTTTTCTAATGGCAGTACAACTGTTTTTCCCTGCACAAACTTCAGTTACCAAGAAAATGCTGTCACAGCCTATTCTGGTGGCCCTAACAATAATGCTAATGGTATCAGAGTATTTGTACGGTACTCAATGAGCATCACAGGGGATGGCATTTAAAATTCAGAATAACATATTTAAATGACACATGCAGTAGAATGAAATGAAAATATATGGCAAAAAACAGCACAAGCAGTTCTAAAATATTGACTTCTTGGGTCTATGTTGTGCAAACATGTTTTGATAATATGTGTAAACAAATATTTAGTGTCTGTATGCTGCAACTGCACATTTAATGTGGATGTGATAATGTTTAACTTTGTTTTTTCAAATCTTGACAAATCTTCATTTTATATAAGATATTTTTATACAGAATTCTAAAAAATAAAAATAACATTACAATTTCTCTTTTTTCTTAAAGAATTCTACTTAAATCTGGTGCACTATTTACAATCTGGACATTCATGTAGTTGTGGTTTTAATATTTTAAATTTATAATACACATGTTCATTTCAGTCCAATGTGATTATACAAAATAATATCATCTGTATATTAAATAATGAGTTTTCTTAAATATAGAGGTGTTCTATACCTTACTCTTCACCTTCAAATGTATCATGGCTACACATTAAAATATGTTACAATATTTTCACCCTGTAAAATATGTCCTCTTTCCCCTTCCTCCAAAATCTGAAGAAAATATATATACTTTTTAATGTACAATAACTTTATTTTATAAATATACTTATTGAAGGAAGGTACGGGAGCATTCAAACATAAAGGTCTGGTTTGAATATTTCAGGACATCAGGAAAGGTTTGATTACATTTGGGGTGGTAATTGAATCTTTCTAATTTAACAAAGTCATTGGTGATCTCTGAAGTATGACCGATTAGATAACTGCAGAAACTAGTGGCTGAGACTAGTTTTGTGAGGTTTTTGTTTTTGTTTGTTTTTCTATCATGCTAAACAATAAGAAGAGTGTACAAAACTTTAGTGATGTTATTAGCAGAGTGACTAGAATAAATGCTATGATGCTGATGATGCTGACTAGATTTGTGTCTGAATAATTTACACATGCTATTTACTTTTAAAAATCTTCCTTATATACTTTGCTTTTATTTTATTTTTAATTTATTGTGAATATTTGTCTTCTAACTAGTTTGGTAGTCTCTGGAACTAAAAGGCTTTATCATTATCATATCAATATTGCACATTCTATATTACATAATATGATGTTCTGAATATGGTAGACACTTGATGTATATTTGTTGTATTGATTCAAACTCTATCAATCTCAAAAAGAAAATATGCACAAGTAAGGAACAGTCTTAACAATTTAGAAAGAAGCTACATACTCCATTTTATCTTGTTTTTTGGTACCTAAGTGGATGTCTTCTATTTCCCTCTCAGAAGGAGGACAATGAGGTGGTGCCACGTAACTATAGATGAAGAAATATGTGAAAGTTGAGAGATGAATATCATCTCAAAATTACTATGAGAGTCAAATACGCTTTTTAAACAAATATTAAAGATTTAACATTAAATAAAAGCCATGGAAGTTTTTTAAAAATGGCCCAGGTGGGAAGAATGGAGACTCATTTACATATGTAGTTTTACTTTTCAATCTATTACCTATTAGCTGTTATATTTGAACAAGTCACAACTTTTAAATGTTTTGAAATTCTCATTTGTTTACTTCACAGGTTTATTTTATAAACTTAAGGCTGCATTGTAACTTGCACATTTGATGACATTATTCATTTATGTATACATGAATCATTAAACATACAACTGAATGTAAAACTTTTAGTAGATACAAATTAACAAATAAAAAAGAATTTATTGGTCAGATATTATGGCCTAATATTCACTACAGAACAAATTGTCATATTGAATTGTTGAAATATTTTAATGTTGCATATTGTGTTATCATCTCTGAAAGTGTAGTGTTTAAAGAACCATTGATATGTGAGTAAGTTAATTAAGAATGATAGTGATAGTCAAGTCAGGATGGGTGGAGTCCCTGCTATAATACAGTCAGCATTTACCATGTTGGTCTAGTTTTGTTTCTATTGTTTAAACTACAATTAATATCTAATGAAATGCAAGATTCCAACATATTATTCTTCGTGCTTTTTTCCAGTACAAAAGTAAAATGATGAACTTGAAAACTGTTCTTCGCTATTTGTTGGCCTCAGCAAATCTAAGAAACATGAAACTTTTCTTTCATGATTATCCAAGTATAATGTAAAGGGTTAAATGAACAGTGGCCTTCTGTAGAAATTGCTTATAAAAATTTGGACCAAAACAAACAAATAAAAAGAAGAACAAAATAAAAAACAGTCATCTTTACATTTTTTTGAAAGACATAATTAATTTGGCTAAAGCTAAAGAACAGGCATAACTGTTGCAAAATTTACATTTCTGTACATATCTATCTACCTATATAGCTTTACAGATATAGCTATCTCATCTAAGTTCTGGGTTTGTTGTTTAGTTTAATATATTCTTCTCACTCCTACATTTGACATAGAATACTCTATATAGTTTCTTACAACATTTTTTGGTAGTATTGTTTATATTTAACTTTTTAATTCATTAAGATGTGTTGTTAGTGTACCCTCTAAATAGTATCCTAGTTTATTTTTTTCTAAAAAAAAAAAAATGCCAGAGGTGTCTTCACCATTAGTGATAACCAGTCCTTTGAACACTACATTAAAAAATATATCTTTATTATGTATTAGTACACTAGATCTATTTTAAAGTTTCTACCCATTTCTACTGATTGTCTATTTGTCTATCAATAACCTTCTAATTATATGTCTTAATAGCATTTTCACATGTTGATATTTCAACTCCTCCTAAACACTACTCCCATTGTTTTTTAAAGCATTTACCGGATCTTCTGGGGGATGTTTTAAAATTTTTTTGACTTTATTATAATAAAAAACCTCATCTAGTATAAGTCATATACTTGCAAGAGTTCAGATTTTATTTTTTGTTCTTCAATAAGAATTTACAATTTACTTCAAAGTAATCTATGCCTCATTTGTTAAATTCCTAACAGATTTTATAGGTTTCTTTCCCTCTGATTTTTAATATTATTTTACTATTTATTATTAGTGTAGGAAAAAGGTGTTTTACATTATAGTTATCTTATTTGTTTTAAATTCTAATTAGCATTTTAGTGGAATAAGTAAACAATTATATTTTTATAAAGATAATTTTATTTTCTTAATATTTATAAAAAAGTAATTTTATGTTCTTATTATATTGTATTTGCAAGAACTTATAAAATATTTTTGAAGACATTGAGCATCTTTATCTAGCACCTGATTTTAATTGACAGGATTTAATTGGTTTAACATTTAGGATAATTTTGATCACTTTTAAAGTTTATTAAGTTTATTCATTCAAGTCTATTTAATGAAGATTTTTTTATGAGCCAGGTGCCATGCTAAGCTTTTTGAATACATCTGTGGATAAAATATAGCTTGCTGCCCTTGTCTAACACACATTTTCATGGAGTAGACAGAAAATAGCATATTGCCACAGTACAAGGTAGGTAGAAAGATGCTAGTGGGCATGAAAAATGACAGGTAAAGCAAGTAAAGAAAAAGATTAGAAATATTTGGATAGTTATAATTTTAAGTAATTATGAGGACTCATTGGGATGGTTTTGGAGCAAAGAGTAGATCAAATTCAGCTATTCAGATATGTAGGAAAAGACAATGCTAGACTCAGGTAACAGCCAGACATATTCAAGAATTATCATTAAGTTTTCTTCTATTTTTATTTTTCCTATCATTTTTATTATAAATGCACCTTAATTTGACAAAAATGTCCTGTCAGGATTTCTAATGGAAATAAAAAATCTATCTATCTATTTATCTATCTATCTATCTATCTATCTATCTATCTATCTATCTATCATCTACCTATCATCTATCACCTATTTGTCCATCATTTATCTATTACAATACATAGATAATGTATGTAAATTTAATTTGTTAATGAAATTAATTATATTGATAATAACTTTTTAAATATTTATTTAGGTACATTCTATTAAAATAAAGGCTCACAGTAGAATTTTATTTCTCATTTGTTGGATTCTATACACTAATAGCGAATTTCAATTTATTGTGCTTATATTCATATCAATGATCTCTTGTTTCTTTCTTCAAACTATTTATATAAACTTTTTAAATTTTAATTTGATTTAATAACATAAACTGAGTAGACCTATAATTTTATGCTTAAATAATTTCTTATTTAAGAATTAGATAAAATTTAGTTTTAAATTCATCTGTTTCTGTTTCTTTTAATAATTTTTTAATCAATTTAAAAATGTAATTTCACCTGCTTTATAGGGCATTTACCAATGATTTAGCCACATAACAACAATAAAACAAACTAAAATATTGTTTGAATAATTAAGGAAATCATCTTAAAATTAAAATAAATGATGAAAAGCGTTTCTATAGCCAATTCAGCAAGCTAACAAAATTTTCTGCTGTTGAGTTAAATTCAGTTTATGTAGGATATGGCTTTTCATCACTTTTATTATATAGAATTTTGTTTTAATGAGGTATTTAAAAGAAATTGAATTATTTTAGTCATAGCCTTAAATATTTCAGTAAAATTTAATCAAGTGTTTCAATGTTCTTTTCTCCTAAAGTAAAAGGTTATGTTTATATTAAAATTTATAATAAATATATATTTATATATTTATAATATATATAATATAATATATTTATATTTATAATATAATTTATAGTATAATAATATTACTATTATTATACCTTGATTATTAGGGCTGAAATTTATTACTCAGTCGACCGTAGTTTTTAAACGGCATAACCTGATGTACATTTTTTGCTATGATTTTTCATTTTAAAACAGCATGAAATTTAGACTAGACATGCCTATAGAAAGGATCTTATTGTACTTCTTTATATATACAAAGTGTTTTTCACAAATTAAAATGCAGAAAAGATGATGAAATGAAATTCATTTTTAGTAATGTCACCATTACCTTTGTTGAGATATATGTTTAATAATTGTAATCCCCACCCCCATTCTATCTATTCCTAGCTTTTTCAGCACTGATCTGTATGACCTTGTGGTAACATCTCTCAATGTGAGAAATGACATTTCTAAATCACTTCTAATTCTCTTTTTTTTCTCTTTGCTTCTCCCAAATTCTGAATTATATTTGATTTCTTACCCACTAATGATGATGTAATATAATTTTTTCTGTATTCAGGTCTCTACCCTACTTTCCAGTTTGATCATTTCTGCTGTTATACTTGGTTTACTATCCAATCCAACAGGGCTAGGTCTTATGAATATTATAGACTTCTTTTTTGATTGGAAGTTTATATCTTTAGAAGGCCCTGTCTTCTGCCTTGAAAACTGGCAGCCACTATGATCCCATGTGTAATCTGTAAATGTAAATGTATGCACCAGTACTCAAACCACCGTTAAGGTAGTATATACCCTCATTTTGTCATTCTGCACATTTCTCTGTAAACGTAAATGTGAAAGCAGATACAGAATGGCTGGAGGACTCTCTCATCCATTTTAAGAAAGATTTTAAATTACAGTTTCATCTTAAACCCTTAACCTGTAATACATATCAAATATCCCCCCACCTCTCCACAATCTACAGCCAATGCACAAAAAAGGCTTGTTTATTTAATGTCCACATTTAATCCTATCAACATAAATAGGAAAACATGTTATTTTATCTATTTTTAAAATGGGTGTTTTGCTTATATAGCAACCTATTTAATCACTCTCAAAGTCATATTTCATTTTCTTTTTTAGTTAGGAGTCTGGACTTTAAGGATATGATTTATTGCACTTAAAAATATGTCAAGAAGGATAAGTCCAAAGTTAAAGTGAAATTCTAGGTAACTGTTGTCCACCTTTGTCATCAATGAGTAGCAATAATTATCTTTCTCTCTTGAGATCTAAATATTATTTGTTCATTCTGACATACCAGACTAGTAACTATGATCTTCCCAAGCTGTGTCATTGCTCTTATTGCTACTGAAGGTGTGTGTGTGTGTGTGTGTGTGTGTGTGTGTGTGTGTGTGTGTGTGCGCGCGCGCGCGCATGCGTTCGCGCGCGTCTGTGAGAAAGACAGACAGAGACAGAGAAACAGAGATATTTGATGTGAGCTGAAGCTATGTATAAGCAAAGAAGTCCTTCTTTTTATCAATTAAAAACAATCCCTTAGGTTGAGTGTGAGAGAAAAATGAATAAGCTGAAAAATGAATAAGCAGACAGACAGACAGAGACAGAAACAGAGACAGAGAAACAGAGATATCTGATGTGAGCTGAAGCTATGATGTGAGAAGAAGTCCCTCTTTTTATCAACTAAAAACAATCTCAAGTCGAATGTGAGAGAAAAATCAATAAGCAGAGCACAGACTTTTAGGGCTAGGAAAATATTCTGTATATTATAATGGTGTATAGATGTGATTATACATTTTTCTAAATTTACAGAATGTACACACCAAGAGTGAACCCTAATTTAAATTGTGAACTCTGGGTAATAATGATGTGTCAATGTTGGTTCATCAAATGAAAAAAATATACCACTCTGGTGGGAGATGTTGCCAGTGGGGGATGCTGTCCAGGTGTGAGAGGAAGAAATCTATGGAAAACCTCTGACCTTTGAACTTAAAACTTTTCTATACAAATTAAAATTTAAAATAATCCCTAGTTATGAGCATTCTTGACTTTATACACCAAAGCACTGGCAGATAGATAACTTCAACCTCAGAATCTTATCTAAGAAAAATGAACTCCAAGTCAAAGAAAGAAAGGGAAAAGAACAGAAAATGAGTTTATGAAGTTACAATGAATGGAACTTAAGAACATTCAGTGCAGGAGCTGAGTTGTTAGGTGCATCATGGTTTAATTGAGTAAACTTATAAATCTCATTTTTAATTTTATTTCCCTTTTCTGTTCTTACTGATTGCAACAACTTACCAATCTGTCCCTTTGCTCATGTACTCACCCAAGGCAATAACTGTGCTAATACATTATATGATTAAAATGTACAGCATTTGATTTACATTATAAAATGTGAATGCAAATTAAAAAGACAACTGTATTTATTAGTGCAGATCTCTGATTTTGTAGGAAGATGGCATTTATCATTATTCATGATGTAGAACTTATATTCTCCAACCTGACAATATCAGGCAGATAAAATATGCATTCAAAGAATAGTAGAAAGCCTGAATAAAAGACATATTATCTCAATCCTGTTCACTGAAAACATGAATATTCATGCATTAATTAAAAATGTGTACACATCAAGAACTTGAAATTGTATCAGGAAAGATACCCATAACTGATCTTTTATTAAAAACAAAATTACCTCTCTAAGGAAAGATTTTATAGTTAAAAAATATTTTTTCAGTTATACCTGAACAGAACTTCAATATTAAAGTATAAATGTAAAGTTGTTTTTTTAAAAAAAAAAAAACATTGTTCATTGTCTATTTCTGAGGCAACCATTTAATTTTTCTACGTCTAATTTATTACCATGTTTACACTTAAAATGCTCCTACTGTTATTTGTTGATTATTTAACCCAAATATTGTCTATTGTACACTTACTATAGAATTTCAGTTTAGTTACTGCATTCTACAGCTTCATATGTTTCACTGAGTCACAAACTCCTAGTACAGTTATATGATAATACCAATATTAAATGTCAGTGCAAAACATAAGCCAAGTTCATAAGTTCATACTAAGCCAAAAATTAAATAAAAAGAAAATTGTAAGTTTGAATGGGATTGTCTTGAACCTATAGAAAAGAAGAGAATTGATATCTTTACAATATTATGACTAGCAATTCATTGCACAGCATATTTTTTAATTTATTTAAAAATTAATGTTCTATTTGTTTGTTGATATTAAATCAAAATCAATTGATTTTTGTTTATTAACTTTGTATCTATGTTATTCTATACTAAATTTGCTTACTAGCGTACCTGTTAATGTCTCATGTAATCAAGCCTATATATTCTTAAGGGTTTTCTATGTTCTAAAAATTGTTACCTTTAAATAATGAGAGTTTCATTTTTTTTCCCAACACTTACACATTTTATCGCTAATTTTGCCTTATTACAGTAAAACCTGAAAAAATAATAAGAAAAATGAAGATAATTGACATTTTTTGCCTCATTTCTGAACCCAGAAATGTTTTAATAATTCACTATTAACTATGATGTTTCTTAAAGGTTTTTTGTTTTGTTTTGTTTTGTTTTATGTACTCTTTATAGTATGGATATGCCTTTGTATACTCAGTTTTCGATGAGTTTTTATCAAATGAATGTTATGAATGTTATGAAATGCTTCTATCACATTGATTATATATATATATAATCAATATATATTGATTATATATATATAATATAATGTGATAGATAATGTAATATAATGTGATAATATATAATTATATATATATATATAATGTATATATATATATGTATTTTAAACCTATTTTCTACTGTTAATGTGATGAAATTTATCTTCTTTTAGCATGTGTATCTATCTTCTCTGTTGTTCAGACTGCATTGATTTTATTGTTCTGTCCTCAAGTTTACTGATTCTATCCTCTGTCTTATTCACTTTGGTATTGAGCCAATCCAGCATGTTTTTTTTTTTTAATTTATATGGTTGTATTTTTGTTCTAATTTTTATTTGGTTGATTTTTATAAATTGTATTTTTTTGTTAAAACTGTAATTTTTCATTCAGTTCAAGTGAGAATTTGTAATTTCTTGTTGAAATACTTTATTGTATCTTGGCCATTCTGCTTATTATGTTAAGATATTTTGGCTCTTATTTAAGATTTTTTTTTTTTATCAAGAATTAACTCTGTTTAGCACACATATACTAGCCTAATTTCATGGGCTGTGGTTTAATTAACAATATATTTAGAAGCTGTTTGTTGTTACTTTGATCTGATTTAACGTGTCTCAGCGGGGCACCCACTATTCATTCTTGGTGCTGTTTGAGGTGAAAAGAGCTTTGCCAGGTTGGGTTTCTGGTGCCACTATCGGATAAAGGAATGTTTTATACAGCAGTGGGTAGTTAATTTCTGTATTCCGTAAGAACGTTTAAGACTGCCCTCTTCTGTCCTATTCCTCTAATCCTGCAGCCCCTAATCAGTTCTTCATTTTCATTCTAATTTTCAGAATTCTACTTTGGTTGTCTCTTGCATTTATTTGTTTGTTTGTTTGTTTGTTTGTTTGTTTGTTTATAGTGTTTATGGTTGTACTTACGAGGGATAAGCAGGAAGAAATTACACTATGTCATTTTGTTGAGACCAGAAGTTATTTTAAATCATTTAGATAGCCAATTCTTTAATGACTTGAAGTTGAGCTAATATTGTATATGTTTCATAACCAGTTATGTCCCCATGTTTATTAACTGCTATTTGCTAATTATTCTTAATTCTCCTCTTAGTTTATGTGACATTTTTAAAACTATAAATATACCTACATCTTTTTCAACTATGTTTTTAATAAATACATCTTCAGTTTTTTGTAATTCTTTTAGCATTCTTTACATTTATCTTAGATGTTTTGAGACATTGCCATTATTTTAATTGATAGATCTAAATTTCATAATTACATCATTTGGAAAATGTAACGAGTTATTGATAATAATAGTCTTCATTATTTTTCTAAATTTTCAAGAAAAGGAACATAAATGATAATATAATAGGAAAACAAAACCTATTTAATTTTTGCAAGGATATTAGTGAATTGGGGCAATTTGATTTAAGTAAAATTAGCACTCTGAATGACACATAAGCTCATTGATTTGTATATCTCCAAATGCTGCATAATAGATGCTTAATAAATATTTATTAAATTACTAAACATAGTAGCTTGAGCACTGCATCTTTCTGTAGACTTAAAATTCCTCATATTTGCCTAATAAAGACTGTAAACTCAGAACAATCCCAATAAATGTGAGTGAAAGATGATGATATTGTGAGTGAACAGGGGACCACAGAATGGTAGAAAGAGGTTTTGTAATCATATAAAAATATTGTGAGCATACTGATAATGGTATTTTTTTATGCTTTTGTATTTTAGGTACAAGTTCTTAGGAATGCTGGAGAAGAAGTGACCTTAACAGTGTCTTTTTTAAAAAGGGCACCTGCTTTCCTCAAACTACCACTGAATGAAGATTGTGCATGTAAGCATTTATGAAGACTATATCTTAACAGTAATTAGTAAATTCTTTTTTAAATTGAGATTTCTGACTGAATACAAACATTTTTTATGCACAAGTCATTCTGTTATTCTTTATACAAAAAGAACAGATGTTAATTTTGTTTCAAAATTTATTCATTACATTTACAGTTTTCTTACTCTCTAATTTGAGAAGCATTTTTATTAAAAATAAGTATGATATCAATTATATACATTGTGTATATCTATTAAACTTTATTAATAATATTTGATAAATATATTTTCTCAAACTAAAAGCTGATATACATTTATTCAGCTGCTGGACTTGCTAAACAAGTATTTACATGTAAGTTGTCCTGATGAAAATGCAAGATTAAAAGATGCACCTGTCTATGTGGAGAAGTAATAATTTTCATAAGGCCCACTTAAAAATGTTTGTATTATTTGCATATAATGAAATAAAATGTATATTTTATAATATTCTTGGTAAAAATAAAAAATATTTTTAACTGAAACATAATTTGCACCCAAAGAAATATAAATATCTTAAATATGTAATTGGAACGATTCTGAAAGATGTGCACATTGGCTTACTTCACACTCTTTTAAATCACAGAGTGGTTCTTCTGTGCCTCTTCCCTGTAAATAACACCACCAGAAACAACCATTAACTTTATTCCTTATCATCAGGTATTAGTTTTGCTTTTTTGAAAACTGTATAGAATAGAATTATATTGTATTTACTCTTTTCTGTCTGGCTTTTTATGTACAATCATTTGTTATATATTTCAGTAGTTTGCTCATTTATATTGTTGTATGACATTCCATTATATGAATATAGTAAAGTTTGATAATGCATTCTCTTGTCAATAGACAACATAACTGTTTCTAGTATTTTGCTATTTTAAAAAAAGCTTCTATGAACATTTTTGTTCAAGGCTTTGGAAGTCTTACAATTTTATGTCACTATTATAAGTTCCTAGAAGTAGAATAGCTGAGTTACAGGATAAATATATAATTAACTTATTAACAAAATGCCAAACATGTTTCCAAAATGGGCATGCATATATATATATATATATATATATATATATATATATATATACACACACACACACATATATATACATACATATATATACATATATGTATGTATATATGTATATATACACACACACATATACATATAAAAATAGAATGAATATATATGAATATATATATATATATATATATATATATATATATAAAGATTTTCATTTTCTACTCAAGCAAGTATATAAGAGTTCTAGTTGCTCTATAATTATTAAAATATTTGATGGTCAAAGATTTTTTTTTAGCCATTAGATTGAGTATGTAATGATTTCTTGTCATAGTTCTAATTATTGTTTCCTGAAGACTGATGATGATTAACTCTTTATTATGTTCATTTGCATGTTTGATTGCCTTTGCATATCTTATTTTGAAAAGTGTCTATTCAAGTCTTTTTCCCATTTTTCTATTTGTAGGTCTTTATATTATAGCATTGCAAAATTTTAAAAATATATTCTGTATATAAGCTTCTTGTCAGTTATATGTGTTACAAACATTTTCACTTAGGTTGTGCATAACTACATTTTTTATCTAATGTTTTCTTAAGTTTGCAGTTTTTATTTTTTTTAACTTTTATTTTGAAAAAAATACATTCTATTATAGTTGACATTCAATATGATATTAGTTTCAGGTGTACAGCATAATGATTAGATATTTAAATAACTTAAGAAGTGATCACCTTCTCGATAAGTTTTGTACCCACCTGACACTATACATACATATTACAATATAATTGACTATGTTTCTTATGCTGTAGTTTACAGCCCCATGACTATTTTGTAACTGATAATTTGTATTTCTTAATCCCCTCACCTTTTACACCCAGCCCCACAATCCTTTCTCACATGAAAATTATCAGTTTGTTCTCTATATCTAAGAGTTTGTTCTTTTTTTTTTCATTTATTTTGGTTTTTAGATTGCTCTGATAAGTAAAATCACCTGATATTTGACTTTGTCTGTTTGACTTATTTCTCTTAGCATAATATCTTCCAGGTCCATCCATGTTGTCACAAATGTAAGATTTAATTATTTTTATGGTTGAGTAATATTTCATTGTATTATTTATCTAACTGTCTCTTGATGGACACTTAGGTTGCCTCTGTATCTTGGCTATTATAAATAATGCTGCAATGAACATAGGTATGCATATTTATTTTTTAATTAGTGTTCTAAATTTTTTTCTATTAAATACCCATAAGTGGGAATGTTAGATCATATGGTCATTCTATATTTCATCATTTGAAGAACTTTCAAACTGTTTTCCATAGAAGCAGTAATAATTTTCAATCAATTTGCAATCCCACCAGCATGGTACAAGAGTTCCCTCTTCTTCACATTCTTGCCAACATTTGTTTGTTGATTTATTGATGATAGTCTCACAGATGTGAGGTTATATTTTATTGTGGTTTTGATTTGCATTTCTCTGATGATTAGTGACGTTGAGCATATTTTCATAAATCTATTGGCCATCTGTATATCCTCTTTAGAGAAATGTCTGTTCAGGTCCTCTGAATATTTTTTTTTAATCTGGGTTTTTGTCTCTTTAGGTTTAGTTTGAATGAGTTTGTTCTATATTTTGAATATTAACTCTTTATGAGGTGTATCATTGGCAAATATCTTCTCCCATTTAGTAGATTGTATTTTTATTTTGTTGATGATTTTCTTGTTTTTCATTTCTTTCAGTTCTTTTTCTTTCTTTCTTTCTTTCTTTCTTTCTTTCTTTCTTTCTTTCTTTCTTTCTTTCTTTCTTTCTTTCTATTTTTTCTTTTTTCTTTCTTTCTTTCTTTGGTTGCTGTTGCCTGAGAAAATATATCCCAAAAATTACTGCTAGGAGCAAGGTTAAGAGCTAATTTCTATTTTTTCTAGGAATTTTATGAATTCAGGTCTTACCTGTAAGTCTTTAATTTATTTTGAGTTTATTTTTCTATATGGTGTAAAAAAATGACCTAGTTTCAACTTTACACTTGTATCTGTTCAGTTTTCCTGACATCATTTATTAAAAAGTTTGTCTCTGCTCTATTGTATACTCTTGCTTTCTTTGTCATAGATTAATTGACCATATAGATATGGGTTTATTTCTGGGTTCTCTATTCTGTTCCATTGTTCTACATGTCTGTTTTTATGCTTGCACCATACTACTGTTTGGATTACTATAATCTTGTAATACAGTTTTATATCAAGTGGCATGATACATCCAACTTTGTTCTTCTTTCTCAAGATTGCTTTATCTATTCAGGGCCTTGTGGTTTCATATAAATTTTAGGATTTTTTATTCTAGTTCTGTAAAAAATATCATTGGTACTTTGATAGAAATTGCATTGAATCTATAGATTGCTTTGAATAATATGGACATTTTAATTATGTTAATTCTTCCTATCCATGAGTATGGTATATGTTTTCATTTGTTTCTATTGTCTTTCTTTTTTTTCAGTGTCTTATAATAATTCAAATGCAGGTCTTTTGCCTCCTTGGTTAAATTTATTCCTATGTTGTTGTTGTTGTTGTTTAAATTTTTGATGCAATCATAAATGAGATTGTTTTCTCAATTTCTCTCTCTAATATTATTGTACAAACATGCAATCAGTTTCTGAACATTGACTTTATATCCTGCTACCAAATTCTTTACTGAATGTTCTTGTTAATTCGAATAGATTTTTGCTGACTCTTTAGGATTTTTTTCTATATAGTATTATGTCATTTGCAAATGATGACAGTTTTACTTCTTTCTTTTCAATTTAAATGCCTTTTATTTCTTTTTCTTGACCAATTGCTGTGGCTAGGACTTCCAATATTATGTTGAATAGAAGTTGGACACCTTTGTATTGTAATTGCTTTGGAATGCTACAAACTGTGCACTCCAAAGTGTGTTTTTACTACTCTACCTGACTGACAATTTGTGTGTTCTTACTGCTCTACCTGACTGGCAATTTCCCCATTTCTCTCTTTCTTCTCAAGCCTTTCTATTTCCTGAGACACAAAATATTGAAATTAGGTCAATTAATAACCCCAAAATGTCTTTTAAGTGTTCAAGTGAAAAGAATAGTCACACACCTGTCACTTTAAATCAAAAGCTAGAAATGATTAAGCTTAATTAAGAAGGCATATCAAAAGCTAAAACAAGTTGAAAGCTAGGCTTTCTGCATCAGACAATTAGTAAAAAATGTGAATACCAAGAAAAGTTATTAAAGGATATTAAAAGTACTTCTGTGATTACACAGATGGCAACAAAATGAAACAGCCTTATTGTTTACATAGAGAATGTTTTTGTGGTTTGGATAAAAGACCCAACCAGCCACAACATTCTCTTAAGCTAAAGATTAATCCAGAGGAAAGCCACAATTTATAATTCAAAGAGGTGAGAAATCTTCAGAAAAATCAGTAAAGCTAGCACAGATTGATTCATGAGGTTTTAGAAAAAAAGACATCTCCATACATTAAAAGTACAAGGTTAAGCAGTAAGTACTGATATAGAAGTTGCAGCAAGTTATCAAGGAGACTATTTAAGATAATTAATAAAGTTGGCTACACTAAACAAGTTTATCAGTGTAGATGAAACAACCTTATGTTGAAAGATGATGACATTAAAACTTTCCTAAGTAGAAACAAGAAGTCAGTATTTGGCTTCAAAGCTTCAAAGGACAGGTTGACTGCCTTGTCTTTTTAGGTTGAAGCCCATGCCCATTACCACTCATTACCAAATCCTATGGCCCTTAAAAATTATGCTAAATATAATCTACCTGTGCTCTATAAATGGAATGAAGCCTGGACTATAGCATATCAGTTTATAGCATGGTTTATTGAATATTTTAAGCTCACAGTTGAGCTCAGAAAAAAAAAAGATTTCTTTCAAAATATTACTGCTCATTGATAATATACCTGGTCATCTAAGAACTTTGATGAAGATTTACAAGATTAATGTTTTTTTTTAATTTCTGCTAACACAATGTTCAGTTTCAAAGACTAAATTTGACTTTTGAGTCTTACTATGTAACAAATACATTTCATAAAGTTGTAGCCACACTAGATAACATTCCTCTAAAGAAACCGGGCAAAATAAGTTGAAAACTTGCCAAAAAAATTGCCATTTTAGATGTCATTTAAAAGCATGTGCAATTATTGGGAAAAGGTTAAACTCTGAACATTAATGGGAATTTTGAAAAAAACATTCAATTTTCATAGATAACTTTGAGGATTTCAACACTTCAGTTGTGGAAGCAACTGTAGATATGTTGGCAAGGAAAATAATAATTAGAAGTGGAGTCTAAAGATGTGACCGAATTCCTGCAATACCATAATAAAACTTTTGTGGTTGAGGAGTTGTTTCTTATGGTTAAGCAAAGAAAATGGTTTCTCGAGATGGAATCTATACTTGGTGAAGATGTGAATATTGCTGAAATAACAACAAAGAATTTACATTAGATAAGCTTAGTTTATAAAACAGCAGCAGGGTTTGAGATGATCGACTCCAATTTATGCTATCAAGAAATAGGTTGTCAAGTTTTACAGTGAAACAACATTTCATGCTACAAAGGAATAGTTCATGAAATCAAGAGTCAATTGATGTAGACAACTTCTTTGTTGTCTTATTATAAGAAATTCACATAGCACTCCCAACCTTCAGCAATCATCACACTGCTCAGTCTGCAGCTGACAATATCAAGGCAAAACCTTCCACCAGTGAAAAAGATTACAACTTCCTGAAGGCTCAGATGATAGTTAGCATTTTTTATCAATAAAGTGGTGTGATGGTGTGCACATTGCTTTTTCTTTTTCTTCTTTTTTTTTTGGTATAATTCTATTGCACACTTGATAGATCACAGTAATGTAAACATAACGTTATATATACTTACTTTATTGCAGTGGTTTGGAACTGAACACACAATATCTCTGAGGTATGCCTATAATGTCTTTAAAACATCCGTTAAGATAGGTTCTTCAATCCTACACTATTTTAAGGTTGTTTGGTTATTCTAAGTCCTTTACATCATGGAATGCATTTTAGAAATAGCTTTTCAATTTCTGTTAAAATAATTTTGAATGGAGCTAAATTAAATTTATAGAAAATTTAAAAAATGAATCTCCTAAGAATTTTAAATCTTTTACTTTGTGAACATAATATACCTTTAATTTATTTATATTTTAATTTTTCTCAGTAATATTTTAATGTTTCAGTGAAGAATTTTTGTGAATCTTTCATTAAATTTATTTTTAAACAATTTATGTTTTTCTACTTTATTATAAATGGCATTTTAAAGATTTTATTTTCTAATTATTTGTTGTTAACATACAGAAATACATTTTTATATATTGATATATTTTACAAAATAGTTTAATTTTCTCATTAATTTTAAGACTTTCTTATCTTCTTTAATTTTTTCTACATATTATATCATCTGAAATAATGAGTTTTGCTTATTTCTTTCCAAACTATATGCTTTAATTTATTTTTCTTTTCCTATTCCAATAGTTAAGACCTCCAGTAAAATGTTGAAAAAGGTATTGAGAGCAGACATTTTTTTGTTGTTGAAGACGTCAGAGGGGAAACTTTCAGTTTTTTATCAAGTATAATATTAACTATAGGTGTTTAAAGATGTCCTTTACTAAAATGAGGAAATTCTCTTTTATTGCTCTATTACTGAAGATTTTACTTTTGTTTTTTTCTTTCTTTTTAAACATGTTAATATTAAATTGTCTCAATTTTTTAATCTATTGATATATATATATATACATATAATTATTTTGATATGATAACCTTTTAAAAATGGATTTTGCATGCCAAATCAAGCTTACATTTCTAGGATAAATGCCACATAGTAATGAAGTATTATTATTATTATTATTATTATTATTATTATTATTATTACTGGTTTAATTAGCTAACACAATATTAAGTTTATTATTGTAGTTTTGGTAAAATTTCTTTCAATGTTCTTGTTCACTGCAACTAAGTTGTTGATAAATTTGATTAAAATTATTCATTTTATGCTTTGATTTTTTTCCTTGTAATATGTGTTGGCTTGCAGTAGTGTTGCTTCCTTTATTCCTGATATTGGTGACTTGTATTTTCTCTCTCTCTTATCAGATAATTTGTACTATGGATTTTATTAATCTTTCCAAGAAATCCATATTTGACTCAGTTAATGTTATTTTCTATTTTATTATTTTTCAATTTTATATTTATTATTTTCAGTCTTCTATTTATTCTGTTTAATTTTCTTTTTCATTTCTAACTTCTCAAAATGTAAGCATACATCTTTGAATTTATACCTATTTTCTTTGTGCTCATGCATTAAAATCTTTTCTTTCTTTTTAAATTCATGATTTTATGAATGTATGTATGTATGTATGTATGTATGTATGTATATAAATATGCATGTATTTATTTATTTATGATGACAATGGTTAACAAAACTCAGTAAGTTTTAGGTATACAATTTAACAGTAAGGCATATATATACATTGTATTGTGTTCACCTCCATAGGTAGAGTTCTTTCTGTCACCACATATTTGATCCCTTTAACTCCATCTTTAAATTTTATTCAGAGGAATGCTATAGATACATTCACAGAATGAGATACATTATGTTTTCATTTTATTCAATTCAAAATGGATATAAGCTTTAAAGTAAATTGTGTGTGCATTAAAATTATTATCTCATAAAAGAAATACAGAGAAACATCAACGGGAAAATAGCTCGAACAAAGTATTAAAATATTTAAGATTTAAAGTGTCAAGAAACTAGTTCCAGACTAGTATAGCAAAAAGAGGTATGATTTCCTTGTTAGCATCAAAAAAACTATAGCATTTTAGGCTAATAAAATAGGTTAAAAATAATTATTTTTTAACACAATGGTTCATGTTAGAAGTTTTATTTATGACTCTCATGTTAGAATTTAAGTATAATATTTCAGATAAAAATTGGGAGCCAATTACATTAATAGCTCATACTTATCAACTTTAGCAACTCCAAAAAATACGACTTTAAAAAAGTTAAACAAAAGGGAATCAAGAAATATGTATTTGAACCCCAATTCTAAAACTTACCAAATTGTGAAATCTTAGAAAATTAAAAATCTTTGACACCCATTATCATCTTTAAAAAATAGATATTAATAGGTTTCTCATAAGGGTCTAATGTGAAATTTTTTAGTTGTATTTTCATAAAATTAGATAACATTAATGAGGGTACTTTCAATTATAGCTTACACCAAGAGCACTTGTAATGACAGAGCATAGACATAATTATGGAAAATCATGGTATCTAAAGACAGAATTTGTGAGTAGATTGAAACATGACATTGTATAAACCTCTGTAGACAAACAAGATGTTATAAGTATTGTCCATAAGCATAAGTCACTTTGGATAATAAAATAAAATATTACTTTTATAAGGTTGTATAATTTTCTTAAAAAGGTTTAATATTTTAAAAATCAAAGATCAATATTTGTAAGTCTTTTTTATGCCCCAATAACTTTGTCAGTTTACTTGAAAAACTCTAGCTTTGCTATTAGTGCAATAAAAATTTATCTCACTATCTGATTTACTTGATATAATTGAGTATACTAACTATATATAATGTAGAATGCATTAGTTTAAAATGGTTTTGTGTTCTAACCAGTGGGGTGTTGTGTTCTTATTCCGTATAGGTGCACCAAGTGACCAGAGCAGTGGCACCTCCTCTCCTCTTTGTGACAGTGGCTTACATCTCAATTATCATCCCAACAATACAGTAAGATGACTGGAACATATTTTAGATTAATAAGGAGATAATACAAAAGAAACCCAAGAATATGTATATTTATAGTTTACAAAATCTGCTATTGAATCTGGTTTAAAATCCTTGGTTCCTTCATGATTTAAGTGTTATGATAAGCCAGAAAGAAAAACATAAGTAGGTAAGTTATTCATTTAATGTTACTTTTTTCCTCTCGGGTCTGTATTAGGCCTTTTGTAAGCTGTAGAGACTTTAACTTGATGCATAAAATCATATAATCATTTTATAGAATTGCATGTTTTATGTAATTTCATACTCTAAATAATTTCCCGTGATTTTTACCATTTTTCTATTGAGATTATTTAGCTAAAATTATTTGGCATTTATTAGGATTTATTAGCTATCTTCACACATAGCAAGGAATTAATGCAAAATGAGAAAATCTAAGCTACACATTTTGTTAAAAATGTAATGAATATTAAACAACACATGTATTTAATAATTGATAAAATTGGCATGTGTTTTAAACATATTTAATACAATGTTTTTTTTATTTTTCACCTGCATTTTGGAGTAAACAGGTGTTTTTTTTTAATTTTGTAAATATTTTTAAAATTTTATGGATTCTACTTTTTAAAATGTTCAGACATTCTAAAGGCAAAACAACTCTTTCTGGTTATTTTCTAATAACTAGTAATTTTCTCCCGTGCTCACAAACATGAAGAGTAGTAGAAAACTTTAAACAGGCGTTTAATTTTTTTATTTTACATGTTGGGATATATTTAAGACATATGGCTTCTTCTTCTGTCTTATATGATTCATCCTCCATTTGAAATGTTTGACGTAATTGCAGCATTTTATTTCAGAGTACTTCTTTTGGCCATTTAAGGCCTGAAAGTTCTTCATTGTATCTAACTGCACCAGTATTATCCTTTAGCTGTGTTCTTTCAGTCCCCATGTCTCTTTTGTTTGTTTATTTGTTTGTTTTATCCTAAAGAGAAACTCTTGGGAAGACCAAATGTTAGTTTTACAAGTACAACCTAACCACTTCTGGGTATATTTTATCTGACTTTTTATTTTTGTTGCCATAGAACTATTGTCACACAGCCAGTAACGTTAAAATGTTAAGTTTTAGAAGATAGTGAGGTCTAAGTCACTTAAACATTGACTTCTTAATGAGAAAATGAATATGTACATTTTTTGCTCCTGTAAGCTCTCTTCTCAATTCTATAGACTTACAATATTAAACTAAATCATCACCTCTTATTTCAATAATTGTTTTGCTCACCAATTTTCTTCCACTCTTTATGTTGTTGAAGTTTTTGGTGCCCTTCCAGTTCCCTTTACTAAGCTGGTGTGCATACTCCCAGCTGCTGTGAGTGCTGGTTGCCTCTAATTCAGAGTTGACACATCTTGTAAGGAACATTTACCTGGGAATCAGGGCTCACCAACCCCCATCATTGTGTGGCTTCAGCCAAGGACTTACTGATAGGGATATAATGGCAGGTCTCTTCAACCATCTTGTGGCAGATGATGTAGAGGTTTTTCTTCAGGAGCTCATATCTGCTTCCCTCAGTCCTTACAGGAGAACGTTGAGAACGTTCCCTCAACACGACACTAAAGAAGAATCCCCATCTCAGTTCTGCTCTTAGGACAGGAAAGAAGAGTTATTTTACTTAAGAGTGGTAGAAATCTGTTTGGTAATGTTATTATTATAATTCTTGTCCCAATACCCCTGGACTCCTCTATAATAATGAAAAGTGGAGAAGTTAGAGTGGAAAGTCTGTAGGTAAGAATCATCCATTGACATACACAAAATAAATCTATGGAACTTATTTTTTGAATCATGCCTCTATGTTGTTGCTTGATATAACGTTCATCTTTAGAAAAATGTTAAAGAAATTAAAGCAAGAAAATCACTAAGTAATTCTATAACATGATTATTCCAAATAAATATAGCTGTATATATAAAAAAATAATTGTCATAATTTTTTTTTTTACTGGAGTTATGTCTTTCCATTCTTCAGAGACATATTTCTATTTTTAGCATTAAGATTAAACATTATTTTGACATTGCTAAAGATTTTTAAGTATAAGGGAATTGATGATGCTTATCATGAATTTAGACTATAATAATCAAGACAAATGTAAATTTAAATAAAGTATATTAAAAATAAAGAAAATAATTTTAATGAACTTTAATTAAGTAAATATTTATCCAGAGCCTACTCTGGGGAAACAGTCTTCTAGATTACAAAAGAGAGAGAAGTTAATAATGGTTCTTGACCCACAAGTTTAAAACTCAGATATATAAAAAATTCATAAAATTAACAATAAGAGAATACAAATAATGAATATTAAAATTCTAACATTGGAGAAAAGGACTGATAGAGAATTTCAATATCTGACTTAATTGAACTCAACAAAAATTGAGAGACTACAAACAGTTGCTCATGTGGGAATACGCCTCAGGCCTAATTGGACTGTACATATTTACACAGCCAGTACTATCCTGTATTTCTCCACCTTATCTTGAACAGGCTTTGATGAAGGCATAAGGAATGGATGACATTTTTACTCAAGATTTATACAATTAGGAGAAGAAAATACTAAATAACAATGAGCAGTAGAAGCTTAGAAGGAAGTATGCATTGTGAAATATTTTCCCCTAAATATGCACATATTATAGGTTTCCATAAGAGAAATATTTAATTGTCTAATTCATCTAAATCCTCAGTTCTATCCTGGGCCTAGGTAATTTCATTTATAATTCTTAGTCTTAATTATTCTCTGAAGCAAATTTTGATTAGGCCCAATTCTGGTTTTTGGAAACAGCATTTTAAACATATGACGAAGTAACACCTTACAATATATTGATATCACTCCCCCATCTTACATAAAAATGTTGTCTAGTCCTTCTAAGACTTTGAGTTTAACAATTTAAGTCATAGAGTTATCTGGTTTGCCTGCCAAGGTGGAGAAAGGCAATTAGCTTTGTGCTCCAGCATAAATTTAAATAATCATCCAGCCAGAGTTTTAGACATTTTTTTCATAACTAGTTTCCTTTAATAAATATTTTCTATACCAAGTTATTTAAAAACTCTTGATCATTATTTAACCATCAATTTTGTTTTGATAAGATGATTGCTCTTGTGGCAATATACCTTAAAATTTATTAAGCTTTGGGAAAAATAGTATTTTGAAGCAAAGGCTACTTTTCCTATTATCATTATTAATAACATATGAAACAACATTCTAGGCACTGAAAAATAAAACTCTTATAGGTAGTTATGGGACTTAAGATCATGAAAATGATTGTTTTTAGATTATCTTATATACAATTCAAAATAACTGCAAAACTACTATTACGGAAAGAGACTGGAAAGAAAATTTACATTCTATTTTTATAATCAAAATAAAGATAAAGAATTTCAAAGGACACTAGGTATTTCAGATCTATATTTCAAAAGCTAAAATGGGGTTTATTCATATGTTTTATTTTTAAAAAGTAACATTTTATAACTTTGGTACATAAAGGCATCAAATTGAGATGCTACATTAAAGTCATGCTAAAGATCACAAGTATTTGCATATATGCCAATCTATGGAGTTTATAAAATATGATCTTTAAAACTTGAATTCATCTATTAGTGATTATCATTGTCCTCAATATTCTGTTGCCTGTGTCTTTTATGTTTTTTTTTTCATTTTTTATCCTATTTGTTTATAAACATATGAAGCAAGGAGAACTATTTGTGTTTTTTAAGACATATAAAAAATCATATTTAAATAATTTGCCTAAACTTATATAACAAAACAGTAAAATAATCAAGATAAAAATATAAATTATTTTCATGGTTTCATCTATGGTTATGAATAATAAATATTGTCCTATGATAGATGTGTTGGCCCTGGAATCAGAAAGATGTGGGTCTGTATATCCTAGCATTGTTGTTTGCTGGCTGGATGACTGGATAAATTATTGACTGTAGAGCTGCTCAGGAGTGGGCCATCTCAGAACTGTACTGGAGTCCTGCAAGAGAGTTTGAGCCATATGCTAATATAGGCTAAGTTATAGGGGATTTCTGGTGGAATCTGAGACACAATACCTATGATGAGCTCTAGCCTGACCAAAGAAAACTAGTTTATCTTAGAGTGTCACACAAAATTATTGTTTCTTCAAGTGCTGTCATGCAGAAAAGAGGGGAAGCAATAATTTAATGTGTCTAAAAAAGCTTTAGGTTTTTCTTTTGTAAAAAAAATTTTGTGATAGCCTTATATTTGGAAATAGGCATAATAAGGCACAGACAGTTTAAATAACTTGCCCCTAGGTTAAAGGACAAGTCAGTAGGAAAATTGGGATTTTGGAACCAAGTAGTTTAGTTCTAGGTTGGAGCCTGTGCCCTCACCACCCTGCTACCCAACTGACCTCATGCTGACATGAAGGTCAGGAGAAAGATTATCATGAAACCTTGGTTTGTGCCTTTGCAACCACCAGGTAGACATTAAAGACAACCATCTTGTATCAAAGGATAGGGGCTCACTGAATTCCCAGTAGGAGACCCCTCACTGAGTGATCTTAGCCAGTTTACCCTTCTGGGTGTTCTAAACTCTTCTAAGGATTTACTATATTTGTATTTGCTCAACTGGTGACAATTAATATAAAACTGCCAAGAAACACTCAAACTTTACTGATGATAATGAAAGTTATTTCCCCCTGAGCAATTTTAAATGAGTTAATATCTAAAAGAAAATTTTAATAATAGACTAAGCATTACAACATGACTAGAATAGAGCTTCCTTCTAACATCAGCACCCAAAAATTATAGAATAGAGAAAAATCAGAATCAACAGTTTCCCAATCAAATTAAGCCTTATTCCCTTCACAAATCATGCCAACTTAAATATCAATATTGTTTCATGTGCTAGTGCCAGGAAGAAATTTTAAAAGTGAAGCTCATATAATGAAAAGCATAAATCAACATAAAGTGAAAAGTGCAAATTTTATTCAAATCTGTTTTCTCAACAAACAAAGAAAAAAATCTAAACTGCTAATGAAACATAAAATACATGTAATTTTAAATCAATAGTAGTTGACTTAACATGACACTAAAACACTATACAAAAGCATAAAATGTTTAATAAACATTAAGTTAAGACAATGGACAAATATTTTTTGAGTAGTTTTTTAAAGTTGCTTTATAAGAATATTTATTATACTAAAAAATATTTACAAATAACTAATCAAACACAAGCACTTCTAGCAGTGTTTTGTGCTTAGCAGATAGAAAATATTGACCAATTGAATGAAGTATATTATCATTTACTTTTTCATTACAATTAGTTTGTTCCTATCTTTCCCATTTGTGAATGAATTCAATTCCGTCACACTTATATTTTTCTCTTCCCTCTTCTAACCTATTTTTCACGTGTTCACTATCATTCTAATCTCAAAGACTCGCTCCTTCACTTTCTTATAGAATTCTATTAATAAATACATTAAATACAGTTTTTTGTCAATGAGTATTAATTTCTTTTATGGTAATTTGTAAATGTTATTTAATTATTCAGGAGAAAATATCTCAAATTAAGATTTGTGTCATAGACACTCAAAATGCAGTAAGAAAAAAAAACTAAATGTTTGCATTCTTTTCAGGATACATTATCATGCTCTTCATGGCCAACATCACCAGGTTTGAGATGGGAAAAGCGATGGTGTGACCTTAGACTGATCCCTCTTCTTCATTCTCGTTTTTCTCAGTATGTGCCTGGAACAGATTTGAGTCGGTGAGTTCACATTTACTGAGTTTTGATTTACTGTAGATTAAAAAAAGAGATTTTAGTCAAACTTTTAACATTGTATGACATGATTTTTATTTTTAGCACATTTCTTATAGCAGGAAGATTTAGAATAGTGCAATACTGTAAAACATTTATGAATCTGGTGATAAAAACATAACTTAAAACTCTGATTCTAACACAACTTTTTGTCATAAATTTAGTGTCTTTTAACATACAGTTTTATTGGATTTTAAAATTTTCTCTTGTGTTCTTATTAATAAGATTTTTTTTCCTCAAGGAAATTGTATTGTATATTTAATAGCAAAAGTATTTTCATATAGTTTATTATAATCTCATATTATTGTTTTAAATATATGTAGGAGCATTAATGATGTCCTCTTTTGCATCTTTGAATTTTTTTTCTTTTTTATCTTGGTATGTTTTGCTAAGGGGTTGTAAATTTTATTAATTTATTTTTTTCAAAGAACTAATTTGGGCATTGTTGAAGCTCTTCAGTATGTGAACATATTGTAAATCATGTTTCCTCTTCTTTCTTGATTATTGTCATTTCTTAAATTCTTTGGCTTGATTTTTTGTTGTTGTTGTTGTTATTATAGTTTCTTGAGATGGAAGTTATTAGAGTGGTATAGTAAATATTTTAACCTTTCAGGCCCTAATGTTTTTGTCACTGGCTCTACACTTCTATAATGAAAACTGTTATACACAATATATATAAAAAAATAAATATGGCTCTGTTTCAAAAAAATCTTTATTTATAAAAGCACATAACAGGCTAGAATTAACCCATTGGCCACAATTTTGACAAATTCTCATCTGATCATTGATTTTTCAGACTTTTTTTCTAGTATATGTAGTCAGAGCTAGCCAGTTCCATCACAGTTTTCTTCAGCTATACCCACAAGTTTTAGAATTACATCTTCATTTATTTATAGGGTTTTTAAATATAATATTTTATATAGTATTCTGAATAGTTGCTCCAGGTACTAAATATACACATATATCTTCTGAGACTACTGGTGTTGACTCTTTACAACTTTGAATGTAGTATAGAAACATTACTTCCCATTAGGTCTTTTTATCCTTCTTAATTTGTATGTATAAATTTCTTAATATATATATATATATATATATATATATATATATATATAAATATATACACACACACGTACACACACACACATACATACATATACATATACATATCAAATACCATATCAGTTGGTACTATGACTTTTGTTTTAGTCATCAAAATAATTTTTAAAATTCATGGAGAAAAGGGTAACTTTTTTTATAACCTGTATTTATTTTTTGCTATCTTTTTATTTTAAAATTTTTAATTAAATTTATTGGGGTGACATTGGATAATAAAATTATATAGATTTCAAGTGTACTGTTCAATAATACCTCGCATATATTACATTGAGTGTTTACCAGCAAAAGGTAAGTTTCCTTTCATCACCTTATATTTGATCCCTTTTACCTTTATCTACCTCCTCCTCTCCTCGCTTTCCCTCTGGTAAGAGAAGTAGCAATTACTTAAAGCATTTTTTAGATGGTTGCTTTAAAATACTAGTCAAATAATTTTAATATCTCATTCATTTCAGTATTGGTGTTTTCAAATTGTCTTTTCTCATTCAAGTTGATATTTTTCTGGCTTTGGTAAAACAAGTGATTTTTTAAAATACTGAAAATTGTGGATATTAAATTAAGAGACTCTGGAGTCTATTTAATCTAATCTTCTTTTTAGGCAGACCTTCCCTTTGCTGAGGTGTAGTATGAGAACTGGATGTGTATATCTGTTGTTTCCTGCTTACACCATCCTCTGCCTCATTGTAGATAGTTAAGGTGTAAATTTATCATGTCCCTTAACCTTGCTGACCATATTCTGATAAAAGTCAAGCGCCAACTTGATAACCTCATTGCCTTTGAATGAAGTGTCAGTTCAATTTTTTGCCAGGCTCTGTAGCCTCCTGGGGATGGGAGAGTGGTGAACAGGCAAGACTGAGGCACATTGCTTTTTTTTCTACAAGGTGATGGTAGAACAGAAGCTCAGCTCTCCACAGAACTCTACTAACAGTTGGGAAAGGAGGGAGAAAAAGCTGAGGGAAATCAGTCCCACTTTCTACCATCTGTTTCCACCTTACTGATGCTAGGTGGGAGTAGAGGCTCATCTCCTGTTAGGCCATGGCGGTCAACATGAGAGAGGAGGCAGAATACTGACTACCCACATCTCATACTACCTCTTTCAGTCTAATTGCTGCTGGGTGGGTGTGGAGGTTCAACTTCCCACTGGATTCCACTGACAGTACCCTGGGAGAAAATTGGATGCTGCCTTTTTCTTTTTTTCAGGTGGGGAATGAAAAATCAGCTTTCAGCTTGACTCCATTAACACCACCAAGTGTGGGAAACAGAGGATGGGTGGAAGTCTAGCTCCCTGCTGAAATCTTGAGGGTAAAGGGCCACTGGCTCTATTGATGTTTGGCTATTAGGACAAGTTGCCAAAAGTTTATTTTTAAAATTTTTTAGCCCACTTATTTTTTTAGTTTTTAAAGTGGAGAGAACAAATATCCTTGGAGTCTTTTTTTTTTTTTTTTTTTGTCTTGCTGTTGGTAATTCTGGGTTGGAAGCTTCATTCTAGAACACTCATCTAGGGTATATAAGAGGCAATAAGAAAAGCCAAGGCACTTACTACCTTGTCACTTTTAAGTCCCAAGGTCCCTGGACAGTCAGCTTCATCATTTCAAATTTCAGGGACTATGTATACTTGCTTCTGGGTTCTTTAGTTGTATTGGATAACTCCTGGGGATACTCTTTCTTGGCCAGAATTAGAAGTCCACAAGTATTGATATTCATGTATTTCTAAAAATGTATTTAGCGATATTTTCTAATTTTTGTTATAATTATTTATTTGACCCATGGACTATTTAAACATGTATTACAAAATTTCAAAATATTTTGGATTTTCCAATTATCTTTTTTGTTGTTATTTTTTAGCATAATTTTATGTTGAATAATATTAATTTTTTTATTTTTGTTGAGGTTTGACTTCACCTAAAATATGAATAATTGTGGCAAATGTTTCATATGCATTTACAAATAATGTGTATTGTATTTTATTTAGTGCGGGTTTTAGATATTTCAACTAGTTTGCATTTATTATTGGGGATTCTGATAATCTGTATTATTAATAAAGTTTTTTTGGTTTATTGTATCAGATATGAGAGAGGTTTATTAAAGTTTCCCACTGATGGTTGCTTTGTGTATTTTTACTTTTAGTTGTGTCAAAATTTGCTGTATATATTTAATTTTATATTATTGGATATAAGCAGATTTGAAATTTTTATAACTTCTTACAGTATAACACTTTTATTATTATAAAATGTCCTATATCTTGAAATTGTTTTTGCTTTCAAGTCTGCTTCATAAATATTTGGATAATTATACCAGCTATCATTGATTAATATTTACATTGTACATCCTTTTATCCATTTCTTTCAAGTTTTCTTAGTGCTAATTTATGAAATATGCCTCTTCTGATCTGTACACATTTGGATTTTTTTGTTTTTGTTTTTGTTTTTAATACAAAGTAATAATCTTTGTCTATTAATTGGATTATTTAGTCTAGTTACTTTTAATGTAATTATTGATATAGTCGGTATAATATTTAACTTTTTATTATTTGTTTTATATTCACCACTTTAGTTTTTGTATTTTTATGATTAAACATTTTATCTTGAGTTAATTGTAGATTCACATGCAGTTGTAAGAAATAATTCAGAGATTCCATTTATCTATTTTCCCAAATGGTAACATCTTATAAAACATTTAGGAAACTGATATTGATAAAGTCTACCACTCATTCGGATTTTCTGTTTGTGTGTGATTGTGTTTAGTACTATAAATTTTATCACATGTGTATATTTCTGTATTCATCAACATAGTTATAATATAAAGATTTCATCACAAGAATTCTTGTTGCCCTTCTATAATCATTGCCAACTTCATTCCTCTCCTCCATATTTTTAACCTCTGGCAACTATTTGTTCTTCATCTATTATTTTGTAATTTTAAAAACATTATTTAAACAGTGTTTACATTATGTAACCTTGTTGGGTTGAATATTCTAACTTGGCATAATTCTCTGGCAATTTTTCCAATTAGTTGTAATTTTTAATTGTTCTTTTCTTTTTATTTCTGAGTTTTAAAAAATTCAACCATGGATGGATATCTGGTTATTCCCAGTTTTTTGGCTATTGTAAATAAAGATGCTATAAACATTTGTATATAAAGTTTTATATGAATTTACATTTTTATTTCTTTAGGTAAATTATAAAGAGCTCAAATACAGGGTTATATGGTAATAGTGTGTTTAGATTTTTAGAAAACAGCTAAATTGTTTTCTAGAATAGCTGTACAATTTTACATTCCCACCAACAGTTATGAGTGATTCACTTTATTCATGTCCTTGCCAGCACTTGGTGGTGTTGCTGTTTTTATTTTACTATTTTGATAGGTATGAAGTGATATGTCATTTTAACCTGAATTTACATAGCCTTATGAGGTTATGTTCTATTTATCACATGAACTCCTCTTTGGTGAAATGTCTTTTTATGTATTTTGACCATTTTGTAATTGGTTTATCTGTTTACTTTTTACTGTTGAGAGTATATACACACACACACACACACACACATACACACACACACACACACATACACATACATATGTGTGTATATATATATATATATATATACATACATATATATAAAGTCTTTGTCTCAACACACACTAGTTTTTATTGCTTATCTTCTTTATAATTTTTTTACTTTTTTGCAATAAACATTTTTATTTTTAATATTCTTTCTAGTAAATCATTATGCATATATTCTTATAGCATTGTTTTAGTTATTGCCTAAACATTACACTGTATGTCTCAGTTTATTTGCGCTTCTATAACAAAATACCACAAACTGGGTGGCTTATAAACAATAGAAATTTATTGCTCACAGTTCTGAATGCTGGAGGTCCAAGATCAAGGCAGTGGCATGGTTAGGTTCTCTGGTGAGGGTCCTCTTACTGGTTTATAGCTGGTGTCTTCTCTCTGTGTCCTCACTTGGTGGAAGGCTCTAGGGATCTCTATGGAGTCTATTTTATAAGGTACTAATCACATTCATAAGGAATCCAGCCTTTTGGCTTAAGCATCTACTAAAGGCCTCCTCTATTAATACTATCACATAAGGCACTACAATTTTGAAAGATAAATTGTGGAGAGGAAGGACACACATTCAGACCATAGCACTACATATACATGATTTATAAGAGTTTGATCCAATTTATTTATTTTAATTTGTTCAGAAAATGCTAGGAACCAGAACACTTTACTTCTCTTTTTTTACTGTCTTTTGGGTATATTTTTGTTATGATTTTAATTATGCATTTTTAAATCTTCAAGACATTAATTATATTATTATAGTTACATAACTGTTTAAATATATATATTATCCTGTAAGTGGAAGGTGTTGTGTTTGGTTCCTTCCCTGAATCAACCCACAGGCAGTGGGAATAGTAAGCAACAAAAAAGAAAAGATAAGATAAGTAACTGGTTCATGATGACAAATATAAAAGATTATTTAGTTTAGTTCAAAACTGGAATACTGTTGGTTGGTTGTTTTTTTCCAAGACCCATAATTTTAACTGAAATAATCTAATACTTCTCATATGTAATTGCTATAAGGTTGTGTTACTATTGTATACTATTGTGTAGATGTGAATTAAAACATCTCAATATTTTTATCAGTGTAGACAGTTAAATTCATTATATGGTAATAGCCCTGCATTCATAAATATACATCTAATTTCAATTCTGCAGTGTTATAATATCAAAGAACATTGCAGTCCCAGGATATTAGAATGGGAAATAGAGGTTGTGTAACATCTGGCTGAGTTTTTAATCTCTATGTTTTATTTTCTTTGTATGAACAATGAGCATATTGTGTGTGTGTGTGTGTGTGTGTGTGTGTGTGTATTTATTATATATGTCATATATGTGAAATATATAATAAAAATATATTAAAGTTTCAAAATGGTATTTATCTCTGTACTTTTAGTGTTAAGCATGTTTAAGGCTGAACAGAGCTTTATAAATGTTTCTTAAGTGAGTTATAGAGTTATAATGATGAAGAATTTTATCTCTGGTTCTTGAGTAGAAGTATCTACTGCATGCTTATTAAAACCTATGAAAGTCAATAATGTTGAAATGCAGTCTATTAGTCTGTGCTATTACTTTTAGAAAAAATTCTAAATAACAGGAGAATTTCCTTCCAAGAGCACACATCATGTTTTTCCTGAGGTGAGAACATTTGAGATTATGCCATATTGGGCATCAATAGATGAAATTTAGTATTTAAACAGTAGGTTAGAATAGTGGTTGTGAAAACTATGCTTTCAATAATCTTATATAAGTTTCCAATAGTGGTCATAAAAACTATGCTTTCAAGTATCTTATCATATAAGTTTCCAATAATAAAGTCAAATATGAATCTAGCTCATAGTAAACATTCAATTCATGGTTGTTCATTGAAGGATGGCACTTTTAGGAATGTATACTTTAGGAGATCTGAAGAAAAAACATAAACAGTGAATGTATGAAATAGAAAAGAAGTAAACTTAAGGAGAACTAAGTATGATACTATAATATTGAAGAAAGTATTGTAAACAGAGTTGTAAAGAAAAGAAAATGGTTGATCATATCAATGACAGAAAAGATATATTAAAATGACTGAGAAAAAGTGATTAATTTTTTAATGAGTTGGGGTAATATAACTTTTGGAGCCAATTGGATTGAAAAACAGTTTGTCATATAAAGAATATTGATGGCAAAAAAAAGAGAACTGGTGTGTAAGAACACTGTATTTATAATTGATGAAGGAGGAAGGAGAAAGAAGAAGAATATAAAATTCAGAGCATATCATGGTTATGGTTATTGATTAAGTGGAAAGAATCAATACCAAAGATGGAAATCACATTGTGTGTGTGTGTGTGTGTGTGCCATTATCCTTGTCATTCATTGCTCCATTTTTTACATGTGGTTCCAGAGTGATTAAAGTGATTGACTTTTTTTCATTTTCACAGATAGGCCAATGTGACCACAAGAACAGTTTCTGGTCTAAAACAGAAACATTTAATAATTTTTTTAAAAAAATTTGGTTGAATAAAATTAAGATCCTACTTGTTTTCACCTAACCTATGAGCCATGCAAGTGTTTCTTTGTCTAGAACAAACTTTATCTTTTCACCTGTCTTTACACAACTGTACTGTGATGTTGAGGAAGACAGTACCATAGTCCTCTTAGGATATACAATTCTCTGCATAAAAGCTCTGGTAGAAAGTTCTACATCAACTTTCAATAGACTTTGAAAACTGGAAAAAATTCTCTTGTCAATGATGTCCTACTGGTTTCATTTCTCAAATTTGTGACATAGTCAATCAATGATACAAGACTTTCAATTACATTTTAATATTTTTCTCTAGCCAGAAAAGGATATAGTCCCAAGGAACTTGAGTATCTCTGGGAAACTACAAAAATAAATAAAAAATATCTTTTAAAAGAACATACTCCAATATACTTTAGGCTTAGAAGAAAGATTTTTTATTTGATAAAATAAAAGAACATGTATTTCAAAAAACCATACAATATGGCAAAAATAGAGTAAAGATATACAATGTGGTGCTTCTATTGGCTAGAAACTGTGTATGCAAGAATTGAAAAGCACAGCTATCCTCTCAGGATGATATAGAGATAGAGGGATCCAGGAGTTAAATAAGAACAGATAAACTATTATAGGTATGTTATAAGGAACAGGATTTTCCAGTTAGAAAGAGATAAATAAAATGACTAGTAGATAGTCAAAAGACTCTACAATATACAATACTGACTGCTGTGAGGTTAGAAAAATAGTAAGTATATAAGAAGAACTATACAACAAGATTCCTAGTGATCATTTGAGACTCTCTGCACTATTGTTCTTTTGCCAGAGAATCCTGGCACATTAGGAAGAAAAGACTATAAATTGAAGTTATCGAAGGCTAGGTGTTAGTAATGTTGAAATAGCTGGAGGCCAAAATGACAGGAAATTCTAGGATGGGAAAAAAACACATAATTAATATGGATGAAGGGGGAGTCCAGCCTTGCAAGAAATAAATGAAGTATGTCTAGAATAGATTTGTAGACCAAAAGGAAGAAAGAAAGAAAAGTTAGTTAATTAGCTGTCTATTAAAAGAATGAGGTTATAGTCAAAGAATATATATGTCTGAATTCAAGTCTGACAGTAGAGCTGTCTTGAATGACAACTAGATCTAAAGTTAGAAAAAGCAGAGGATTGCTAAAATAAATCAGTGATGGATAGTTTTGCACGTACAAATTAAAGACTCAACATACTAACACTGTACTAGTACTATGAACAATAAAAACTAACTTACATGGCTCCTCCTCAAAGAACTTGCAGCCTATTAAGAAAGGATAGTATGTAGGAGATACACAAAGCTTAAAAAACACAGAGAACAAGTACTATAATAGACTGGATAGGAGTACTCAAGTGGGAAAGATTCATTTTAAATACATGGGTTATAAAAAAATATTATAAAATAGGTGGCACCTGAGTTAATTTATAAAATTTGAATTAGATTTTGATAGGCAGAAATAATATAACAAGCATTTTTTAACAGATTGTCAAGTTTTATGAAGCCCAGTCCATAAGTTTCAAAATACATAAAGCACGCTGAGAAAGATTTAAAATAAGATAAATCATACCATATCTGCTCTCAAAAAATAACAGAAGTAAAATAGAAATTAAAAACAGAAAGATAACTGAAAAACCCCCAAATACACTAATATTAAGTAACACACTTCTAAATTACACGTGGCTCAAAGAAAAACCTCAAGAGAAATTTTAAAATCTTTAGAACCTGAAAACATAACTTATTAAAATTTGGGTAATTTAGTAAGAAAAGTGCTTAGAGAGAAGTTTATAGATCAAATGCATATATTAGAAAAAATTAATAATCTGTTTTCACTAAAATTAGAAAAAGAATGGCAAATTAAATTTCAAGTAAACAAAATGAAATAAGTGATAAAAATTAGAGAGAAAAATCAATAAAATTGAAAATAGAACAATAGAGAAATTTTTTAAATGCTAAGTTCTTTGAGAAGATCAATAAAATTGACAGAACTTTTGCCAGCTAAAAAAAGAAAATAAATGTATAATATTAGAAATAAAGAAGATACTGATTATAAATCTTTACAAATCATTACATCATCATTACATATCTTATGGACATTAAAAAGATAATGAAGGAATACTATGAACAACTTTATGCCCAACTGTGTTCTCTCTGGAATTCAGAGAAATGGGGAGGTGGTGAAGAAAAGAAGGGAAGCCTCCTGATGTAGTCTCAACTTGTGCTTTTGTGCATTATTCTGAGAATAAATTTGTTTCAAACAATAAAAAAAGACAAAATTTGCCAAAACTCACACAAAAAGAAATAAATGACCTGAATAGGTTTATGTCTATTAAAGAAATTGAATAAATAATAAGCTTCTAAAAAAGAAAAGACCAGGTACAGTGGGAATTCTATTAAAACTTTAAGGAAGGAATTACACCAATTCTCTATGATCTCTTTTACTCAACAGAAGCAGAAGGAATACTTTTAAAATTATTCTTTGTAACCAACATTACTCTAGTACCAAAAACAGAAACATTATAAGGAAATACAACAGCATATACAGACCAATATGTCTCATGAACATAAATGCAAAAATTTTTAACAAAATCTTAGCAAATTGAATACAACAGTGTTTAAAAAATATACACCATAACCAAGTATGATTTATCTCAGTTATGAAAAGCTAGTTCAACATTAAAAATTTAATTATTATCCATCAAAAAAAATCAAGATTCTATAAATTTATACAGAAAAAAAAAACATTTGACAAGTATAACACCTATGATAAAAATAAAAAAAAAACTCAGTAAACTAGAAATAGAGAACTTCTTCAACTTCATAAAAGATGTCTACAAAAAAATTGCAGCTAACATTATACTCAATGGTGAGAAACATAGCTTTTCCACTGAAGATCAGGGACAAGGCAAGATTGTCTCTCTCACCACTGCTTTTTAAGATCATACTGAAAGTCCTAGCTAATACAATAAAGCAAGAAAATAAGATTAAAAGTTATACAGATTGGGAAAGAAGATATCAAACCATCTTTGTTTTCAGGTGGCATGTGTAGAAAATCCAAAAGAATCAATAAAAAAATATTCTGGAACTAATAAGAAATTATAACAAGGTTTCACAATACAAGGTTAATATACAAAAGCCAATCACTTTCTTATATATGAGCGACGATCAAGTGAAATTTGAAATTAAAATCACAATAGCATTTACGTTAGCATCCAAATAGACAAAATACTTAAGTATATTTCTATCAAAATATATATAAAATATATATGTAAAAAATTACAAAACTCTGATGACCAAAATAAAAGAAGTATAAAATAACTGGAGAGATATTTCATGTGTATAGATAAGAAGACTCAATATTGTGTAGATGTCAGTTCTTTCCAACTTTATCAATAGAATCAATGAAATCTCAATCACAATTTCAGCAAATCATTTTGAGATTTTTTTTTTGGAGAGGCAAAAGACACAGAATGGTCAGCACAATATTGAAGAATAATGAAGTTGGAGGACTAATACTACTTAACTTTAAGACTCACTATAAAGTTATAGTAATCAAGTCACTGTGATATTGCAAAATAATAGACAAATAGATGAATGTAATAGAATAGATAGCCCAACCTAGACTTTCATAAATGCAGTCAGTTGATCTTTGACAGAAGAGCAAGAGCAATGTAATAGAGTAAACATTGCCTTTTCAACAAATGGTCCTGAAACAACTGGATATCCATATGCAAAAAATAATAATAATAACCTAGATACAATCTTATACTTTTTACAAAAAATTAACTTAAAATGAATCAAAGACTTAAGAGTAAAACATAGTTTATAAAATCCTAGAAGATAACATGGGAGAAAACTTGGATGACATTGATTATGGCAATAATATTTTAGATATAACACTATATGATCTATGAAAGAAATAACTTATATTCTAGACTTCATTAAAATAAAAAATATACAAAGAACTCATAAAATTCATTAGTAGGGAACAAACTACCAAAAGTGGGCAAAAAACCTTAATATACAACTCACCAAAGATACATTGATGTAAATAAACATATAAAACGATGCTCCACACCTTATGTCATCAAGAAAATGTAAATTAAAATAAAAATGAGATATCACCGTATATCTATTAGAGTGGTGAAAACCCAGAACATTGACAACATCAAATGCTAGTGAGGATGTGGAGCGACAGAAATTCTCATTCAAAGCTGGTGAGAATGCAAAATGGTACAACCACTTTGGAAATCATTTGACCGTTTTTTTTTTTTTTAATTAAAAATATTCTTACCGTATGATTCAGCAATAGCACTTTTTTGTATTTACCCAAAGAAGTTGAAACTTAGGTCCACACAAAAAACTGCACACATATGTTTTTAGCACCTTTATTTACAATTACCAAAACTTGAAATCAAGATATGTTTAGTATGTAAATGGTAAATAAAATGTGGTACATCCAGGAAATGGATTACTCATTGCTAAAAATAAATTAACTCTCAAACCATAAGAAGCATGGAGGAACTATAAATGCATATTACCAAATGAAAAACATCAACCTGAAAAGACTGTATACTTTATTATTCCAACTATGTGACATTCTAGAAAAGTTAAAACCATGAAGACAATAAAAAGATTAGTGGTTGCCAGGGATGGGGCGATTGATGTACTGGTATTCATAAATAGGCAGAGCAAAGAGGATTTTTAGGCAGAGAAAATACTCTGTATGATATAATGATGGTTATGTTGTTCAAACCCAAAGAATTTAGAGCAAGAATGAACCCTAATATAAAGTTAGGACTTTGGTTTATAATTAAGTGTTAAGTGCAGGTTTGTAAAATGTAACAAATGTCCCACTTTGCTAGGAGGTATTAATAATGAAAGACACTGTGCATGTGTGGTGACAGGAGGTATATAGGAAATCTCTGTATCTTCTCAATTTTGCTGTGAATTTAAAAATACTCTAAAAATCTCTTTACATGGGTAAGGTATGCATGACAAATGTTTCCATGTTTATTTTACACACAGAGAAATTGGAAGTCAGAGAGTTACATAACCTTACAGATAATAAATGAAATGGAATAAGAGGCATTTCAGACATATGACTTCATACAGTCAGCAATTAATTCAAATAAGAATTATTGTGTTAATTAGAAATGTATATTTATTTACATATATACCTAAGATACATTGAAGGTTGTTTATGGATTTTTATAGTGAGCAGAGTATTTTGCATACAAAGACTAATATTTATTTTAAATGAATAAACCTATTTAAAAATCAGCAACATTTGAGAATATTTTCTAAAAATGTATAAAGTATTAAACAGAGAATGTAAAAATAATCTGCACTTAAAATTTCAGATTATCTCTTTAATAATGTAGTTTTTAAGGCAAATATATGTGTATGTGTATATGTGTGTGTATGTATGTTTTTATGTGTGTTTGTGTGTGTATATAAAGTATCAATTTTATCTGGGTAGCCTCAACACTACTACAAATGTTAAAGTGTAATGTTTCACAATACTAAATATATAAGTAATGGAGTATATTGATTTCAGAGAGTGTACAATCAAATAATAAGAAACAAAACATTTTTTGTTTTTTAATTACTGATTACCTCCATTCAAAGAATTACATTTTCTAAGAGCTACAAAGAAAATAAAAAGCATTGCAGTCTTCCTAAGTGCCTAAAGAAACAACAAAACCATGTGGAAACAGCCTCACTAAACATTCTCAAATACTGCTATCAAGACCACATTTAATGGAAAAGTATTCATAGACCTTCAGCAATATGTGGAAGTATTTGAATCCCAACACTTACTTCATATTTGTGGGGGTTTTTGTGTGTGTAATCTTTCAACTATAAATCAAAATATGCATTGAAAAATATCCGGAAGAGATAATAATAACCAATATAATAAATTTCTATGCATAATTTTATAGTAAATTAAAAAAAGAATCCTAAAATGTCTTAAATATCTTCCATTTACATAATATAATTTACAACTCAACATTTTCCCAAATTTATCTAAATCCCAACATGCTTTCTAATAATTCAAAATTATATGTTGTCTTAGTTTATCATTAGTCTTCAAATTAAAGACAGCAATATTTTTAGAAAAGTAAATAAATGTGAATTTGAAGCTGTATTTGTAATATTTAAAAGAAGAGCTTTCTAACAGATACTCTTTCAAGTTGCAAATACACAAATGAGATGATGTTTGATCTGATCTGTTCTGACATGTCTGCAGGCAGAATGCTTTTCAAGTCATTGCTGTGGATGGAGTCTGCAGTGGAATTATTCAGTGCCTCTCTGATGAAGACTGTATTGACTGGCTTCAAGCAATAGCAACTAATATTTCAAACCTCACAAAGCACAATGTAAGTAGTGATTCAAGGGACATATGGCCATTGAGTTTCTCCCCTTGGTAAATTTCTGGGGGGGGGAAATATATATATATATATATATATATATATATATATATATATATATATATATATATATATAACTTTGCATCAACTGTTTTGAGTTCATCTAAGAAAATTCATCATGAAATCTTTCTAGAATACTTATCAAAAGAAAATTACTTTATTTTGAGTTTTGGCCCAAATTATCAGTTCAAGAACATTTTCCCACATAAGTTTCCTGCTAAATGTCTATATTATTTAAATAAGTGAAAAATAAACATTTTGCATGTAATTACTAAATACACATATAGATAAATTATAGATAAATCAATATAAGATATAGACATTTATCATCTATCATCTATCATCTATCTATCTATCTATCATCTATCTATCTAACATCTATCTATCATCTATCTATTTATTATCTACCTATTACCTATCTATATGTGAAAGCATTCTGGACTAAACCAGTATGAAATATAGAGAGTATTGTTAATTTTTTTTTTAGTGACTTTAGAATTGCAGATAGAATTTTTGAAGTAGTTAGAGGGAAAAGTTAAAAGAGTTAGCATGGAGACTGAAGGTCTTGCCTAAGACTGCACTAGTACAGGAACAATCAGAAGGCATCATTGTTGGATCTGGTAACTACCACGTTAGAGCCATGTCTATATTATTAGGAATGGCTTCTCTACTTTTAGTCTGTCTTTCTACTTTAACTTTCTCCATTTTTGTCTCTTCATTATCACTATCCACTCATTATCACTATTGATTAATAACAAATTTAGTTTTAAAAAATATGCAAAATCATAAACCTCACTTCACTGAGTACCAATGCATATTATTTAAAATTGTTAAAAAATATTAGCTATCGTACATGTCTTAATACTTTCCTATTTTCACAACTGTGCTATGCCATGTTGGAGCATTTAAGAAATCTTAAGGAAAATTCTGATATATAAATGGTCAAGTGAAAGTATGTAATTTTTTCATCAATTCATGAACATATAAAATTTCTTCACATAAATGACCCTTTAGACACAAATAACTTTGCACAGACTTTACTTGGAAATCTAAAAAAGATTGTGTCAAATATATTTTTTTTAAATAGAAGGACCATCAGCCATTAAAGACAACAATGCCATCATAAATAACCAGGTGCATATATCCTAAGTGGATGTTGAAGGGATTATCTGGGAATGAAATTGATAGGCATGGGATATGTACCTGTTCAACATTTCCTGATAATGCCAAATGTTTTTCAAATTACTGGTCAATTTACCCCATTATTCTCAGTGATTGACAGGTCTTTTTCTACAGATCACCTCAACAATTTGTATTATCATGTCTTTTTAATTTTTGGTTATTTGGTATGTGTAAACTATGTCTCATTGTGGTTTTAATAAAAGAAAGTGGACTTTTTATTTTTGTCTCAGGATACCTAAATAGGTACAACTACACAAACCCTTACCTGGAACATGACTCAATAAGGAGGCCTGGCCTAGGCATGTCTGAGTTGGGCAAGAATTCTTCCATAACACTCGATCTTTGTTAATCTGGTGGTATCATCATACTAGAATTGCAGAAGATGACAAGAGGTTTCAGAGTGACCAAAAAAAAAAAAAAAGGTAGTGTTGTTCTGGAGATCATGCCTCTCCTTCTCAACACTTACTCTCTAATAGAGATGTTCTAGAATTAAAGAAAAGAGTAAAATACTTTGCAAAAGTATCGACTATTTTATTACATAAAATTTTTAGAGTGTCTAAAATGAGCCAACAACCTATAATTATTAGAAAAAAATAAAAAGAACAGGATGCTAACTTGTAAATCCAATATTTTTCTCTTTACTTAGATCTAAATTTATATTCACACCAAATTCTAGGATGTCTCTAAGAATTTGTGATTCTTTGGAATATGTTTGGGTGGAATGCTGTGATCCAGAAAATAAGCACAAGAAAAGTCCACATTTCTTTTTTTAAAAAAAGTTAAGGTATAAATGCCACTATCCTCTGTAAGTGTTACCAGAGAAAAGGGGTCTGTCTGCTTGCGCGTGTCTATGTCAATAAGATACATATAGGTTTTGCAGCAAAGAAAATAAGGATTTATTTTAGAGTCATAAATTCTGGTGACATAAGAAAACTATTGCTCTCAAAAACCTGGTTTTCTAAGTATCTTGAGGGGATAGATTATATAGGAAAAAATCAGCCGTCATGGAAACTAAGGAAGTTAGGGGTCATGGGGTAATTGATCATTGTGTTCAGTTGGACTCAGCTGTGGGTGTTATCCCATCTGGTTCCATGGCAGATGAGGACCTGGGGCTGAAACACATATAAAGCCAAGAAGTTATCCTTAGTTTAACCGAAAGTTATTGTCCTCCTGGTCTATAAATCTTATACTTCATTCTTAAAAGATTTGACACTAATCAGACCCTAATGTCTTAAGGCTTAATGGTTAAAGGAGTAGGTTTGCAAAGGTAGAAGAATAAAGGCGGAATAAAAGCAAATGAGTCACAGGTGCCATTACTAAGCAACCATCTTGAATCAAACAAAAAGCTATAAAAAGAATTTGGGTGTGGTTACCTAAGCACAAAGAAAGAATAACCATATTTTACTTCTTGTTTTTCTCCCTTTTAATAAGTGCTCAGCATGGAACTTAAGAAGGCAGACAATTCTCCTATCAATATTATTTTAGCTGTTGAGAGATTCATACGTTTATTATGCTGTTACTGTTTTATAAATTTCCTCATTATTCTTTAATCTCCTGTGATTGTGTTTAATTGTATGTCTTGTTGATCTTATAATCAGTTCTTACTCAAAAGCACCCATGATTACAATACACTCTCATAGATGTAGTGCTATATAAATGTTGAAAAGTTATTACACATAGTAATAATAATGTTACTTTAGTGAAGGTATGATGGTGCATTATTGATACAGTTGATACGATTGATTAGTATAAAGAAAGAATTTAGGCAGATTTGATAGTAAGTAGAAAAGTTTATTTTAGCATTGTCAGGTGCTCATTCTAGTTCTTTTAATATTTTTTTAATTCTAAGGAGATACTAGAAATCTTTTCTTTTAGAAGTATATAGAACTATATTTATATCTGCAAATACTTCGAAGGTATGTAGGCTTATGTTAAGTCTGATTCTGAATAGTTTACTTATTATTAGGTACAAAAAAATATTGAGACAACTATCTAAGGAAATTTTAATAGAGAGATTAGCATGCATAAGAATCAATTTGAAATAATTAATTAGAAAATGCTTACAAAATAAGTGAAAAATCATGCTATTAAAATGATGTGCTTGTAATGTATATATATACATATCTATATGTATGTTTAAATACAAATAATTATTTGAATAAAAAGGGGAATATTAAAATTATAATTTTATAGAAACTTTTTAATGATGAATCATGTTTTAGTGTGTGGACCAATCAGGGAATAGACTGAGGAGAAGGTTAAAAGAAAGAAAGAAAAAAACAGACCAGTACTAGAATCACTGGAGCAATATAAGATTAATTGTCTATTCTCTTTGCTCACTAATTTCAGCAGTAATAATTCCATAAAATCGGGAGATTTTTATACCTGTTTTATGTGAAAATTCTATGCAATTACAGTTGCAGGCTGAAAAAATTAATTTTTCCAGGTACAGGTGGATGGTTAAAAATATTCAGACAAACACATTTTTATTTTACCATTATTCAGGGTGGTTTCAAAATATTTACACTGCACTTAGTAAATGGTGTGCCATAAAAAAGATGTTTTGGGGATTTGTATCAAAGGTATGCTTACACAGAAGCCTATTCATTTTACTTAAATTATATGCTTAGACATTAAAAAGGAGGAATGACAGAGGCTATGATTTAGTGGGATGGTTCCAACTAAGCCCTAAACCAATTTTCATTGGGCATTTGCTATTATTTTGCATAAAGTAGACTTAAAAGATTAATAAAGGTAAAAATCATAAACTGTAAAAACAGTAAAATGCATAAATTGTAAATAATGGTACTTGCTTCAAGTTAATAATATTTCTATCCTTCATTATTTTACCAGATATATTATCAAGTATCTGTGGAAAATTATTAATTTTTATTTCCATGATTAATTTATATTAAATAACTAAAGATCTTAAAATATGCTGATGTTGTAATGGTATGGAATTCTTGGAAACTCGGGGAGGGAGTAAATGTATTTTGCATATAGAAAAATGCATTATTGGGTCAGTAGGAAGGTTTTGATAGGCTAAAAGTGCTCCCGATTATTTTAACTTCCTGGTAGTCACACTCTTATGCAATTCTGTCCCCTATGTATGAACTGAAAAGAGAGCTTAAAAGGAGATGCTTTCCTGCAAAAATTTCAAATGATTCTACAATTTCAATTGACTCTTGATTACAGACTGTGAGAGACTTGGAAAGAGAGGCCCCAGCTAAGCCACACCTGGATTTCTGACCTACAGAACTAATGTGAGAGTAAGTTTTCCTAAGTCATTAAGTATTGGAGTCATAGCAATAAGGAACTATATTTGATTCCAAGAGCTGCTGTAGCAAATGATTACAGATGTGGTAGCTTAAAACAAAACAAATTTAATTTGGAAACCAGAATTCCTGAATTGAGGTGCCAGCAGAGCAGCATTCCCTTTATAGTGTCCAGGGGAGAATCCTTTCTTTTCTATTTTAGCTTCTGGTGGCTGTCAGCATTTCTTGGCTTCCGTGGCTGATGGCCAAACCACTCCAATCTCTGTCTTCATAGTCACATCACCTCTTCTTTTGTGTGCCTGTTATCCTGTATGTGTCTCTTATAAGGATATTTGTGATTAAATTTAAGGCCCAGTAAGGTAATTAATCCAGGTTGACCTTACCCCAGGATACTCAACTTAATTATATTTGCAAAAATCCTTTTTCCAAATAAGGAAACATTTGTGAGTTCTAGGGATTGACATGGGTATTTCCCCACCCCCCCAGGGGGCAGTCATTTTTTGGCCTACCACAAAACTAATACAGAAGATAAATAACACACTTAGATTTAGATATTGTTTTGTCTTACCTTCCTTAGCAGTGTCTTTAGTTGCCAAAGTCTTTGTTCTGCACTGCCTGGGGATGAGCCCAGAACTTCTTTGGTTCACACATGAAATTGGGTATCTTCTCTCACTGGCTCCTCTGTTGGATTTCCTCCACACTCTGGTTCCCAGGAAGCCCCTGTCCTTATAGGATAAGAAAGTCAGAGCTTCTCTCAGAGTTTAATCTCTTGCGCTTTTGTAAATTTCCTCATGACAGGCAAACACCAGGTAAAGTAGACTTAATTGCAAATATATTACTAAAGATAGAGATGGTTGCTCCATAATAATAAAAAAAATGTTTAATTTATTAGATAGATAAAACAAATGTAATATTGAAATCAAATTTAATTTAAAAAATGTCTCTACTACATGGGATTGAAAAAGTCTAGAGAGAGAGAAAAAAGTTCTACTTCATAGCTAGAACTACAAAATAGTTAAGGCATATTTATAATGAATGGGAAAAATATAATGGATTGTCTAACTGGAAAAGGAAAATAACATATTCATACTACCTCCTAATTTTAGTTTATAGAGAGTCATTATCCCATTCTTCCATCTTACAGAAGAGGAAGTCTCCCGCTAAACTATTCATTTAGTACTAGGTAAGTCGGGGATGTCTCTGCAACCTAAGCTGAGAGAGAAGCTTACTTTAATTATCTCTCTTTAAAACCTATCAGCTTCTCTCACTAGGATTTCTTAGGGCAAAGATAGTTCTTCTGGAATTTTCACCATCCAATATTCATTCTATGTACACTCTTTACATGCTATCTGCCAGACACAAAAAATTTGATAATCATGAATTTATTTAAAAAGTTTCTTCTAGTTTCTAATTTATAATTTATGAGAAGTAACAAAAAATGAAAATGTTATTTAGTCAATAACTCAGACTATCAATAACAGTTACACTGGTTTTGTTTATCAGATTACTTTTCTGAGCATCGGTGATTGACAGAATAACGCCCCTTCCCCAAATGTGAATGTCTTAATCTCTAGAAACTGTCATATGGCAAAGGGGAATTAAGGTTATAGATGGAATTAATTTAGCTAATCAGCTGACATTATTCAGATACAGCCAATGCAATCACTAGTGTCTTTAAAAGTGAAAGAAAGCAAAGTAAGAGAACCATGAAGATGGCAACATGAGAAGACATTGCTGGCTCTGTAGATGGGAGGGATGTACCATGATCCAAAGCCAGTAGAAGCTGCAAAAAACAAGAATATGTTGCTTCTCCAGAGCCTTCAGAAAGGAATGCGTCCCTTCCAATACCTTGATTTTATAACATTTAGGACTTTTGAATCTCAGAGTATAAATAATAGATTACTTGTTTTTGTTTGTTAAATTTGTGGTAATTTGTTTTTAAAACAATAGAAAACTAATACAACATATATTTATCTTTAAATAAATTTATTTTATTTTTTCACAATCTAAATCTCATGATTTAATCTGAAAAAAAATCATACCTTTACTCTTATCACATTTAAAATTTTCAGATTAATTATAAAATTCATTCGCACATATCAGAAAACATGCAATATTTATATATTATTAATTAGTCCAAATGCAAAGCAGCCTATAATATCATTTGAGTTTCTATATCCTTTAAAAATAACTACTCGTAATGATATTACAAAAAATTATCATAATTGTTGAGTTAAAGCACACTGAATAAGGACTGTCTTTGGAGTTGGAAAGTTTTATCTGTTCTCAGTGAGTTATCAAAAATGACTAGAAGCCTTCAAATACTATAGAAAATGAGGAGAGAGAGATGACATGAAAGAGGTGAGAAGAACTGCTAGTGCCTGAGAAACAAATATGACTGGTCCAATTTTTAAGAGGTCAGAATTAAAAACAATGGTGACTGAAGTCAAAGAGTCAATGTGCAGATGTGATGTTTGAAGTGCTCACAGACTCGGTAAAAACAGAAGCAGTGGCCCTAAGCAAGGAATTGGTATTTCCTACTTGATTTGGTTGTGATCAAACAGGTAGCAATGTGCCCTATGTTTTTGTATTTTTGGTACTTAACATTGTCCATGCTGAACAAATATTAAGTGAATTAGTCAAACAACAATCAATAGGTGTTTAAGGGGAAAACTACCAAGAAAGTGTAAAAAAAGTGGTAAAGGAGAGAAATTTATTGAGCTACAGTAAGCGCTGCAGTAGAGCTTCTCATTAAATTATTTTAATTTATTAAATAGTAATCATTACATTCTTACAAACTTTAGAATCCTCTTCCACTTTTAGAGTAGCTGTGAAGAGGTACCAACAGCACTGTCCACCATAGATAATTCTTGTGGATGGCCTGTTGTCTGGACATAATTCCCTTTGTCCCTCATAAATTGCTACCTCTCATAATGAGGTGTTTGATAAACAAGTATGCTTTTTAAACAAAGCTTCCTCATATAAATCTTTGAGTCATTTTCTAGGAGGCAAATGTAGAAAAATACAGTATACTAGATGGCCAGAAATAAACGGACTGTAGCACATATATCTGATTGAAAATCAAGGCAAATGCATTTGAATGTGTGTATATTCTACAACAACCATGATTCTCGTAAGAACATTTTTACGTATGTTTTTTCTAAAATCTTCTCATAAAAGGGAACCATGGAGGTTATCTCACTCCATTTCTCACCTAATTAAAAAATATCTCCTGTGAAGTTCTCTTCAGACAACTCTTTGTTGGAAACCTTTCATTATCAAGAAAATCACTGCTTTGCAATGAAGTAATTTTAGCTAGTATCAGAAAATTATTTCTTATAATGAATAAAATTCTCTTGTAATTTTCATCCATTTGTACTAGTTCTGCCTTGGAAAAGACACACGAAAAATTTTCTTCTTCCATTAATCGGCAATTCTTTAAATATATAAAGGCATATGTATGCCACAGTTATTTATTTTTTTTCAAAAGACATATCACTTGCTCCCTGTTCCTCACTGGCATATCATCCTAAAGTTTCTCCTCCTTGTCACTGTCTCTGGATATAGGAGCTCTTTAGAATAAATAGACTTTTCATTATGAATTTAAGCTTTTATTAATGACATTATCATAAACTCAAATATCTTAAGGTTTCATTATTACCTTGGCATGTATTTAGTGATTTTTATACTATTCATTTATTGTCATATATTGAAATACTCAATTATATTATATTTTTATTTTCCTTAATATTATATAATATTAAAAGTTGAAAAAATTGCATTTTTTATCAAAACACGCTATGAGTGAGAAATATTGGTTCTTGTATTAGTTGCACCAATTACAAAATACTCAGAGTGATACAAGCAAACCTAAACCATTATATACTAAATTATTTAGACAAAAGCTTGTTTTTTTAGTTTCTTAACTTTTCATAATTGAGTTATCACCATTCTTGCCTTTTTTTTTATTTGGTCACAATGAGATTCAAATAAGATCTACAACTGCTAAATACTGTAGCCTATGTGGTATTATTTTAAAGAGCAGTGTTATATAAACATTAATACAAAGCAAATATTTTGCCTCACATTTTGAGAAATATTCCATACAATAGAAATGAAACTAAAATGTTATAGATGATAGTAAAAATTTCAAAAAGTATGGAAGTACTAAATATAAGTTTTTTTTCTTAATGTTGTTTCTTAATGTATATAGTGACTTTCTGACAGAGTAAAGATTAAAAATAGGACAGGAGTATAACTTTATTATGGAGACAACTAAAAAAAGCACAACTTTAACCAAGTGATCAAAGTTGACCTTAACAGTTATAGTTATGTTGAAAGTATGTACCATTGATATGTTGTAGTAAAACTGTAACTTTACTTCTGCAGTTTTCCACAAATCTAAAACTTTTGTTGTGGCATCAGGAAAGCATCAAACAAATTTCAATTAATGAAAATTCTACTTAACCTATAGTTTTCAAAACTTAAGTCTGAGAAACTTTCATAACCAAGAATAGTCTGAGACATGAAGATTAAATAAAATGTGGTATCCTAGATGAGATTCTTGAACTGAAAATGGATGTTATAGAAAAACTACATATGAATAAACCATAGATTTAGTTAATAATTATTTATTGATACTTGTTTATTAATTATAACAAATGTTACATAATAATAAAACATAAAATGCTAATAATAGTGAAAACTATGTGTGTGGTATATGAAAATTTCTATTTTTGAATATTTTGTAAATTTAAAACTGTTAAAACTAAAATGTTCATTTAAAAATATGTGTAAGTATATTTGTATATATAATCTAAATGTATGTATGCGTATATTTACATTTTATATATTCACATTAATACCAGATATTACTCTATTTTTGAGATAATTACCAGCTCTTTGATTTATTCAATCTATTTATTCATTCAATAAATATTTTTGAAGGCCTATAGTGTCAATTTGCTAGGGGTTCGAACTTTAATACTGAATAAAAATGAGGTTGCCTTCGTGAAGCAAATAGTCTAGTAAGGAAGAGAAACATTAATTAAATAAGCATGCAAGTAAACATAAATTACAACTTTCATAAATAACATAAAGAAGTGTTACTGGAGGCCAAATCTGTACCAACTCAGAGATATAAGGACAGTTTTTAAAAATTTATATATGAACAATGAATAAGTAAAATAGGTGAATTGGTGGGGGAAGACATTTTATGCAAAGGTAATAGTATGTATCTATACAAGAGAAAAAAATTAACTGACTTAGTTACAACAAGGAATCTTATTTAATATGTTAATTGTCATTTGTCATGAGTAAAATAAAAATTTTTAGATCAAAGTAAGTGAATTTTCTATAAACTTCAATATAATTTTAAGAACAGATTTTTAATTTGATGTATATTTTTTTATATCTATGGTGTTAAATGTCCATTCTCTTGAAATAATGGTTATCATAGATAAATTATATTTTATTTTATATTTGTGTTTATTAAAATAAGAAAATGTTTACTTTATGCCATTACACCAAGCTCTTATAACTTTTAATGTTCCAGAAAATACATATTCCCTAAGCTGTCAAATTAGAGCCTTGTAAAATAGGGCAAGTCTATATATATGTATGTATGTACACACACACACACACACACACACACACGTGTGTGTGTGTGTGTGTGTGTGTGTGTGTGTGTGTGTGTGTAAACTATAAAATTATTAACTCCAGGTAATTGAATACCAGGCTGAATGAAAATAGTGATGTCATTAGCAGAACAAAAATTATTTAAGAAGAGTTTGAATTTTGGAACGTCAACAAGGCCAACTTCTTAAATCTCTCCAAGAACATCTGTGATATTAATTAAATACATTATAAAAATCATTTACATTCGTGCATACAACACAAGTTATGAGAGGAAAAACAAGATTTATTGAATTTAAAGTAATAGAAAAAATCAAGATCTGTATGAATGAGTTGTGAAGTTATATAAGCAACCATTAGTGAAAGGTATTTTTATATGCTAAAGCTGAAACTAGAAAAAAGACTAACTTCAAAATACTCTATTGTTTGACCAGTGAAAGAAAATTGAGACTGATGTTTTTACAGTTATTTTGCAAAATTAAAAAAGTGGGAGCATTGTTATCATCAGACTTGGCATGAAGTCCTATCTTCTCTATTTACCAGTTATGGGATTAGGACTTCATTATTACTCTTCATAAACAGACACTAAGTTACCTTCAGTCATTGTGTGTGTTAAATGAAGAAATGCTTTAAACATGCTGGTCCTTAAATAATATGGAACTGTTTGCAGTTTTTCTTCTCTCCAGTTTCATTCTAAATTAAATGATTAAATCTATAAAAAAATAATAAATGACAGTATCGATTTGTTTGTTATATGTGAAGTTGCACATCATTATTTCATCAAATTGTCATCTGAAATTTTTAAAATAGTTCTTTGGGTAACAGAATGTGGATAAAACTGAACATAATGAGCTAAAATAAATGTCTAGTAGTGACTAGACTATTAAGCAGTGATATGATTTTTAGCAAACCAGAGATGTACACATCAGTTCCCTCATCTTTAAAAGATACAGAAGAGGCAGATAAGGTGCAAAACTCTTATTCAGTTAGTGTTTCATAAACCCAAGCTTTCTAATCATTACTACTACAACACTAAAACAAATCTTGATTGATAAACAGAGAATTTCATCTGACGTTTCTATCGAGTTTACCTACTAACATAAAAGAATCACCTCTTTTATTCTAAATTCTTCTATGTATATCTTATTCATCCACTTCCTTTATTTAAATGAAATGTATTACTTAAAATTTATTATGTTTGTGTGTTTGTGTGTGGATAGATGATAGATCGATTGATTGATTAATCTATAGATAAATGATATATACATAAGTGATAGATAAATAGATGATAGATAAATAGATTGATAATGATAGATGATAGATAGATAGATAGATAGATAGATAGAGAATTTTTCTATCCTTAAAGATTCATTGAAAATTAGTGTGATCTTAAATGAGAATGTACAATTGCATATGCAAAATCCTCAAAATAGAAATCACATTTTATTATTTAAAAAATATATATTCTCTTTCTCAAATATTTTCATCAATTAAGAATATTTTCAATGACAAATAAGAGAAATCCTGAGTACTATTGAAGTAAATAATTGGGTTTTGTCCCCATTTGACAAGAATTCTGGATGATGGCAGTTGCTTCAGTGGTTCTATGAAGCTTCTAAGGAGCCATCTTTTATCTGTACACATTACTGTCCTCCACTATCTTTAGAGTGCTGGCTTATACCTTATGTTTGCCACTTCATGGCCACACAAGGGCTTCAACAGTTCCAAACATAACTTTAGTGTTAAGAACAGAAAGGAAAGAGAATAAAGATAAGCAGTATCACCTACATCTCTTCCCTTTTGTTAAGCTAAGAGAAAATTTCCCAGAAATTCTTTAGTGGACTAAAATGCTCACTTCTCATTCTCCTGAACTCAGTCTTATGACAATTCTAGGGCAGTCAAAGTAGATAGTCTCTAACTTTCCTAGATTATATAATTGGATATAATCAATAAAAAAAGATTGTGAGTAGCTTTTAAGTCAGATAACCAATAACATATACCACATTGCTTAATACTATATACATATTTATACTAAATAAAATGCATAGATAATCAATACCCTCTATGATTTTTGTGGAATAATCATAGTCCTTCAGGATTCACATACACACACATACAGACACACACACACACATTTAATTAGTCCTTTGAGTTTACTCAGCAGGTAGTTAATCTATCTTTCTATATTTTACTCATTTACCTGCAGAAGTGAAAAAAAAAATCTGTGGAGCCATATATTTAATCCATAAAAAATTGCAATAGTAGATGGCAAAGACTTGCAAGTTGAACAAATGGATTTTTTTCATAAAAATATTTGCTGTGAACAGATAAAGGAAAAACTTCTATTATGTTTGCAATATTGAATACTTGACAAATCTTGTAGGTGAGTTAAAAGTCATGAAAAAATAAAGCCTTGCAGAAAGGAGATTTACTGAAAATGAACTAAATACTGTGATCAGAGGTAACAGAGTTTGGTTCTGACAGGCATAGATGTCATTTAAGTAAACTTATATATTTTTTTCTTTTTATAGTTGCTGACATTTCTGAGTCCTTACATGCACTTTTTAGTGCTAGCCTATTGTTTTCTGCATTGTTTTTCCTCATACACAAAAATATAAATGTCAGACATGCAGGTGTCAACTAAAAATGGATTATAGAAAGTAAAATCAAACAACTACATAGTAAACTTAAATCAGAAAGAAATCAGGGGCAAACTTGGAAAATAAATGCGTATTGACAATCACATTTTTGCCTTTACATAATTAGAATTTATTTTGGCATGTTATGTCAGGAGGGATTTCAATAAAATAACTAACCTACTTCATTTCTTAGAAAACTACTCACCAAAAGTTAATAAAATTTAAAAATAATTTTTGATATTGAAAATATTAGCTGATATTTATTTGCACAACCTAAAACATCTGCTTTGATGTTAACTGGATAATGAAATCATAATAAAATGAGGCAGTTTTACAGGACACAGTTTATATGCTACTCTTGATTCAACTGGGTTCTGTTTGCTGACCCCAACCCTCTCTCCCCATCAGGCCTCATTCTTTCTCCCTGGCCAGAGCATTCTCAGTTCTTAATGTTCCAGAAAATTCAAAGCTACAGGATTGACACAAAGGGCCTCTTCCTAATACACAGCCCCTTTTGTTACCCACAGTGCCTAGGCATAGACTTCAACAAGGTCTCTATCATGCCCTCGGTGGCAAAAGCCAATTCCAATTGGCCCACTAGCTGCTACAGAAGATAATCCAACAGGAATATGTAATTAATCCCTCATTGATAATTGTCCAAAGAGACACAAGGAGCAGTAAGAACCAAGGTAACAAATTGCTTGACCTTCCTCAATAGATGAACTATTGGAAAATACAGTGATTACATAAGGCTCTGTAGGCATATAACACTTGATTAAACAATTGGCAGTGTTTTATTGACAAACTGTGACCAGTTCAGTGACTTGGGCAACTCATCACTTCTCTTTATATTTACTCTTGCTTTCTTAGGATAGAATATTCTCCCTCAATAACAATTCAACATGTATGATTTTTCTTAGGCATTATTTTCAAGGAAGCAAGAATAAGGAAATGTTTTCTACCTTTAAATGTTCTTTACAATGTAATGAGTTTCCCACAGGGGTTACCTAGTAGCTGTCATAGTGTGAAAGAGAAGGCGTAACTGAAGTGTAATAAGTAGAGAGATGAAGGGCCATGAGAAAATTGTGCAAAAAAATTATTTTGATTTTGCCATTACAAAATTTATTTATTTTTTTTAGATCTGCCCTTATTCTAAAATGTAGCTTAAAAGCTAAGGATACATGACTAGGGGAATTGGCTGCAAATATTTCCTGAGTCTATGAATTCTTATGTATAAAAACTGTGCTTTCCTAACATTAGAAATCCTAACTAATAATTTAGCAATGGCAAACCTATTTCTTCAACTATACCTAATACAGAAAAGTAAATATCACTTTCATCATTTCCCAAAGCCCACAGTGACTATATTGTTTCAGCACACCTATCCTCACAGCCAATTTTTTCTTCCTTTTCACTTCTTCTATAGTGTCTTGTATTATCTGCTGGAACATCCATTCCCCAAACTTAGAATTATTTATTGCATATTTTTTTTTTTTACTAACTACTCCAGACGATTCTTGATGATAAGGGTCCTGTATTTTGAGCACTCACTTGAAGTCTGATGTTTAGTGAATTCAAGGAAGAATGAATTAGTCAGTTCTGGATAAATAAACCTAGATGTTTGTAAATGGTTGCAACTTACTTTTACTTTTCAAACTTCTAACTCATGATAAGGTGTGTGTGTGTGTGTGTGTGTGTGTGTGTGTGTGTGTGTGTGTGTGTGTGTGTTATGACATATAGCATATATGCTAATCTTAAAGATGATAACAGATAAAATCGAAAACTTCTTATACTAAAAAAAATAAAGTTTAAGAAAGCTCATTTAGGTATAATACCAAATCATTCTGAGGTATTGATTTACTGTTAGTGTATGAATGTTCAAGAGCATCATGGTATTCTTTAAAACTTTTTATCTATACTCATAAGAATTAACCGATATAGTAAAGGCATATAATCCATATCTTGGAAAAATATGAGTGAAAAATATGAGCTAAAATGTGGGCTTTTGAGGTAAAAAACATTTCTTTAATTCTTTTTCCTTTAGATGGTAAAAGCAAGAGTTTTATCAGCAGCTGCAGAATAGATGTGTTCCTTTGATGAGCCCATACACTAATATTAGTCATCAGATGAATTTATATCTATACAGAATAAAGATCTCTCTAGAGTCTTACACATCTGTTAAATAATATTGGCCTTAAATCATTAAGGGGATTGGAGGAATGTTTAATGCTTCCAAGAATTCTTTGCTTCTGTAAATCTTCAAAATTTATTTTTATTGGAAAATATACTTTGTTTGCAGGATTTCCAAAGCATACAACACCAATCATCAAAATTGATTTATAGATGAGGTGTTAAAGGCAAAAATTGATAAAATTAGGATACATTTTTGAAATGTAAGATATTCCCTAAACTTGAAACTTTTAGTTAAGAAGAAAAAAAAAAAACTATCTTTGATGATATTTAAAGTAGGAGGAAGGAATTTTTTTAAAGGAATATTTGAAATTTCCATTGTATTTCTTTTTTTTTTGTCTAAAAAGATAATCAGAAGATTATTTTAGTTTCTGGTAACAACTGAAGATACTAAAATTTAATATATAAAGGGATTTTAAAAATCGATACTTAAAACAGCTATCCCTTTACCCCAAATTTTATTTTTAACAAATTAACTCCAAAGAAATCATTATTAGTCGCATTTGTATAATTATCTTTATTTTATTTTAACAGATCAGCAATAATTAAACTTCCTTTAAGGGGTTTCCATCATTAACATTCAAGGAATTGTTTTTTTTTTTTTTTTAAAAAGGAACATGTATTTATCATTTCCACAAGCATTTAGCCAAAATAAATATTATTCATCAAAATATAATTTATAATATTTAAGCAGATGTTCATTTTTGATCTTAGGTAAATTGTAATGTAGTAGAATTATCATTAGCCTTTCAGTTCTTGAGTACAAGGATTATCCTCTGAAAACATTTGTAATATAAGCATTCAATGATTTTATATTTATACCTTAAGTTTTTTAAGCAGAGTCTTAAATTTAACATTCAAAGTTCTAATGAAAGGTTTCTAATGAAAAAACTACTGAATGTAAACTAAAGTTTTAATAATATAGGAATATATTCTTGCACAGAGATTTTAACTATTCATTTCTTTAAATGTAAGTCTTCATCAATACCAGAGATTCCTGAGGAAAAAATCACTAACATAATTGAATAAAATAAGAATGCAGAATAAATGGTGAAAATGTTTGATAAAATATGATTCATATTTTTTATCATATTATTTAACATCTATAAAAACGGGATGACATGCAGCAAGTATAATTTTTGGTAATAAAGTGTAAGATTTTAAAAATAACTTTTTTTTATTTCACGTTATTCAAAATGTGAAGTTTCTCCTCATGTTGTATTTTTAATTTACTCTTTCCCTAAGAAAATTATTTAAAGTCTTCTTTCTGGAAGAGTACATCCATATTACTTGACTTTATATATCTTAGGTAAATTGTTTTCTAGAAAATTAAACATAAAACCTAATTTGCCTTTTGGAGTACTAAAGTTAGTAAAAATATATATATATTTAAAAATACATGCTTTCATAATTCTTTTAAAAATTAGAAATTTTCTAAAATGCAGAAAAGCATACAAGTTATTGGAATAATAAAGATATATCTATTGCTATTGTCTTTTATTAATGTATGGATTACATATACATTAAAATATGTATATTTTTGTTTACATATAAAATAAATTTACTATTGTCTTGTGTAGGTGGTATTATTCTTCATTCAGTTACCATTTAATCATGAGGATTTCCCATTATAGTAATTACATTCTGAGATCACCTACTTTTAATGGACTCACTCAAAGTATCTTGCTATTTGTTTATGTCATAATTAATGAATGATTACCTGACATATAAATGATTTAAAATATATCATTAATATCAAAGTGCCTCATGAATTTTTGGTATATTAACCAGTAAAAATATTGCTGATCATATCTTAATATTAAGTATCTCAAAAAATAATCGAAGAATATGAACATTCTACAGTGCTGTAAATCAAGATTGATGTTTCAATCCAATCAGCTCAATCAAGGCTGGCTTGAAGTTTTTGTAAGACTCTGTTTACTTCTATATTTTTTCTGCCCCAAAGAGACAATCCTCCAGGCCTTGAAGCTGAGAGTATTGTTTATTCCTAAAACTCTTCTTCCTAGCTGACTATGAATTCTCTTTGCTTATCTCTCAGCACAGCAAGATTTCTAATACTCTCATCTGGTTTTTATAGGTTTTCAGATTAACTTTTTTTAGCCTTTTGTTCATGCTCAGAATTCAGTAAGTGTCTTGAGATGAAAACTAATGTGTTTGTAGCCCTACAGATCCTAAATATTGCCAATATCCTAGGAGAAAAGTAAATGCTCTGTATCTTTCTCTTTCTGTCTACATCTCCATGTAGGTAAATTATACTTCTCAATCTCTTTCCTGTGCATTCCTAGTCGCTACAGAAGATCAACTCATGTCTTTGTGATTCTCATATCTCTGGAATTTTAGCCATGCTCACCTTTGTTACAGCAGGTACTCTCAGACATCTTTAAACAAACGCTTTTAGTAAGTTTATCTTTTTATTCTAGTTGTTAGCAATAAAAAAAGAGGTGTGCCTCTTGCTATCCCATTTCATTTAGGAAGGATTTTTTAAATTTCTTATATATGTATGCATTAAATATAGACTGCATTGAGAGTAAGTGGTTGATAAATTATTTTTCAAATAACAAACCAATTGTTCCAGTGTTGTTCTCAAATTTAAAATACATGTAACATCAACTTAGTATTGTACATTTTAAAATTATTTGTTATTTTTCTATTATGTCATTGACATATTTAGTATTGCAGTGGTGAAACACTGCTGTAATAATTATAACTCTATATTACATCTAAATAGTTCCCCTGAGATTAATCTTAAATGCTATTAGGTGTATTTGACCATTTATTATCAACAGGCTCATAAAGCTTTAAAAAAGTTGTACTAGAATAAGATCAACAGATATTTTACTTTGGAAGAAACTCAACATTAAGAAATAGATGTATATATTTTATATCAGAATAATTGTTATAAATTGTATTTTTATGAGTGGTTAAAAAGCATTTTGTTATATTTCTGTATCTTTTTTTCAAATATTGGAAGATTACTAATTTATGTATACATATTTTGTATTTAAACACCTTGAAATCTCTTAGTTATTTTTAAACTAATCATCTTGGGTATTTATGACATAGTAGATTATCCTCCATTAATATCACAAGTATCTACCTTTCCTTACAGTCATACGTTTAATTCTATTTTCCACCATATTATCATGGTTATAATTTTTAATGTCTCTGATAAATCATTGTTTTATAGGCAATTGTTATATTATTTTGTTAATTGGATTTTATACATTTAATTTTAATTATGTTTGTCTTTTATATTTTTATATGTTTATTTTTTAAAATTATAGTTGACATACATTGTATTAGTTTCAAATGTACAGTGATTAGACATTTCTATAACTTACCAAGTAATCACTCTGGTAAGTCTAGTACCCATCTGACACAGTACATAGTTCCGACAACACTACTGACTATGCTAGACCCTACACTCCTGTGACCGTTTTGTGAATACCAATGTGTACCTCTTAAACATCTGCCCCCTTCACTTCTCCCTCAACCCCCCAATTTGGCAACCATCAAGATGCTTTCTGTATCTGTGAGCTTTTTCTATCATTTGTTTGTTTATTTTGTTCTCTGAATTTCACATATAAGTGAAGTCATAGGACATTTGTTTTTCTCTGTCTGACTTATTCAGCACAGTACATTCTAGGTCTATTCATGTTGTTGCAGATGGCAAGATTCTTTTCTTATTTATGGCTAATTAATATTTTATTGTATATATGTACCACCTCTTTATCCATTCATCCACTGATGGAAACCAAGGTTGCCTCCATATCTTGGCCATTGAAAATAATGCTGCAATAAACATAAAAATGCACATAGAAGCATTTGAGTTTCTCTGCATAAATATCCAGAAATAGGATTATTGGGTTCTTCTTTATTTCTTGTTATAGTCTTAAAAAAAAAGTTTGGTATTAACATTGTGGAATTAATTAATTAATTTATTTATTGCTATTACAGCTTTCTTTCATTTTATAAAATACTTTTTTTTCATACCTTTACTTTCAGTGTGTGTGTTTTTTTTTTCAATCTGAAGTGAATCTCTTGTAGGTAGCATATGTAAGGGTTTTGTTTTCTTATCCATTCAACTACCCTATGTCTTTTAATTAAAGCATTTAATTTACACTCAAGCTAATTGGTACTAGATATGTAGTTATTGCCATTTTATTCTTCATATTTTTTAATTTATTTTTTCTCCTTATAATATTGGTTTGGTGGTAACGAACTTCTTTAGTTTTCTCTTGTCTAGGAAGCTCTTATCTGTCCTTTGATTCTAAATGATAGCTTTGTTGGATGGAGTAATCTGATTGTAGTTCAGATTCATAACTTTGAATATTCATAACATTTAACATTTTGTACCGGTATCTTCTTGCCTGTAAAGTTCCTGTTGAGAAATCAACTAACAGTATATGGAAGCTCTCTTATAGGTAACTAACTTCCTTTCTCTTGTTGCTTTTAAGATTCTCTTTTTGTTTTTAAACTTTGGCTTTTTAATTATGATGTGCCTCCATGTGTGCCTCTTTGAGTCCATTATGTTTGAGAATCTCTGTGCTCCCTGAGCTTGTATGTATGTTTCCTTTGCCAGATTAGGAAAGTTTTCTGTCATTATTTTTTCAAATGTGTTCTCAATGCCTTGTTCTTTCTCATCTCCTTCTGGTACTCCTGTGATGTGAATGTTGATATGCTTGATGTTGTCCAAAAGGTTCTTTAAACTATCCTTATAGTTTTGCATTATTTTGTTGTTGTTGTTGTTCTCATTAGGTGTTTTCTTCTACCTTATCTTCAAATTTTTGATTTGATTGTCTGTGTCATCTAATCTACTGTAGATTCTCTCCAAAGTAGTATTCTTTCAGTCATTGTGTTTTCATTCTGATTGGTTTATTTTTATGTTTTCGATCTCTATTTTTATATTTCCTATCTCTTTGTTGAAATTCTCACTGAGATCATTGAACATTTTTTTTAACAAGATTTTTGAACTCTGCATCTGGTAGATTGCTTGTCTCCATTTTGTTTAGTTCTTTTTCTGGAGCTTTGTTCTGTTCTTTGATTTGGGACATGTTTCTTTGTTGCCTCATTTTGGATACTTCTGTGTTTGTTTCTACAAAGTAGGCAGAGCTGCTATGTCTCCCAGGCTTAGTATGGTGGCCTTATATAGTCAGTGTGTTATGGGTCCCAATGGAGAAGTGTTACTGCACCTGATCTTAGTGTCATAGGTGTGTCTCTTGTGTGGGTTGTGTATGCCCTACTGTTGAAATTGAGACTTGGTTGCTGTTTGCATATCAATGAAAGGAGTGGACATTTAAAGAACTGATTAATTTTAAAAAATCAGTGTTTCACTCTGAAGGAGAGACTCCAAGGTTTTGCATGCTTGCAAGCCTCGTGAGAAAATAACTAGGAGTGCTGGAAGACGAGTGGAATCTTTATGAAATGTGAGCTGGAGAAACTGATGGGATCACACACATCAGCAATGAGTTTATCAAGAACAAAGAGTGACACTAAATCTACCAGAAAAGAACTTCTTCATGGAAGGATTTACAAGGACCAATGATGATGGCAGAAAGGCTAAGGGAGAGAAAAAGATAACTATACTTTGGGTATTTACTCAAAAAGATTAAATGCTAATTTACAAGTGACTGAGTTACTAAGAATCACCAAAAATGATATTCCAGCATTGGTAGAAATGGCAAGTTAAATTCAGTGAAATTTAAATAGACTTAGGTTGTTTTTGTTTTTTATAAAACCTGAGCACAGTTCTTATCCAGTAAATTATTAAGTGTATTCTATTCAGTAGAATTTATCATCTGCTTTTGTTGATGTTTTACAGTGACCTACATTTATTCAGTTGTAGAAGGGATTTTCGAATTTGGGCATCCAATTTATCATGTAGCAAAAATGGACATCATAGAGGTGCATATTCCTGTAATTTTATATATTCTTTAAAAAGATAAATGATTAAAAATAATATTTTAGTTTTTCACTTTTATTATACTGACACAATACCTCTAGGGTAATATTTTCAAAATGGAAATCTTAAATTGCCATTTCTTATTAATTAATCACTGACAATTATTTCAGGATCAACAACAGCAATGATAAAAAACCAGAATCCTATGCCATTCAAAACCCTCCATCCGTCTAGTTCCTTCCTCTTCCACAAGTCACCTGTATATCAGGTCTCCATCTGTACAGAATCAGTGGATATGTGCTTTATTGTGCCAGAAAGCAGTGCCTTTGTTCATACGTAGCCACCTCCATACCCTGTCTGTTTCACATTGGCTCACAAATTCTCTCACTCTCTCTTCCATACACATGTGCACTCTTCCTCCATTGATTCTTCTGTCTTCCTCTCTCTAATGCCCTCTTTACTCCTTCTTTCTTTGTCTTGCTTTTTTACCTACCAAGAATATATTCTTTTATTTTATGTTTACCTGAGATGCACAGAGATTCCACAGTTTAGATTTACTCTGAACCTGGCAGAGCCTGGTTCTGTCTGACACCAAAGGCTATGCTATTGTATTATGTATTCAAGAACCATATCTGCCATGAAACTTCTGAAAACCCAAGCAAAATTGGCTAGTGACTTTCTCATCAGTGTCCTCTGTGGGTCTAGATGTTCTTACTTTGCTCCTGTTGCATGTTATCCACTGGCCTCTACCACACTATAACCCCTAAATTGCAGAGACTATTGTCTTTTCCACTTTATCTTCCCTCAACCTAGCAGTGTGCTCACATTAGCTAATAAATACTGTCAATCATGTTAACTATCTTGTGGAACATGTTGTATGCTGTTCTTACCTTTTCCAACTTATTGAAAATCTTAGCTCTAAACCAAAATAATGCTAAGTGCTCTTTCTGCTGCTGCTGATAATCTGAAGCTCATCAGAATAGCTTGGTGTAAGGCTCTCATTTCTAATTTGAAAATTTTAAATTGTTTCAGCTATTTTAATTTTCTTAACTAGGATCTAATTTAATCTTTTTAAGTGTAATCTTAGAACCTGAAATTTATTTAAAAAACTCTATTTTTACTTTGTCAATGATTTTCACATGAGTAAAATAAACAGAAATGCAAAAATAATGGAAATCCCTAAATTAACATGTAATCATAACACTTAGTACTAGACCTGACATAGTTTTACTATAATGAAATACAATGCAGTGTTTTAATATTATCAGAAATTTTGAAAATTTAATGTTTATGACAAATCTAATATATAATTTTGATATTTACATAAATTTGAAAGACAGAGAGAATTAACCACAAAAATACTTGTATTTCATATGTGTTTTATAAAAACACATCTATGAATGCTGTGTTAAGAAGAAAATAATCATAGGTACAAAAGATATTTTTTAAAAATATAATCTCATTTTTTTAAAAGTAATAGAAAATAAATAAAAGAAAATTAATAAAATAATTTTCTTTTTACATCATATAGAATCAGAATTTATTTTAAATCAACAAATATCATAATCTTAAGATGGTGGAGTAGGTAAGCTCTTTGCTGACACCCTCTTATGACCACATTAAAATTACAACTAACCTACGGAACAACTATCAATGAGAATTGCCTAAAGTCTAGCTTAATACAAGTGCTACAACTAAGGAAAAACAGAAGAAGCCACATCAAGACTGGTAGGAAGGATGGGTACACAAAACGGGCTGGCCTCACACCCACATGTGGTAGTTGAGAATTAGAAGTAATATCTCAACTGCTGAGGTCCCTCTGGAGGAGCAAGGGGTCCCGACTCTACTTTAGACTTTGTAACCCAAAGGAGCAGGGCTGGAAAGAGGTCCCCACAACTTCTGGCTATAAAATCAGCAGAAATTGTGGCTGAATGAGACAAAGGGCAGCTGGAATACCAGATGTTCCTCTTAAAGGACCCTCTCATGTGGCCTTGCTGACTTACTCACTTGCTCTTAGCTCCAACACTAGGGCAACAGCTTGAAAAGTGGTAGAAACATATGGAGTGAAATTGAATTGTTGAGCTTCATAATGAGGGCTGGAGGTGCAATTTCTCTAGACAGAAGAGCTGACAGAGGGCATTATTCTTTTATTGGGCCCTCCCTACTCCCAGTGTGTAAACGCAGGCAGCTATCATGTCTGAGTTTCCATCTACTGGCAAACATGAGAATTTGACTCTCTGTTCACCCTGCCTTGGTATTTCCTTCCAGGTGGCCCTGGGAAAGGCACAGGTGGTGGCTGACCTTGGCCTGTGGTGGAGCACCTCCCAGGAGGCCCAAGGAATAGCATGCCCCATGGCCTCTTTGGACTGAGCCAGAGATAGTACATTGCTACCTCTGCAAATGATATACCCAAAGGGCAGACAGGGCAGACAACAGAACCCTGCTTAAGGAAAACCTGCTCATAAGGTCAGCCCCTGCATAACAGCTCCTCCACTGTAGTCACTGTCCAGTCCTCACAATAAATCGGCCTGAGGGGCAAACATTTCCATTGCTGTGCGAACAGCAACCAAGTTACAGGAGCCCACATACCTCTGTTCCTCTACCTCTCTTTGTTCTTCTCCTATCCCTTTCCATATTCCTCTCCCTAATTCTCTCCCTCTCTCTCTCCCTACCCCATTTTTGTCTTAACCCAGAAATTACTTTTCCTTTAGATGAGAACTCTCTATTAAATCATCAGGCATTCCTTCCAACTCTTTTATATATGGTATGCACTCTAAGTTTTGAAGCTATCAGAATAACTATAGACAATCAACTTAAGAATTTTTTTTTCCTTAAAATGACTTGCTTTCAAGATGAAGAACTTAAATACGAAAATTTGACTCTCTGTTCTGAGATAGGATGTCTTTTCACTTATTCAACAAATATTGAGTGAACATCTACTAAGACCTAGGCAATCTTATAGGTGAAAGGGTGATGCATTTAATAAAACAGAAATCTGTTACCTTGTGAACTTATTTTCTAGTGGAGGCAAACAAATTCAAAAATAAATAAAATAATAGTATTACATAATGCAAAGTGATATGGAGAGAAAAATTAGTAAATAACCATATACGATAGAGCTCTATTTTATATCTTTATTATTTTATCTCTAAATCTAGAGAATTATAAAGAAACATTAACATAGTTTTGTTTGTTTTCACACTGTGATAACCTAAAATTATTCATTTGTTTTCTTTTGATACTTTCAGCTATTTTAATTTTGTTCTTTTGATACTTTCAGCTATTTAAATTTTGTTCTGGTAACTATTTTTTATAATTGCAATTTAAAGTTATTCAACATATACCTTGATTAGATCATATGGATATGAGAAAATCTTTGTAGGTCTCCATAGATTGTCCATATTGTAAAAATATACTATGGTGTAACACTGTGTGTATGTGCGAGCACTATAAATCTGAAAATTTAATCTACCTGAGGTACTATGATTTTCTCTTTGGTAAAAAGTGTCCAGTATTATTTTAGAAAAAAATAGAAATTATAGCACTATGTATTGTTATCTTGAACAAATCTGGAAAATCCTATTAATACAATGACATAGGATTGATTTTGAATAACATTTTTCAATGAATGACATTCAAAGTAAGTATTGCATAAAGAAATGTCATTTACTTTGGGTCATAAATTTTGTCATTCAAAAAATCATACATTGAGGGAACTAATAAAAGACGGAATTTCCATTCTCAAAAAGCTTATGGTGTCCTAGGACTCAAAAATAATTTTAAGAATGACCAACTAAGATGTCATCACAATTAAACCATAAAATAAAACAAAAAAAAATATTTTAAAATAGTTAAATTTTACATCATACTTATATGAAACTAATGTTCTAAAATAAAATAAAAATACATAACTCTCTAGATTTTTTTTTTTAGGTCACACCATTCTGAAGGTAGATATTGTCTTTCAAAATACATACAAATTGTTAAACTAATTCAAATATTTGTAAATAGCTGTGGTATCAAAAATTTTTAGAGATGCAAAGCCTTCCTGCATGGTACATATCATTCTTAGTTTCACCTTGTTTTGCGGTGGTTATTCTCTCTAAATAAGAACAATCAACATGATTTACTACTTAATGGCAAAGGTCTGTTTCTTAGGCCATAGTATTAATTTTTTTTTTCTGGAAGTTCCTATAGAGTTTTAGTATCTATAAATTATTGGAAATGCAAGCAGACTGTTAAACACATTTTTCTGCTAAGAGGTCACATAAGTTTTAATAAATTGTTGAAGAGGTCTATGACTGAAAATGATTTTAAAATGTTTCTGTCTTTGAAATAAATGTTTTTCAGGTAACAAAAAAAATTCTATTTCTATATTCATCTTGAGAATAGAATAACTACATACATTATTTACAATTCTGCCTGGGAAATTAATCTATTCTTTCTTCCTTCCTTCCTTCCTTCCCTCCTTCCCTCCCTCCCTCCCTACTTCCTTCTTTCCTTCCTTCCTTCCTTCCTTCCTTCCTTCCTTCCTTCCTTCCTTCCTTCCTTCCTTCCTTCCTTCCTTCCTTTTTTCTTTTCTTTATTTCTATCATTTCCTTATTATGAGTATGGACTCAAGTATATACTTTCTATTTTTTATTGAGATGTGAGGAATTCCTGAAAAATTGCACAAAGTGAATTGCATCCTTTCATACTTCCAAGTGGCATTGATTGTATTCTACATTCTCGGCTTAAATCAACACTGTGTTAAAATGAAGATTTATTTCAAAACCTTATACAATGTCATTTATTTATTTGTCTTAAACATTATAATTTATCTAGCTTAATTTATTTTGACACATATATTTTATTCTTTAGTGTTTGAATATTTTATTTCCTGTTTCTTAGTGTAAAAGCAAATTGAAATTACTGCTTTTATAATTTAAAATTATGATTTTAAAGTAAAAAAACACAGATTTACTCTGTTTTCTTAGTAGGTAGTTATTTAACATCTATGGAAACACAACGTTTTGGTTTCTTATAAACAAACAAAAAATTTTAAGAAAAATCTTCACAAAATCAACAAACCTTTTTTTTATATATATGACTTAATGCTTCAGATGACTGGTTCCTTCTCCTGAACTGGTATCATAGCATTTATTTAAAAAAATGTTTTCATATAAACTATGGGCTAATTTTGATAGCAAAATTATTTTAAAACTTTTTATAATTATTTAATATAAAAATGAGTTTAGTATGTCAGTATATAAAAAAAGATTGTCATAAAATTTGGGGAATCTTGTGTCACCTTCTCTTTGTTGTTCTCACTTTTATCATTTATTTATCATTGCAGATTAAAAAAATCAACAGAAACTTTCCTGTAAATCAGCAGGTAAGATGGAGAAATACATGGAAAGTCAAATTATATATTTCTTTCATTTTATTTATTATAGGAGATAATCTTGATTGCAATTTATTTTTATGTGAAAATAATAGGGACTATCATTTTACATCTTCAGAAAATAGTTTATTAGATTTCTTTCACATTATTTAATATATCTGTTTAGTGATATTAAAAGCAGTTTTAAAAATCATTTATCTAAGTAAACTAAATAAAAACTATTTTTTTACAAATAATTGTATTTATTTAAATAAAATATTAAAGAACTTGAAGACCTATTTACTGTATCAACATTTAGGAAAACTTAATTGATCTAAAAGTTAAATGGGATTTTCTGACTTTTTCAAATTTTGCTGACTTTTCAAATAAATCTAAATTAATAGAATAAATATAATGCCTGATTAACCAAGCAAATAATTTAGTTGATTTATAAGACTAATAATTTTGATACATTAAAATAATCAATTATAGAAAATAAATGATTCCACTTATAACTTTATTATGTAAAAATCAACTTTTGTATTACTATTATAAACATAATGATGACATTAATTTGATCAAGAAAAGTATGTGAAGGCTCAGTGTTTTGACTCATGCACATCATTCACATATCAGGTTTCTGTGATAGTGGAATTGCAGTGGCAAGGCATGAACTTCTTACTCTTGACATCAACCTCCATTTGAAACCACTGATCAAAATTTAAATATCTAAGGTATCTATTTGTAATTGGTACACCAATCACAAATTAATTTCAATGGTAAAAAATTTAAAAATAGCTTTCAGCTATTTAATCCATACCTCAGTTCCTTCATCTGTTTACAAAAGTGCAATGTTCTTATAAGTTTGTTTTGGTGAATTAAATAACACATGCAAAGTTCTTAATTTATGCCATTATTATCATCATTGTATTAAAGTTTTAAACGTGTTCTTTAGAATATAAAATGTATTTTCTTGTATAAATTACATCACTGATCATGCCACTAGGCTTGACTTGCCTGCAAGCTATGTGTTACTGAAATATTAATGAGAATAGCTTTGGAGAACTCAATGTGTCTTTAATTCTCTGAACTATGTATTTCCAACCCTAGGCAACCCCTGCCTCCTAAATTTGGGTCCTCTTGCCTGAGCCAAGCTGATATTTTAGATAGATGTGGAAGTAGACGAGATGTATGTGTCTTGTCACCTTTCTCAACAAGCTATAGTTGTATTTAAGACCCTTGTTTACAATGCTAAGACCAGAGTTTTGTGTTGATACCTGGGAAATTCCTTTTGCAGCTCTCATCTTATTCTAAGTGATTCTGATGCTGGTGGTGCAGAGGTGACATCTTGAAAAAAAGTTTAACTATTTTATAAGATTTCAGTAGAGGAAAACATTTATTAACAAGAAATTATTTATATAGAAAGAAGCATCAGCCCTGGGGAGAGGTTGTAGTGTCCATCAGTAGTCATGTTTGTTTTATGTCAAATATACAAAAATGTAGACCTACTCATTTGGGGAATTCTTAACAAAAACATAAATAATAAATAGTATTGAAGAATGACTCTCATATCTGTGTTATCACACTCCCTTTCCCTTTCTAACCTCAACATGTAAATAATTAATATTATTGTGAAAGTTTAATAATCCTGATAACCTCACAGTTATTCTTTTTTATACAAATATAATAACTTTACTTTCTAAAATTTATTTTGTTAAGTATTGTTAGTATACAGCCTTATATGGGTTATATTAGTTTCAAGTGTACAATATAGCGATTTAACATGTTTATATCTTACAATATAAATTAATTCTAGTAATCTTCTCACTGTGCAACTTATAACAATATTATTGACTATATTTTCTCTACCCTTTTCCCCCACTTTACTCCCTTACTTCTAGTAACAAACCCTTTGGCATCTATTTCTATGAGTTTGTTTTTGTTTGTTTTGTTTTGTTTTCAAATTCTACATATAAATGAAACCATATGGTATTTCATTCTCTGCCTGACTTCACTTAGCATAAAATCCTCTTGGTCTGCCCATGTTGTTGTAAATGGCAAGATTTTTTTTTTTTTATTGCTGCACAATATTCTATTTTATATATGTATATATCTTTATATATATTTCAAAGAAGATGTGTTATGTGTATATATGTAGATATATACACAGATATATATATATATATACACATACATATACATATATACCTACATATTGTAGATATATGTAGATATACAGTATATATATGAGCATCTTTTAATGTCTGTTGGCCATCTGTATATCTTCCTTAGAGAAATGTCTTTTCATTTCCTCTGCCTATTATTTTGATTAGATTATTTTTGTTATTGATTTGTATGAGCTCCTCATTATAATATGAATATAAACCCCTTATCAGATATATCATTTATAGATATATTATTATATTCAATGGGTTGTCTTTTTGATTTGTTGAAGGTTTCCTTCTCTGTGAAAAAGCTTTTTAGTTTAATGTAGTCATATTAGTTTATTTTTGCTTTTGTTTCCCTTGCTTGAGGGGATGAAGCCAAAAAGATATTGATGCTAAATAGTTTACTTTCTATGTTTCTATGTTTTCTTCTAGGAGTTCTGTGGTTTCAGACCTTACATTTAAGTCTTTAATCCATTTTGAGTTTATTTTTGTATATGGTGTAAGAAAGTGGTCCAGTTTCTTTTTCTTTCTTTCTTTCTTTCTTTCTTTCTTTCTTTCTTTCTTTCTTTCTTTCTTTCTTTCTTTCTTTCTTTCTTTCTTTCTTTCTTTCTTTCTTTCTTTCTTTCTTTCTTTCTTTCTATGTATCTGTTCAGTTCTCAGCACCAATTATTGAAGAAACTGTTGTTACTCCAGTCTCTATTTTACCTCCTTTGTCATAAATTAGCTGAACATATAATCAAGGGTTTATTTCTGTTTCTCTATTCTGTTATACTGTTTTATGTGTGTTTTTGTGCCAGTACTATAGTTTTGGTTGTTGTAGCTTTGTAGTATAGTTTGAGATCAGGGAGCATAATACCTCCAACTTGTTCTTTTTTTCGCAAAGTTGCATTAGCTATTCAGGTCTTTTGTGGTTTAATATAAATTTTAGAGTTGTTTGTTCTAGTTCTGAGAAGAATGACTTTGGTATTTTGATAGAAATTGCATTGAATCTGTAAATTGCTTTGGATAGTGTAGTCGTTTTAACAATATTAATCCTTGCAAACCATGAGCACAGAGTATATCCTTCCATTTATTTGTGTCCTCTTCAATTTATTTTTTTAATATCTTATAGTTTTCAGAGCATAGTTTTTTCACCCACTTTGTTAAGTTTATTTCTAGCTTTTTTTATTTCTGATGCAATTGTAAATGGGATTTCTTTCTTTATTATTTCTTCTGATTCTTTATTATTAGTTCATAGGAATGTGACAAATTTCTGTATTTTAATTTTTGTATCCTGCTACTTTACTGAATTATTTTACTAATTATATCATTTTTTTTGGTGAGCAATTTAGGGTTTTCTATATATAGTAACATGGCATCTACAAGTAGTGACGGTTTTATTTCTTTCCTATTTGGATGCTTTATATATATATATTTTTTGTCTGATTGCAGTGGCTAAGACTTCCAGTACTATGTTGAATAAGAATGGTGACAGTGGGCATTCTTGTCTTGTTCTTGATCTTATAGGAAAAGCTCTCAGCTTTTCACATTGAGTGTGATGTTAGCCATGGACTTGTTATACATAGCATTTATCAAATTGAAGTAAGTTCCTTCAATACTTTGTTAAGAGTTTTTATCATAAATGGATAGTGAATTTTGTCAAATGCTTTCTCTGTATTTATTGAGATAATCATATAATTTTTATCCTTAGTTTTGTTGATGTATAGAATCACATTAATTGTTTTGTGCTGTCAAACCACACTTGTATCCCTGGTATAAATCCCACTTAGTTGTAATGTATAACCCATTCAATGTACTGTTATATTTGGTTTGTTAGTATTTTGTTGAAAATTTTGGTATCTACATTCATCAGGGCTATTGGCCTGTAATTCTCTCTCTCTCTCTCTCTCTCTCTCTCTCTCTCTCTCTCTCTCTCTCAATCTCTCTCTCTCTCTCTCTTTTCTGTAGTGTTCTTGTCTGGTTTTGGTATCAGGGTAATGATGATAATGCTGGCCATGTAGAATGAGTTTGAAAAAGTTCTTCTTCAGAAGTTCTTCAATTTTTTGGAATAGTTTGAAAAGGATAGGTACTAATTCTTTAAATATTTGGAAGAATTACCTGTGAAGCCATCTGTTTCTGGGCTTTCATTTATCAGGAGTATATTGATTACTACTTCTATTTCATTGCTAATAATTATTATTTCACTGCTAATAATAATCTGTTTCTGGTTTAGTTTTGAAAGGTTGTATGTTTTTAAAAATTTATCTATTTCTTCTAGATTGTTGAATTCATTGGCATATTATTGTTCACAGTATTTTTAATGTATTTCTATGGTGTTTATTGTAATCTCTACTCTTTCATTTCTGATTTTATTTATTTGTGTTCCCTCTCTCTCTGGTCTGCTTGTTGAGTCTTGCTAGAAGCTAGTCAACTTTATCTGTTCTCACAAAGAAACAGCTCTTAATTTCATTATCTTTTCTACTGTTTTTCTATTTTCTATTTTATTTATTTCTGCTCTCATCTTTATTATTTCCTCTTTTCTGTTTACTTTGGGTTTTGTTTGTTCTTTTTCTAGTTTCTTTAAGTGTAAATTTAGATTATTTATTTGGAATATTTTGCTTCTTGTGGTGAGTCTATATAGCTATAAATTTTATTCTTATAAGTGCTTTTGCAGCATCCCATAGAATTTGTAGGATGGTGGTTATATTTCATTTGTCTCAAGGTAGTTTTTGATTTCCTATTTAATTTCTTTTTGATCCATTGGTTGTTTAGAAACTTGTTTAATCTCCACATATTTATGTGTGTGTGTGTGTGTGTGTGTGTGTGTGTGTGTGTGTGTGTGTGTGTGTGTTTCTGTAATTGATTTCTGGTTTCATGTCATTATGGTCAGAAAAGATACTTGGTATCATTTCAATCTCTTTAAATTTATTGAGTGTGTTTTTTTCTGGCAAGTGTGTGATCTATCCTGAAAAATGTTTCATGTGCACTTGATAAAAATGTATAATCTGCAGTTTCTGGATGAAATACTCTATAAATATCTATCAAGTCAAACTGGTCTAATATAACATTTAAGGCCATTATTTTCTTATTAAGTTTTTTTTTTTTTTTTGGGTCTGGATTATCTATCCACTGAAGTAAGTAGAGTATTAAAGTTCCCAACTATTATAGAATTACCAGTAATTTCTGCTTTTATATCTATTAACATTTCCTTTACATACTTGGGTGCACCTATGTTAAGTGAATAGATATTTATAATTGTTATATCCTCTTCTTAGATTAATCCCTTTAAAATTATGAAATGTCTTTTTGTGTCTTTTTATATTCTTTGTTTTGAAGTTTATTTTGTCTGATGTAAGCACTGTACCCCAGCTATATTTTAATTTCTATTTGCATGGGATAGTTTCCTTCATTCTTTTGATTTCAGTCTATGTGTGTCTTTTGAGCTGAAATGAGTCTCTTGGAAGCAGTGTATTGATGGTTCATGTATTTTTATCCATTCTGAGACCATGTGTCTTTTGACTGGTGTGTTCAGTTTATTTACATTTAGGGTCATTATTGATGACAAAATGTGCTGATTGCCATTTTGTTAATTGTTTTTGGTTGTTTAGTGTTTTGATTAGATTTATTTCTTTTATTTTTTCCCGTATTTTTTGTATGGTTTTAATTTATGGTTATCATTAGGTCCATACATACCCATTTATATCTATAGATATCTATTTTAAGTTGATAGTCATTTAAGTTCAATTACATTGTAAAAACACATTTTTACTCTTTCTCTCCTTTTTCTTTTTGATGTCCTATTTACTTTTTTGTTTTATGAATCTTCTGATTATTTATTGTAGTTATAGGGTTTTTTTTACTATTGTCTTTTAACCTTCCTATACTTTTATAAGTGATTGATTCACTGTGATTATTGTACATTGGCATTTACCAGTGAATTTTTTTTCTCTTTCTTGTATTTTTTTTATTATTATTTCTGGTTATGGCCTCCTCTGCATAAAGAAGATCTATTAACATTTCCTGTAAAGGCAGTTTAATGGCACTGAACTCCTGTGGGTTTTGTTTCTCTGGAAAACTCTTTATCTCTCCTTCAATTCTAAACAATAACCTTGCTAGATATTGTATTCTAGGTTGTAGATTTCTTTCTTTAAGCACTTTAAATATTTCCCGCCACTCCCTTCTGTCCTGTAAAATTACTTCTGAGAGATCAACTGATAACTTTATGAGCTTTGCCTTGTATGTGACTTGTTTATCCATTCTTGCTGCTTTTACAATTGACTCTTTATCCTTAACTTTTGTCATTTTTATTAGAATATGTCTTGGTGTGGGTCTGTTTGGGTTCATCTTGTTTGAAACTTTCTGTGCTTCCTTAGTCTGGATGTCTGTTTTCTTCCCTAGAATAAGAAAGTTTTCAGATATTACTTCCTCAGTATTCTTTCTGCCCCTTTCTCTCTCTCTTTTCTCCTTTTGCAATCCCTTTCATATGAATGTTAGTGCTTGATGTAATTCCAGAGATCCGCTATACTATTCTCATTTTTGAAATTTTTTTTTGGTTTTGCCATTTTAATTGGATGATTTCCACGATTCTATCCTTCATTCTGCTAATTATTTTTCTGTATTAACTAGTCTACTGTTGATTCCTTCTAATATATTTTTTTTATTTCAGCTATTATTCATCTCTGATTGGTTCTTTTTTATATTTTGTATCTCGTTATTAATGTGTTCACTGAATTCCTCTATTTTATTCTCAAGTTTGTTGAGCATCCTTATGACTGTTTCTTTAAATTCTTTATTAAGCAAAATACTTTTCTTTGTTTTATTAGAATTTTTTTTTTTTTTTTTTTAGTTTTTTCTTGTTCTTTCTTTTGAGGCATATACTTCTGTCTCTCCTTTTTGGTCTTTCATTTGAGGCATATACTTCTGTCTCCCCATCTGTTTTTGTTTCTATAATGTGGATAGAACAGCTTTCTCCTCCAATTTTGAAAGAGTGTTTCTGAGTATACCGTGTACTGAATTGTTTTGGCAAGGTTGTACTTGGGATAGGTGCATGCAGTGCTTTGTGCATCAATTGGTCTGAAGTGGTGGGATTTGTGTGGGGTAGCCTGGTGTGTGCTGCTTTCTTGCCCTTGTAATTTGGCTAGGGTTGTCTAACGCAAACAGATCTGTTCCATGTGCTCTTGACATGTCCTGTTGCTTTAACCATCTGTGAGCAAGCTGGGTCTGGGTGAGGTTGCTTCATGAACTTGTGTCTCTTACCATCTCAATTTTAAAATCATAATGAATTCTTCTTGGCATTTTAAAAAATGAAAGCAAGAGTTGAGTTAATAGATTTTTCCCTTACTACTTTCCATCAGATAATGAATATTTTTCAGAATATAGAATTAGTTTAGAATTCAACATTTTTATATGTATGGATAGTAGAAAAAAATCACCTGCATAGTGTTATGTCAATGTATTAGGAGAGCAAGGTACATTTCTTAATAAAATCTGAGTAGTATTTCATTGATGACTATACTACTATTTGTACATCCATTCACATATTAATGTATATTTGTTTTATTTATTAAACAATATTGAGCAACTTTTGTGTGCTTATTTTTCATCTGTATATCTTTTTTCTAAAGTGTCTATTGAAATATGTTGTCCAAAAATAGAGGCTCTTAATTTTGATGAAGTACAATTTATCATATTTTAATGGATTATTTTAAAGAAATATTTTATTTTAAGAATATTTTAAGAAATCATTATATTTAAGAAATCTTTGCCTAACCACAACAGAAATTTTAACTATGGTTCTTTCTAGACTTTCCACAAATTTTTTTTGTAGATCTTTGATCCATTTGGAGTTAATACTTAGGAAAACCATATGCTGTCATTGTAAAAAATAAAATAAATAAATAAGGGATTGTATAATGACAAGGTCCTTGCAATCTGTGAGGTCAGCCAAGGGTGGCCTTGCCTTTAAAAAAAAGTATACATAAAAGTTATTGTTTTATAAATATTAATTTTTCTGCCACAAATTTTGAAAATACTATTTTTTATTCACGGAATTGTTTCCTGCCTTTATACAAAAGTAAATTGATCATGTTTATGTAGATTGATTTCTGTTTAGATTGCTGTAGCTTTATAATGTCATGAACTCAGTAGTTAAGCCCCCAGTTATGTAATTTTTATTCAAAATTATTTTGGTGACTCTAGGCTCTTGCTACTTTTACATGAAAATAATATCAATTTGCCAATGTATATATTTTAAAAAGAGTATTTGAATTGCATTGAGTCTATATCTAAATTTGGGGAAAGTTGACATATTACTAACATTGAATAGAGATCCATGAACATGGCATAGCTCTTCATCTTAGTAGGTCTATTTAATTCCTTCTAGAAATAGTTTTTAGTTTTCTGTGTATAGATGTTGTGTATGTTTTATCAGATTTATTGCAAAATAGTTCATAATTTCTGATGCTATAAAAATGGTATTATTTTTTTTAATTCAATTTCTAAGTTTTTCTTTGCTGGCATATAGAGATGCAAATCATTTTAAAATTAATTTTTGTTCAACAAAGATTATTTCTAAATTCTAGGAGCTATAGATGTCATCTGTAGACGTATTTTTAATTCTTCTTTCTCAATATAGATACACATTTGTTGTTGTTGCTGTTGGCTTATAGTACAGTGAGATTCTCCAATACAATATAGAACATAATTGGTGAGAATGGACATTCATACCTTATGTCTAGAGGAAAAGCATTAAATGTTTCAATATTAAGTATGATATTAACGATGTTTTTCATAAATGCCCTTTATCATGTTAAAGAAATCTTTTCTTATTATTAGTTTGATAAAAAGTTGTTTTTTTTAAAAGCAGGAATGGATATCAGATTTTTCAAATGCTTTGTCTGTGACAACTGATATGATACCGTGCTTTTTGACTTTAATTCTATTAATATGTTGTATTATATTAATATATTTTCAGAAGTAAAACAAACCTTACATTTTGGGGCTATAACCCCCTTGATCAAAATGGCTTAATCTTTTTATATATTATTGGATTCAATTTTCTAAAAAGTTATGAATTTTGCATCTATGTTTCTGAGAGGTTAATTTGTAGTTTTCTGTTCTTTAAGTGTCTATTTTTTCACTCCTTACTTTTAATGTCTTTATATAAAATCAAATTTGATATGGTGCATTTTTACTTACATTCCATTCAAAATAGTTTCTAACTTATTTTTTTTAACTGATAGGTTTTAAAAAAGTGTTGTTTTCAATTTATTTAGAAATTTGTGTGACATAATATCAGAATAATGGAAGTTTTACAGATTGAGTTAGGATACATAAAATTTTCCTGAATTTTCTGGTGGCGTTTTTGTAATATTATTATTTATTCTTTAAATATTTGGAAAATTGTCCCAGTAAAGATATCAAGACCTGAAATTTTATTTATGTTTAAGTTTCCAACTAAAATTTATATATTTTGACAGTATAGAGCTATTTAAGTTATTTCTTTTTAAGTAAAATATGGTAGTTTGTGTCTTTCTATAAATTCATACATTTTATATTACTGATCTAAGTTGTTGGCACCAATTTATTCACAATAGTCACTTTTTATTTACATTTTTAAAAAATATTTAATTAGTTTCAAGTATACAGTCTATTGGTTAGACATTTATATAGTTTATACAACAATCTCCCTAATTGTTTTTTCTCTCCTCTGGCTCTCCACCTAGCCATTACATTAATACTGACTGCACCCCCTATACTGTGCTCCAATCTCTGTGTCCATCTATCAACTATTAATTTGTACTTCTTTAATCATTCATCTGTTTCTTCCAGCCCCCAAAACCTCCTTCCCTCTGGCTGTCACCAGATTGTTCTCCATATTCATGAGACTGTTTTTGATTAGTTTGTTTATATTGTTTCTTAGATTCTGCATATAAGTGAAAGTATATAGTATTTATCTTTCTCTATCTGTCTTATTTCACTCAGCATAATAACCTTTAGGTCCATCCATGTCATTGCAAATGGTAAGATTTCTTTTTTTAATGGTCAAGTAAAATTCCATTGTGTATATGAACCATAACTTCTTTATCTAATTGTCTATTGATGGGCATTTAAGTTGCTTCCATATCTTGGCTATTGTAAATTGTGCTACCATGAACATAGGGGTACATAGCTCTTTATGAATTATTGTGTAGGTTTTCTTTAGATAAATACCCAGAAGTGAAATCACAATAGTTTCTTATTTTTCTCTCCTGTTCCTTTTTACTTTCCTGATTTTGGTATTTGTTTTCTTTCCCATTAATCAATTTATTTATTTATGTTTGTTTATTATTTACTTGTCTAATTAAAGGCTTATTTATTCTGTTGATTTTTTTAAAAGAGCCAGATTTTATATTTTTGGACAACTCTGTTGCTTTCCCTTTTTCTATTGCAATGTTTTTTATTATGAGGTTTATTATTTTCTTCCTTCTTATGTCTGTAAGTTTGATTTGCTCTCTTTTTTTTTTTTTTGAGTGGCCATTATAAATTTTAAATCTTTCCTTATTTTTAATATATATTTTAAAACCTATAATATTTTTTCAAATACTGCTTAGCTGCATGCCATCAAATTTGACATATTGTGTTTTTATTTACAATTGAAACTGTATTCTCCAATTTTATTTGTGATTTATTATTTTACCCATGACTATATAGACAAACATTAATTTATAAACTTTTCTGAATTTTCCCTAATTTTTTTCTGTTTTTTATTTCTAATTTAATTCTGATTTTATTGAAGAACATATTTAATGAGATTCCAAGGCTTTAAATTTTATTTGGTTTTATGTTATGATTTATCCAGAAATATATTGCATGCATGTTTATAAAGAATATGTATGTATTCTGTTGTTTTTTAGGTAAAAATGTTTTTCAAATGTCAGTTTTGTCCAACTGGTTGATAATGCTGTTCAGGTCTTCAATATTTCTACTTACCTTTCTATTAGTAGTTCTATCAATTATTATGATAGTAATATCTCAATATTTAACCATTATTATTTTTTTGTTTTCTTTTAATTCTGTCATTTGCTTTATTATATATTGGGTTTCTGTTGACACATTTATAATTGTTATATATTCATAAAATATTGATTTTTGCAATCATGAGATGAGATGTCTCTTATTCTTGGCTTAAAACTTCTTGGCTTAAAGTCTATTTTCACTCATGTTAATATTTCTGTGTCATCTCTCTTACGATTACTATATTCTTTGTATATATTTTTCTCATATTTTACTTTCAATTTTTTAATTAAATCTTTTGGTAAACCTAAAGTATATTTATTCTAGACAGAAAAAAGTGGAGTTTTGCTTTTTATCCAGTTTGACAATATCTGCATTGAATTTAAATGTTTCACTTAATCACATTTAAAATAATTAATGATTTGCTTACATGTACATCTGCCATTCTTGCTATTTGTTTTGTAGATGTTTCACATTTTATCTTTCTATTTTTTCTTACTACTTATGTTGAACAAATATGATTAATGTAGTCTTTTCATTCTTATATTAACTTTTTAACTATATGTTCTGATTTTTGTTATATTGCTCTTGGAATTGAATTATGAATCTTTAAGTTATCACAATCCATTTCAATTTTATACTGATCTAATTTTGGTATTATATAGAAACTTTGCTACATTTTAATATAAATTCTGAAGTGTATTATTATTTAGTGTCATTATTGCCTGTCTGGCATTATTTTCTTTCATACTGTAGAACTTCCTTTAACATTTCATGTAAGGAAGGTCTGCTACTTATAAATTCTCTCATTTGTTTATCTAAAAAGTCTTTGCCATAATTCTAAAGGATAGCCTGTTGGATCCAGAAATGTTGATTGATTTTTTTTTGTTTGTACCTTTCAATACTTTGAATATGTTATTCCACAGTCTCCTGGCTAAGGAAGTACAAATTTGTAGTTAAGAGATGGACATGGGGATGGGAGTACAGATTTGTAATTGAGAGATGGACATGGGGAATGTAGTCAGCAGTAATGTAATGGCAATGTGTAGAGCCAGATGGGTGATAAAGTGAACATAGGGATCATTTCATAAACTATATAAATGTCTAACCAATGTAATATATACTTGAAACTAATAATAAAATAAAATGCATTTTTTAAAAAGTTAGCTCAAATCTATTGATGTTTTATTATATGTAATAAAAGTTTAGCTGCTTTCAATATTTCCTCTTGTCTATGCTATTCAGGAGTTTGACTTATCATATATCTAGGTACATATCTATTTGAGTTTATTCTATTTAAAATATGTTGAGTTTTTTGGATTTCTAGGTTAATATAGGTTTTTTTTAATTTTTGGAAGTTTTCAGCTATTATTTCCTCAAATAATAACATTATCTCCCTTTCTTCACTCTTCTTTGAGCTTCACCACATGTATGATGACATGCTTGATATTGTCTCATAGGTCTCTAAATTGCTTTAATTTTCCTCATTTTTTTAAATTTCTGTTTTTTAAATTGAATATTCTCTTAATCTATGAGTCTACTATTTCTTCTTTCGTGTTCTGTATTCTGTTCTTTTCTATTCTAGAAGTTCTAGTTAGCTCTTTTTTTCTCGATTTTTCTTTTTCTACTCAGTTTGCCTAATTATTGAAATCCTGCCATAATATTTTCTTTTAATCAATTATTTAGACACATTTATAATAGCTTATATTAATTTTTTATTTTCTAAATTTATCATTTTGCTCATTTAGAGTCAGCTTTCATTGACGGCATTCTCCATCCTCCCTGCCTCCCCCAAGAATGAATGACATTTTCTTCTTTCTCTGTCTCTCTTAGATATTTTTTGGTTAAAAATTAGATATTTCAGTTAATCAATTTTATCAGCTCTGTATTTATGTTTTCTGAAATTTTATTTTATTTTATTATAACATGCCTGACATAAACTGCAGGATCTGTCATTTCTAGGGTGTGCAGCCCTGTTATATCTGTTTAGTTTTTATTCTTTTTAATTCTTATTTTTTGCCTCACTTTCAAGGTACAGTTGTTTTTATCTTTATACCTTAATCCTTAATCTATTACATGGGAAGGGATTATGTGAAGACATTCCAAACTCATCGACTTCCACTACCTGCTTATCAATCTGTAAAGGTTCAGAAATGTATTAAAAGCTGAACCAGTTCTCAAGCTCCCTTAGCTTTTTTCCACTGTGCTTTGATGTGTCTTCCCTGTATATGTAGTTTCTCAGTCAGCTAGGGATGTTTAGAGAAATGATTTAGTCCTTATTTGGCTATCTTTTCTCTAGAGTCTATCTGTCAGATTTATCACTTGTTTGACAACTTCTCCAGTGGATATCACAACCTCACACTGACTGCCTATGACATTAGCCCCATTTGTTTCCTACCAGTATTCTATTTTATCTGTCAAAACCATGAATTTATGCTACTCGACCCCAGCTGATTCCAGCCTTTCTGGTATCAAAGCTGCTGGATTTCAAATCCAGGCACACATGGGTAAAGTAATTGTTTTACTGACCACTGCGGGTAGAGTTAACAGGGAGGAGCATACTGAGGCAGTAAGAACATAGACCTCCACTGTTCTTACCCAAAGTTCTAGCAGATTTTGAAGATGACATTTTTTTTAGTTCATTGTCTTTAGGCAATCTTCAGAATGTTGAAATGGTTGTTTTTGTTCATCATTTTTTGTTTTAAACTTGTTTGATGCCAACAAGATTTGTTAACCATTTCATAAGTCAATAGTATTAAATGCATTTGTATATTTTAGATTGTGGTAGGTAAGAGAGAGCAAACAAATTAAACTGGGAATTTGGGGCTATTGAAGTTAAAGAAAACTTCACAAAAACATATCTACTTTTGAAAAACTGAAAGGGTATATTTATCTTGCTGGGGAGGTAGTATCTAGGCCTGAAAAACAAAGGAAAAGTGCTGTTATAGGAATCATTATAGATTATTTATATGGATAAGGATGTCTGAGAAAACATGTATCTCTTAAGAAAGAGAGTCAGAAAACTTGGATTAAATGCAAGCAGTAATTTAGGCTAAGAATTCAATTCCTGGGGAGGTTAAACCGACAGGCAATATGATGTCAGAAAGTCTAGTGCAGAGGAAGAGGACACTAGGCAAGATTATTAAGGTTATCAAGGCTGCTCCTCAGTTATATAAAATAAGAAAGGGCCCTGCTTAAAAACTAGGGAAATTGGACAAGTGCCTTTGTCAAAATTTGAGTGCAGGTGAGTCTGGAAGTGTTAGTCAAGTATAATTCAAAACCATACTTTCTGTATATAAAATGCATATGAAAGATTTAATACCTGCTGTGGTGGGAGGAGAAATGTAGAATAGTACTGATGGCTCAGATTTTCCTGGGTTTAGGTTACCTTGGTTTTGAGATTTGGAACAAATGAAAAGTTTTTTTTTTTTTTTTTAATACACACACACACATACACACATGCATACACACTCATATACATTCTTTGAGAACATGTATTTATCACCAAAAATGTTTCCTTGTGTTGAGCAATAATAAATCACAATTACATATTTTAAAATGCAAATGAATTAGTATGAATTTAATCATTTATACCCTTATATGGTCAAGTAGAATAGGTAAGGAAACAGAAAGAAAGATACGTTTTACCTATTTGACCACATCTTAATGAATTGGTGAATACAGATATTTTGCAAAACAAAAATAACATCAATTAGATTTAAATGTATTTATGTTTATAAATACATTTTATAAAAACATTTATAATAATACATTTAAATCTCCAGACATTCTCATATATCATTAATTAGAATGTGAATTGTTTTCAAATTTTTGGAGGACAGTTTCATATTAAGTATCAAAATTGCACATATTGTTTCTTTGAACAATTCTTTTTTAAAGGATGATTTTAAAAGAAAAAAAATTACCTGTAATAGAAAAATGGAAACAAGACAATGGTCTCACCAATATAAAAATGATTACATAAGTTGTGGCTGTCATTTTAGAAATTATAATACCAACACAGTAAAATAGGCTTATGTGTGCAGAAATAGAAATTTAAAAAGAAAATACTTTTGTGCACAATGGTTTTATTTGTTTAGTCGTTTTTTTTATGCCTATGTGCACATGTTTCTTTTCAAACTTTAGGAAAATATTATTAGGAGGTTAACCCTGAGTATTTCTAGGAAAGGCACTAAGGCTGAAGGAGAGTGAAGATACAACTTTCATGTCTTATTTATATACACTTTTATGTTTGTCTTGTTTTTGATGAATATTTATTTAGATATTATGTATTAAATTAAAAAACAACAAAAATAAAACAAAAACAATATGTACAATTTTAACTCAAATATAAATTTTAACTCTTAAATATATTTTTAAAATACCAACATATTACTGAAATACAGAAAAGCAGCACTTTATATTATTGATCTTGAAGGTGATTAATTCTTTCTAAATTGAATGCCTTTTACTATGAGAATTTTCATAGCAGAAGGAAAGTTAGGTTCTTTACAACAGCAAGGAATTAGGAGATAATTTTCTTTCACTAAATATGGAAACTTTCCTGGTTATTAATGTTAATTTTATCCTAAAAATGAAATTAGAAATCTAGTGGGAGTATTAATTTGTCATGCTTCAAAGTATATTCTGACAAATTGACATATAATAGAAAGTCATGAAATATTTGTAGTTATTTTTATTTACTCAATGAGCAATGACCTATACTGAAATTTGCACTTTAATTACATAATTCTGTCCACTGAGGCATGAGTAAATTTTAATCACTGTTTAAATAACAGATTTAGGACAATGACTAGAATTAATATGTACTTGTTTTAATAACAAACTGTGAAATTTTTCAGAAATAATGTTTACTTGGATTTCTTACACTCTGTATAACATTTTATTTTGCTTCATAAGAAAAACAATCAATGCAGTATGTGTATCAAAGCATATAAAATAACAAATGTTAATGATTACTTTAAAAAGCTTAAAGATATATGATAATGTAATGTTTTATGATAATCAGAGCTGTTGAGGAGCAGTTTTTTTTTCTCTATAAAAATGATGAAGTCTATTTAGAAGTTAATGAACATTGACTAGTTTATGATAATATGTTAGAAGAAAGATGTTGAAAAAGAATTGAACTGTGGCTGAATGGAGAAAAACAAGTAAACTCTTATCAGTTTATTCTGACATTTAGTTCAATTAAAGCATCTTAATGTTTCCATGTGGAGAAGCTCTTTTTCTATACCTACTACAAAGGAGGCTTGAAAAGAAGATATAGGAGGAAGCTTAGCTATGAGCATGTATAATAGACATCACATTTTTGGTAGAACTCTTCAATAGCTTCTGATTATTCTTTGAATAATATTCAAAGTCTTTACAGGAGAGTATTATCTAAAGATCCATTAAGAAACAGAAACTGTACAGATTATTTGAGCTAATAAAATATAATATAAAATATTTTACCTAAATATAGAGTGTTAAATAGGTCACTGAAAAGGTAAAAAGGGTTAGTAGGATTATCATTGAAATAGCAATAAGCACCCTCTACAAGTAAGTCTAACAGAAAAAAAAAAGGTAGTTGCATGAGACAGATACTGTAGAAAAACAGAACCAAAGGAATATCTGCTTAACTATTATATATCTAATCATCTATCTATCATCTATCTATGACAGAAAGAGATTTATTTTAAATAATTGACTCACATGAGGTTAAAGGCTGGCAAGTCTGAAATCTATAAGATAGGCCAGTAGTCAGGAAAATTAGGCAGAATTTCTATGGTACAGTCTTGAGACAAGAGTTCTTCTCCAAGATAAATCAGTTTATGCTCTTAAAATCTTCAACTGATTGGTAGTGGCCCATCTCATCATAGAATATAACCAGCTTTAATTAAATTAAACTTATTGTAAATGTTGATCACATACACCTACAAAATAGCTTCACATCGACATATAGAATGATGTTTGACCAAACATTTAGCATCATAGCCTAGATAAATTGAGAAATAAAACCAATCATTATAGATAGGAATAATTAAAACAAAAACTTAGATGAGGGGGTCTTCACAAAATGAAATTTAGACTTCTGAGGAGAAGAAGGCACTGCTTGACTCATGCTGGTGTCTCTGAGCTAGAGGAGAGATCCTATGGGGTGGGGCACAATTTGGTCCTGAAAATGTTGAAAAATTGTAAACAGGATATAGATGTTGGTACAGGAGGGGATGTGCTGCTGCAAGGGTGAAGACACCTTTCTGGAGAGATATTTATAGGAAGCATGAGTAGGCAGGAAGCAAATAAAAAGCAGCTGGGAACAAACAACAAAGTTCCTTTATTCTTGTAATCTTTTTTTTTTTTTGAGTCTACCTCTTCTGCTTCCCAGACTACATAAAGCCAAAATCAATTACCAAAATACTGTCAGTGCAGTAGACCTTTGTTATATTATGCAGAAAGTCAAGGTAATTATGCTCTCTGAGGACTATAACAGAAAGAACAGAAGAATTGACATACCCCTGAGACAAACTTGTGGCAAATATATATGACCTGCCTTCTAGATACCACCCAAAATTAATCCTCAACTATCTTTCCCTCTTCATGAAATTCCAGCATCATTGGTATTCTTGCTACACATGTAATTTACCAACTACACTCCCATCCCAGGAATTTGGCATTTGCTTTTGCTACTACCTGTAACCTCCCTACTATATAGGCACTTAACTTAGTCACTCACTTCATTTAGGTCTGATCAAATATCACTCCTGAGCTAAACCCCCATCCCCAAAATATTGTAACTAATATAATTCCATGATTCTTTATTTCATTCACCCAGCTTTCTTTTTCTGAATATCACCTATTACTCCAAACCATACTATACACCTCCTTACTTTTTTAATTTACTGCACCTGCAAGAATACAAACTTGTAATGAGCTTCATTGCATTCACAGATCTTTCCCCCATGTCTTTAACTTTATATAGCATATTTTTATTTTGAAATAAATGTATTTCATGAACAAGTGAATTTTGGCATGTGTAACTCAAGTATCAATGTGACCATGCCAGTAAATAATACAATAATACAATAATAGCTTTATAATATGCCATAAAAAAGCAATAAGAAAAAAGTTAAAATGTAGTCTACCAGGAAAGTCAAGATAAATGAAAAACATAAGGCCCAAGAGGTTCCAATCAAGATGGCAGAGAAGGTAAACTTTTTACTTGCCTCTTCCCATGACTCCACTAAAATTGCAAATAAGGTTTAGAACAATCCACCTGAAGAACTATCTGAAGACTAGATGAACAGAGGTCCTATAACTAAGGATAGAAAGCAAAAGTCACCTTGAGACTGGTAGGAGGGAGCTTAGATGAAAAATTGGTTACCCCCGCATTCATGTGTGGCAGTTAAGAATTGAGAAGAATATCTTGGCTCCAGAGGTTCCCCCTGAATAGTAAGGGGACCTCAGCCTCACACCAGTCACCACAGCCCAGAGCATCAATGGCAAAATAACAGTTTCACAACATCTGGCTGTGAAAATCAGCGAAGTTTCTGTTCAACTAATTGAGACAGAAGGCAGCTAGAAGGCCAGACATTCACCTAAAGACCTCTTGCATAGAATCTCTCACTCCCTGGCAGAATGACAGCAGCAGAGGAGGTATCACAGATATATATAGAGAGACTGAGTTTGTGAGGCTTCTTTGTGAGGGCTGAAGAGAAAGCCGTCATCCTTTCTGCCTTAAGCGCATCCCCCACATGGGCAAATCTAGATTTTCATTGGCTTGATGAGCTCCTCTTTTCATACCCTGATGACTTCCTGGGACACCAGACTTCAACAAAGCCACTGCTGGCAGGCATTTTTTGTTGGCCTGTACTGCAGTTTTTTCTGGACAACTCTCTAGTGTTTACTTGTCCCAGGCAGGTAGTAGCTGGCCTCTATGTGTTTTAGACTTTTGTGATACCATCCCAGGTTCAGCACTAGTGTCAAATCTGAATCTGCATTAACCGATTAAACACCACTTTCCCCATGCTGACTCCCTGAGACTAGGCTCCATGTAACTCCTATACCACCTATACCACTTAAGATTCTTACAGAGGCTGAGCTTTACAGACAGCTGGCAGGCAATGACAGTCCCAGAGGTTCCCTGGGCCTTTGGCTGAGCAGCCCCCAAGAACAGTACTGATGACAGCCTGCTTCGATTCACAGTGTAGCCTCTCCCATGCACCTCCAGTTCCAACACAAGCAACAAACCACTGAAAATCACTTTGTGGCTCCTGCTAGGTAGCTTAAGACTAGTCACAGGCAGTAGCTGACCTTGGTCTTCATGGAAGCCGTTTCCAAAGGACCACCATACCCAATAGGTAGATTCAAACCATAACAGAACATTGTCCAATTAGCCCCATAAGCATCACACTCAAAAAGTGGTCTCAGCAGGCACCAGAGTCCACCAGGGATAATAGTGTTTCATAGGATGAATCCTCATAGCAACTTCAAAGTTGATTGTAGCCAATTCTCACAGCCAGTAAGGCTGAAGGTCAATTCCAACAACTGATTTGCCAATAGCAATCAAGGCTCAACTATAACAGGAGGGAATACATAATACATACAAGGGACACTCTTGAAACATTTGGCCCAAGTGACTAGAGGGACTGCACCATTGGGCCCCATAGGACACTTACTATGTAAGTCTACCCTGTGAAGACTGGAAAAAAATAACAGATCTACCTAATATATAGAAACGAACACAGAGGGGAAGACTAAACAAACAAACAAACAAACAAACAAAAGTCTGAAATGAAAAAAAAACAGAGAAAATTCCAGAAAAAGAATTAAACAAAACAAAGTTAAGAATTCTATTAGATAGAGTTAAAAACAATGGTTATAAGTATGCTTAAGGAATTCAGTGACAATGTAAAACAAGATAGTAAGTATAAAACAAAAAAAAAACATAAAAACCAAAAAAAACCCAACCAGTCAGAAATGAAAAATACAATAACAGAAGTAAAGAACACATTAGAAGTAATCAACCTAGATTAGATAAAGCAGTGAGCTGAATCAGCAATGTAGAAGACAAAGTAGAAGGAAATACCCAATTACAACAGCAACAAGCAAAAATAATTTTTAAAATGAGGATAATTTTAGGGACCTCTGGAACAATATCCATCATCATACAAGTACCAGAAGAAGAGAGAGAACAAGAAATTGAGAATTCACTTGAAGAAATAATGACAGAAAATTTTCTAAAGTAGTGAAAGAAACAGACATACAAATTTAGAAAGCACAGAGTCCCAAATAAGATGACCCAAAGAGGCCAATACAAAGATATCATAATTAAAATGCCAAAGAATCATTAAAGCAACAAAAGAAAGCAATTAGTTACCACAAGGGAGACCCCACAAGACTGTCAGCTGACTTCTCAATAGAAATTTTGCAGCCAAAAAGGCATTGACAGAAAATGTTTAAAGTGATTAAAAGCAAAAAACTACAGCCAATACTACTCTACACAGCAAGACTATCATTTAAAATTAAGAAGATATAAAAAGCTTCTCAGACAAGAAAAGCTAAAGGAGTTCATCACCACCAAACCAGTGATATAAGAAATGTCAAAGATACCTTTTTACAAAGAAGGGGAAGAGAACATAAAAATAAATAAAATAATAATAACTATCAATAATCACTGTAAATTTAAATGGATTAAATGTTCCAATCAAAAGAAATAGGGTAGCTGAGTGGATAAGAAAACAGGACCCATACATATACTATCTAAAAGAGACACACTTGAGTTTGAAAAATATACACAGATTAAAAGTAAAGGGATTGGAAAAAATATTTAATGCAAAAAAATATCAAAGAAAAACTGGGGTAACAATATTTATATTAGACAAATAGTCTAAAAAGCAAATACTATAATAAGAGACAAAGAGAGGCATTACTTAATGAAGGGATGAATCCAACAAGAGAATATGAACCATGTAAACACTTAAGCACCCAATGGAGGAACACCTAAATGCATAAAGCAAATATTAACCAACATAAAGGGAGAAACTAAAAGTGATATAGTCATAATACGGGACTTTAACACCACATTTCTGTCTTCCAGGCAGAAAATCAATAAGGAAACAGTGGCATTAAATGACACATTTGATCTGATTGATTGAGATTTTTAGAGCATTTCAACCCAAGACAGCAGAATATACACTCTTTTCAAGTGCATATGAATCATTCCCAAGATATACAACATGTTAGATCACAAAATAAGTTTCAATAAATTTTAAAGTATTGAAATAACACCAAGCATCTTTTCTGATTATAATGGCAAAAAATTGGAAATCAATTACATAAAAAAATGTGAAAAACACACACACAGAGAGGCAAAGTAACATGTTACTATACAATAAATGGATTAACAATGAGATTAAGGAATAAATCAAAAGATAATCTGAGGCAAATGAAAATGAAAACAGAACAACCCTAAATTTATAGAACACAGTGAAAACAGGCCTAATAAAAAATTTATAGCAATACAAGTCTACCTTAAGAAACAAGAAAATCTCAAATAAATATTCTAACCCTACACCTCAAAGAACTGATAAAAGTATAGCAAAGAAGGTCCAATGTGAGTAGAAGGAAGGAAATATAAAAATCAGAGCAGAAATAAACAAAATAGAGTCTAAAAAAAAAGAGCTAATTTTTTGAAAAGATAAAGAAAATTGATAACCTTTATTCTAACCTCATCAAGAGTAAAAGAAGGAGAACCCACATAAATAAAATCAGAAATGAAAGGGGAGAGGAGAGTGATGTCAGAAACATGATGGAGTGAAAGATGTCTCAAGATCTCTACGATAAAAAACAGCAATAAGATGAATGTCTAAAACTCAACAAGAAAACACCCAACCTACACACAAGAATGTCTGAGGAAGGGATATACAAAAAAGAAGGTACCGCAGATCAGAAATGTGGGAGTTGGGCTGTAGATTGGAAGAAACAAAAAAGCTGCCTCTTGTATCCTGAGCTCTAATTAGGAGAAAGAGAAAAGAAGAAGGTGCAATGAGCTCCCTGAACAGCCCTGCCTGGGAGAGCTATGAGCTCCACTCAGTGGCAGTGCCAGAAGAGAAGTGGAGATGGCAGAGAAAAGGAGATGACAGAGAAGAAACAGTTATTACTACCAACTGCAGTTGCAAAATGTGAGGCTGGGCTGCAGCTCCAATCTCCCAACCTAGAAGACCCATCCCTCCATAGGGCCCTCCATAAGGCCCTCAGTTCTCTAAGACTGACCACTGCAGAGCTCCAGGGAAATCTGAGCAAATGCTACCAAAAGTGTCACACACTGACAGGGCCTGAGATTGAGGGTAGTGAGCAAGATTGAATATTTATAAAAATAGAAAGCCATTATTAAGACTTTATATAAAGCATGGGGTCTAAGAGGCTAGATGCCACCTATTGGAAACCAAAAAAGAAAACTGCCATCTCAGCAAAAAGGTAGAGATCTTTATACAATACATCTTCTTTCTGAAAAAAAAAAAAAAAGCAGAATACACTTCCATTAATGCCCTGGCAGAGAAATAGTTCATTTAACACCAGGAACAACCAAGGAGATGAGGCAGCTAAGAAAAAAAGAAAAATCTCCAGAAAATAAGCTTAACAACATAGAAATGTGTGACTTAAATAACAGAAAAATCAGGATGGTACTTTTGAAAAACACTGTGAGATACAAAATAATTCATATCAACGATTTCAGGAATTGAAAATAACACCTAGATGAGAATAACGAGTTCTTTAGCAAGGAGATTGAAACCCTCAAAAAACACACACACAAATAGACCTTCTGGAGATTAAAAACACGCTGAAATAGATGAAAAATGAAATACAAAAATGGGAAATAGTCGACCAAATGTAGGAAATAATCATATTGAAGACAGAAATCTAGAAATAAATCAGAAGGAAAAAGAAACCGCAGAATGAAAAATAATGAAAGAAAAATTCAAGAACTAGCTGATACCATCAGGAATGAAAACATAAGAATAATGAGCATTCTTAAAGGGGAGAAAAAGGAACAAGGATTAGAAAGCATTTTCAGACAAATAGTTGATGAGAATTTTTCAAATCTAAGGAATGAACTGGAGTTTGGAATTCAAGAAGTCAACCGCACACCCAATTATCTCAACCCTAAATGGCCTTCATCAAGACACATTGTATTAAAATTATCAAAAATCAACGATGAAGACAAAATTCTTAGGGTAGCCAGGGAAAAAAGATGATAACTTATAAAGGAAAATCCATCATATTATCGTCAGACTTCTCAGTACAAGGCTTACAAGCCAGAAAGGAGTAAAATAAAATATTCAAACTATTAAGTGAAAGGAAATACCAGCCAAAAATAATGTATCCAGCTAAGCTATCCTTTAGATATGAAAGAGAAATAAAGATTTTTCCAGACATAGACAATTTGAGGGAATTCTCCACTATGAGGCCTATGCTACAGAAAATATTGAAAAGAATCAGCTCACCTAAAACAAAATAAAAAAAAATAAATCATAAATATAAGTAAGGTGACTAGCAGGCTGATAGAAACAGGGAAATGCCACCCTTACTAAGAACAGGGTATTATAAGCCAAAACTATAAGTAGAGAATTGCTATAGCAAGGTAGTAATGAATATTCAGCATACATAGAGTCAACTGACATAACTATGATGAAATAGGGGAGGATTCAAAGATCCAAATTCGCAAAGGAGAATAGAAATAAGGCACATGGAGAAAATGAACTACTAATTATATATATCCATCCTCTACATATATGTAATGGTAACCACATGCCAAAGATTTAGAACTGAAGTATATAACATGAAAATAGAGGAATCAGAGGAAAATACAGAAAACTCAAACAAAATTAAAAAACAAACAAACACAAAACAAAACAAAACAAAACAAAACAACAACAACAACAACAAAAACCATACACACCAGGACAAAGAAGCAATGGAAACACCAAGCTACTAGAAAGCAAAACATAAAATGGCTATAGGAAAACCTTATATTTCAATAATCACCCTGAATGTAAATGGACTGAACTCACCAATAGAGAGGCACAGAGTTACAGAATGGATCAAAAATCAAAACCCAACCATATGCTGCCTCCAGGAGACACATCTCAGTTCCAAAGACAGATATAGACTCAAAGAGAAAGGATAGAAAATAATATTGCAAACAAATGGCATTCAGAGAAAAGTGGGAAAAGTGGTACTAAAATTGGATGAAATAGACTTCAAAACCAAAAAGCTAAAGAAAGATACTGAGGAACACGTCATAATGATAAGGGGAATCAAGCATCGAGAAGATATAGCACATATTAATATCTATACACCCAATCGGGGAGCCCCAAAATATATAAAGAAATTACTAATAAAACTAAATGGAGAAATGGACCAAAACACCATCATAGTGGGGACCTAAATACACCAATGTCAGATATGGACAGATCATCCAAACTGAAAACCAATAAAGAAATAACATCTTTAAAAGACACATTAGACCAACTGGACATAATCGACATTTACAGAGCCTTCATCTCAAAATGGCTGCTTATATATTCTTCTCAAGTACACATGAAACATTCTCAAGGATGGACCACATACTGGGACACAGAGATCGCTTCAACAAATATAAGAAGTTTGAAATTATACCACCGTATTCTCTGATCATACTACTTTGAAACTAAAGATCAACTCTAAAAGAAATTGGGAAGAAGCACAAATACATGGAGATTAAACAGCATACTATTGAAAAATAACTGCATCAGAGAAGAAATAGAGAGATCATAAAAAAAGAGATATATAGAAACAAATCATAATGATAGTACATCATATCAAAATTTTTTGGACATGGAGAAAGTGGTAATAAGAAGAAAGTTTATATCATTACAGGCTTATCTCCAAAAATAAGAAATAGCCCAAATAAATAACCTTCATCTTAAAAAACTAGATAAGGAAGGACAAATGAATCCTAAAGTCAGCAGAAGAAAACATAATAATTAAAATTAGAGCAGAAATAAATGAAATTGAAAACAAACAAACAAAAAACAATAAAAAAATAAATGCAATGAAGAGCTAGTTCTTTAAGAAAGTTAATAAAATTGGCAAACCCCTGGCAAGACTCACTAACAAAAAGGGGAACGAATAGGAATAAACAAAATCAGGGATGAATAGGGGAAATTATTGCAGACACCACAGAAATTCAAAGGATCTTACAAAAATATTATGAAAAAGTATATAACACCAACTTTAATAACCTAGAATAAATGGACAAGTATTTAGAAGATACAATCTTCTGAGACTGAAGCAAGAAGAATTGGAAAATCTAAATAGATTGATTAGTAGTATGGAAATTGAAACGGTCATAAAAAAATACAAAAAAGTAAAAGTCCAGGACAATATTTCTTCACCAAAGAATTCTACCAAACATTCAAAAAAAATTTATTGCCTATGCTCTTCAAACTCTTCAAAAAATTGAAAATGAGTCAATATTTTCTAATTCATTTTATGAGTCCAATCTTACCCTGCTACAGAACCTGGTAAAGATAACATAAAAAAAAGAAAGCTATAGACCAATATCTCTCAGGAACATAGATACTAAATAAGATACTAGTGAATCAAAGATAGTAATATAATAAAAGAATATACACAATCAAGTGGGCTTCATCCCAGAGACAAAGGGATGCAACATACACAAATCAGTTAATCTGATACATCACATAAACACATTTACAAATAAGAATCATATGATCATATCAATAGATGCAGAAATAAAAAACTTTTACAAAGTTCAGCATTCATTTATGATCAAAACACTTCACAAAATTGGTATAGAAGGAAAGTACCTTAAAATAATAAAGACCATCTATGACAAACCCTAAGCCCAAATTATACTTAATGGTGAAAAACTAAAATCCTTTTCTCTAAGATCAGGAACAAGGCAAAGCTGTCCACTATTGCCACTGTTATTCAGTATAACATTGGAGATCCTAGCAAATACACTCAGGCAAAGGAAAGATGTAAAAGACACCCAAATAGGAAATGAAGAGGTCAGATTGTCACTATTTGCAGATGACATGATCCTCTATGTAGAAAATTTTAAAGACTCCATAAAAATATTACTAAAATTAATCAGCAAATACAGTAAAGTTTCTGGATACAAAAATCAATGTTTAAAAATTTATAGCATTCCTATACTCTAATCAAGAAGTGTCAGAAAAAGAAGTGGGAAAAAAATTTCTTTTGCAGTTGCAATAGAAGGAATAAAATACCTAGAAATAAATTTAACAAAACATGTGAAGTTCCTATATAATGAAAATTATAACCCTATTAAAATAAATCAAAAAAGATGCAAGGAAATGGGAAGATATTGCGTGTTCTCAGTTTGGAATCAACTTAATTAAAGTGGCCCTATTACCTAAAGAAATATATAGGTTAATGAAATCCCCATCAAAATCCCATCGGTATTTTTTAAAGAAATAGAAAAAAAATATGAGATTTGTATGGAAGCACAAAAGACCCCGAATTACCAAAGCCATCCTAAGAAAAAAGAATGAGGCTGGAGGCATCACTCTGCCCAATTTCAAATTATACTACAAAGCAACAATAATCAAAACAGCGTGGTATTGGCAGCAAAACAGATACAGAGACCAGTGAAACAGAATCAAGAGTCCAGAAATAAACCCATGTTTATGTGAGCAAATGATTTTTGACAAAAATGCCAAAAACATACAGTGGAGAAAGAAAAGCCTTTTTAATAAATGGTGCTGGGAAAACTGCTTTAAAAGAATGAAACTAGACTGTTGTCTAATACCACACATAAAAATTAACTCAAAATGGATTAAGGACCTGAATATAAGACATAAAATAAAGTACATAGAAGAAAACATAGTAATTTAACTCATGAACTTAAAGAAGATTTTATGAATATGAACTAAAAGGCAAGAGAAGCAAAAGTAAAAATAAATGAATGAGACTACATCAAACTAAAAAAATTCTGCACAGAAAAAGAGACTGTCAACAATTCGAGTGGGAAAATATATTTTCAAGCAATGCCTCTGATAAGGTCCCAATATCCAAAATATACAAAAAAACTCATACAACTTAACAACAACAACAAAACAAACAATACAATTGAAAAAGGGGCAGAGAACCTGAACAACACTTCTCCTAAAAAGATATACAAATGGCCAACAAAAATGTGAAAAGATGCTAAATAAACATCGCTAGCTATTAAAGAAATGCAGATCAAAACTGTAATTAGATACCATCTCACACCTGTTAGAATAGCTGTAATCAACAGGACAAGTAATAACAAATGCTGGAGAGGATGCAGAGAAAAAGCAATCCTCATATACTGCTGATGGGATTGCAAATTGATACGGCCACTATAGAGGAAACACTATGGAGTTTCCTCAAAAAACTAAGAATTGATCTACCATATAATCCAGCAATCCCTTTACTTGGTATTTACCTCAAAAACTTGAAAACTCATATCCAAAAAGATATTTGCACACTGATGTTCACAGCAGCATTATTAACATGATCAGGACAAGGAAACAACTAGTGTCCTACAACTGATGATTGGCCAAAGAAGCTGTGGAACATACATACAATGGAATATTACTCACCCATAAGAAGAGATGAAATACTGCCATTTGTGACAACCTGGATGGACCTTGAGACAAGAGAAATAAGCCAGACAGAAAAAGTTGAAAACCACATGGTATCACTTATATGTGGAATATAAACCTAAAACCAACAAATGAACAGGACTAACAGAGATTCATGGTCATGGACAACAGACTAGTGTTACCACAGGTAAAGATGGGAGGGGAAGTGCAGAGGCAGATGGGGCAAAAGGGGTCAAATATATGGTGACAGAAAGAAATCTAACTATGGGCCATGATCATACAATGATATATATACATGTATATACAGAATATGTGCATGTGTGTGTGTGTGTGCATGTGTGTGTGTGTGCATGTGTGTGTGTGTGTGTGTGTGCCTTACTGCTAAATTGTATACCTGAAACATACTGAATTTTGTTAACCAATGTCACTATAATAAAAAAAGAAAGCTTAATATACAAAAAAAAATGAATTGAAAGGGGAGAGGTGACAACTGTAACACAAAAATATAAAGGATTATGAGAAAATACTACAAATGGTTATATGCTAGCAACTGGATACTCTGGGAAAAATGAATAAATTTTTAGAAACAAACAATCTTCTAAAACTAAATTAAGAAGAAACAGAAAATCTGAACAGACTGACTACTACTCATAAAATTGAATCAGTTATCAAACACCCCACAAACAAAAGTCCTGAACTAAATGGCTTCACAGGTGAATTTTACCAAACATCTTAAAAATAATTAACATCTATTCTTTTTAAACTATTGCAAAATAATTAAAAAAGGTAAGGCTCTTAGGCTCGCTTTATGAGGCCATCATTACCCCAATTCCAAAGCCAGATAAATACATGGAAGTAAATTATAGGTCAATATCTCTGATAAACATGAATGCAAAAATCCTCAAAAAAATATTTGCAAACTGAATTCAGCAATACATTTAAAAAATCATACACCAGGATCAAGTGAGATTTATTCCTAGGATGCATAGTTGTTTCAATATCTGTAAATCAATTAATGTAATATATCATGTAAACAAAATGAAAAATAAAAATTATGTGATTATATAATAGGTGCAGAAAAGGTGTCTGACAAAATCTAGCATCCATTTCAACATAATAAAGGGAAAACCACTGCTAATGTCATACTCCATTAAAATCATTTTTCTTACAATCAGGGGCAAGATAAGAATATTCACTTTCATCACTTCTATTTAACATAGTATTAGAAGTCCTAGCCACAGCAGACAAGACAAAGAAGTAAAAGGAACCAAAATTGGAAAGTAGGAAGTAAAACTGTCATTATTTGCAGATGACATGAAACTGTAAATAGAGAACTCTAGAGAATCCACCAAAAGAAAAATGTTAGGACTGATAAATGAATTAAGTTAAAGTAACAGGATACAAAATTAGCATTCAGCAATCAGTTGCATTTCTATATGCCAATAATAAATTATCAAAAAGAGAAATTAAGAAAACCTCATTTACATTTTCGTCAAAGAAGGAAAATACCTAAGAATAAATGTAACCAAAGACGTAAAAAACATTGAAGAAAGAAAGTCAAGAAGTTATAAATAAATGAAATCATATTCTGTGGGTAAGAAGAATTAACATCATTAACATGTCCATACTACCCAAAGCAATCTAAAGATTTAATGCAATTCCTTTTAAAATACCAATGGCATTTTTCACAGAACTGAAATAGCTAAATATATAGAGAGCCACAAAAGACCCTGAGTAGTCATAGCAATCTTCAGAAAGTAAGGTCTTTAGAGACCTTACAATACCTAATATTACACTACACTACAAGGCTATAGTAATCTAAACAGTATGGTAGTGGAATAAAAACAAATACATCTATCAATTAAACAGAATTAAAAGTCCAGAAATAAACCCATACTTATTGGACAATTAATCTATGACAAAGGAGGCAAGAATATACAATGGGATAAAGACAGTCTATTCAACAAATGGTGTTAGAAAAATTGAACAGATACATGCAAAAAACTGAAACTGGACTAGTTTCTTACACCATATCTAAGAGTAAACTCAAAATAAATTAAATACTTACATGAAAGACCTAAAACCATAAAAGTCCTACAAGAAAACATGGGCAGTAAACTAACCTATTTTTTTTTTTTAGTAATATATTTTTTGATATATGTTCTCAGGCAAGGGAAACAAAAGAAAAATAAACAAATGAGACTACATCTAAATTAAAAGTTTTTGGACAGCAGTGGAAGCCATCAACAAAACAGAAAGACAACCTCCTGAATGAGAGAAATATTCACCAATAATACATCTGATAAAAGGTTAATATCCAAAATTTATAAAGAACTCACACAACTTAACCCAAAAACACAAACAATCCAATTAAAAAATGGGCAGAGGACCTGAATAGATATTTCTCCAAAGAGGGCATTCAGATGGCTAACAGACATAAAACAAGATGCTCAATGTCACTATCCATCAGGGAAATGCAAATTAAAACCACAATGAGATATCACCTCAAGTCTATCAGAATGGCCATCATCAGTAAATCAACAAAAGCAAGTTTTGGCTAGGATGTGGGGAAAAGGGACCCCTTGTGCCATGCTGATGAAATTGCAAAGTGATGCAACACTATGGAAAACTGTATGGAGGTTCCTCAGAAAAAATTAAAAATAGAAATACCATAGAACCCAGCAATTTTGCTTCTTGGTATATATCCTGAGAAATCTAGAACACTAATTTAAAAATATGTGTGCACCCCTATGTTCATTGTAGCATTATGTACTATAGCCAAGATACAGAAGCAACCTAAGTACCTATCAACCTAAGTACCTATGTATATATATATATATATATATATATATATATATATATATATATATACACACACACAACAGAATTTTACTCAGCCATAAAAAAGAATAAAATCTTACCTTTTGCAACAATATGGATGAATCTGAAAGGTATTATGCTAAGCAAAGTAAGTCAAATAAAAAGAGATAAATACCATATGATCTTACTTATAAGTAGAATCTAAAGAACAACATTACGAAAAAATCTAAAGGGAAAATGAAACAGAAACAGATTCATAGATACAGGGAACAAACTGATGGAAGGGAGTTAAAAAGGTGAAGGGATTTAGAATTATAAATTGGTAGTTATGAAATAGTCATGGAAACATGAAGTAGAGCATAAGGAATATAAACAGTAATATGGTAATAATTATGTATAAGTATAATGCCAGGTGGGTACTGGATTAGTCAAGAGTATCACTTCCTAAATTATATGTCCAACTACTATGCTGTATACCTGAAACTAATATAGTATTGTATTTTAGCTATATTTTAATAAAAAACTCCTTTAAAAATATATGGCCCAGGAAAACAGGGATATTTCTACTCTTTTATCATTGTACCCAGAATACATGGAACTAAATCTGACAGCAACTTCTTAATAATTAATAATTAAATTAAGAATACAAAGCAAAGAATCATTTGCCTATACCTAAGATCTTATTATGTTTACGTTTAATTTTTCACTTATAGTGACTTCTATTGTATGACTAAAAAATTACAATTTGAAAATATTATAACAGAAAAAATATATTATTGTCATAAGAATGACAACAGCAACAAAATACCTAAATATATTTATAGCTGGTACTTTGTTGTCTAAAACTTTTTTCCTATGAATTTTATTTTTTTAAGTAAAGAATTTTACTTTATGTTCATTTTATATCTTAAGCATTTCCACTGTTATAATTATCATTTAAAAAACTACATTGTAGTCCCATTATTTTTTTATTATTTACTGAATTTTTTTCTATGAGGTGTTTAAATTTATTTTTTTCAAAAAAATAACTAGAAATCTGTTGTTTATTACTGTTGTAGTAAATTAAATAAAATAAGTTATTTAAAATGATATACATGACATAATCTCCTAGTTCTCCAGGTCAGGATTCCTCTATAGTTTAGCTGGTTCCTCAGCTCAGAGTCTCCCAGAGATGCAGTTTATTTCTTGGCCAGTCTATGTTCTCATCTAGAGTCTTTACTGGGCTAAAATCTGCTTTCAATCTAATTAGATTTTTTGCAGAACTACGTTTATTTATTTATTTATTTATTTATTTTTTAGGTCTGTGACAGGGCCCAGCTTACAGGTTGCTGGCTGAAGATCTCAAATATTAAAAACCACCTGCAATTCCCTTCCAGTGGCCCTCTGAATAGGCATTCTCCTCAAGTCCAGTACAGACTTTAGTGTATACTATCAAGATTGAATTTTTGCTAGACAAATATTTTATTGGTTAGAAGTAAGTCACAGGTCCCTCAGAGGGATAAATTTCATAAGGACATAATTATGTGACTCATTTGGGTTTATTTGTGTATGTGTCTACCACTTAATCATATAAAACAAACAAAGAAAATATACAGAAATATTTCCAACACAAACCCCATACTTATTTTGCTTCTTATTTCTTATAGAGTTTCGATGTTTCATAGTACTTTGCTCATTTGTAGATGAATAACATTCCTATGGCTGCTATGACAAATTACCTCAAACTTGGTAACTTAAAACAACCCACATTTATTCTCTTACATTTCATGAGGCCAGAAGCCAGAAATGAGTTTTCATTGGGCTGAAATCAAGGTGTCAGCCGAGAATACTCTCTACAGAAGCTCTAGGAAAGAATGTTTTTTTTCAGCTTTTTAGAGGCTGCCCCTTTCCCTTGGTTCATAATATTACATCCCCTTTCCTGTCCCTGCTTCCATTACCACATGGTCTTCCATCTCTTTCATTCTCAGATCTCTCTCTTCACCTCTTATAGAGATGCTTGTGATTACATTTGGGCCCACACAGAAAATACTGGGTAATCTCCCCCTTTCATATAAGGTGACATCCACAGGATCTAGTACTTAGCAGCAGGAATTTGGGCAGACACTGTTCAGTCTACCACATATAAAATATTTAAAATAAAATTTATGTGCTTATTTGAATGATAATCTAATGACAAGCTGTTTTTAAGGAATGTTAAGCAACACAAAATGAATGTGAAAAGAGCACATATCCTTTCTCTCATTGATGCTATTATTCTCTGGGTTTAATCAGCAGTCTAAAACTCAGGAGTTGGTAAGACTGTATTCCTTACTGAAGGACTTAAAGGAAAATTTGTTTTTTCACTCAGACTTTTCCAGGGTTGCTGGCAGAGGGCAGTTCTTACAGTTATAGGCTTGTGGTCCACAGTTTCTTGCTGGCTGCCAGCTGAGGGTCATTCTAAGATTTTAGAGATCACCGTATTACCTGGCTCTCTTCCTCAATCTTCAAAACCAAGAAGAATAAATTGAGTCCCAATTCTGCTTGAAATCTCTACTCTTTTTTATTCTATCAGAGCTCTTTAATGGACGGACTCTTCTGCTTCCATGTTCTACTGTTAAGGATGTGTGTGATCACATTGAGCCCACCTGATAATACAACATAATATCCTCATCTCAAAGTCTTTAACAACATCTTCACAGTCTCTTTTGGCACAGAAAGAAGCATATGTACATTTTATGGAGATTAGGGTGTAGTTTGGGGAATATAATTCTGCCTGCCATGATGGAGATGGATAATTGGAGGTCATACATAGAAATTGGAGCTGGACAAAGCTCATATTTGCTGTGAACCTTATACAAGTTTTTTTCTCTTCCAGAGCTTCAGTTTCCACATTGGTAGAATGGGCATGATAATTCTAGTTAAGGGAAGCAGACAATAAACAAAAATATATTCATAGGAAAAGTACCAAATTGTCCCCTGTAGACTGGGTGGCAACTTTAGTCTGCATAGTGAATACATGTCTCAGCCATGCGTAAGACATGACTGGGAAAGATGTAGCAGAGGGATGAAGAAAAGATCTGGTGTAAATCTGTTCAAGGTAACTAATCTTGTTTTTCTCTTAGAATTAAAGAAAACGATGGCAGCTAGAACATACTAGATGATAAAGAATGTGGTTCCATGTGATCTTGGAAAGGTAGGCAACAGTTAGGCCATGCAGGACTTTGCAATCCAGGGCAAGGGGATTGGGCATGATTAATTCAAATGAAGAGAGTGAACATAGAGATAAATGGGAGTGTGAACATAGAGATACCATTCTTTGAGATGTTATTTAATGAGAATTTTACTTTCTCTTATTTTTTTGTTGTGATATAGTCATAATTTTGTATTTCTTTATTAGATTTAAAAAATCAAGTCAATATATCCTTCTTTGAAATAATGAATTGCCTTTTACAAATGTCTTTTGGGGGTATAGCACATACATTCAGAGGTAAGATAAAGCATTCTCACTGCATGGCTGGACTATCTCTGTCCTTACATACAGCTTTACAGGGACAAAGTAATTAATGAATGCAGTACCATCACAAGTTTAACTGTTGAGAGATGTAAGAGTGTCCATTATTTCCTTTTAAATATTTTGTTCAAACAAATTTAAACAGCTTTTACTTTTCTGTTATATCCACTATTATTTAGTGATAATACTATACAGCAAAGCTGTAGTATCAATTGCTTTCAGAAATTTTAGAGTAGAAAATAGATAAGATAAATAAAGAGCATAAAAGGTAAGCACCAAATAAGCTTAATAATTAATTGAAAAGAAACTATTGATTTGTAATTCAACAATCTAAGAAAGCAAAAGGACAAGAGCAAAACTTAATTTGATTATTTATTCTAACAAGTATATATTGATGATTTGTTGTTATGTGATTGAGTACACATATAAAGATTTATTGGTATAGGAGTTAATTTGGAAACATTTTAACATTATGATAATCTACAAATATTTAATTTTATTTTAGTTATGTAAAACACTTAGGGATGATGAGATAAAAATGGGCCTACACTAAATGACAAATTACATCTCTAATCTCATATCTAGCTACTTTTTATCTTACTTCCCTCTGCTTCAGCCATGCTAATCTACTGGCCCTCCCCCAAACACAGAGTGTGGTCTTCCTCTGGATCCTTGTGAGGACTACTCTCTGAAAACAGTGTTCTTCCACCAGGCATCTTCATGTTAACTCTTCCATCTGCCTCAACAATGTTCTCAAATATACCCTTCTCATAGAGTCCAACTGATTTTTCTGCCATGTACTGGTCTTCTTTTCTCTTCCTTTAGAAAATTACAAACCACCAGTAGAAAAACATGTGTTAATTTTGCTAGGTATATACAGGAGCTGAAATGGTGCTTAGTAAATATTTGCCAAATTAGAGAATGCATACTCTTCTGTAAATGATAACGACAATATTCTCATTATTTACAAACACTTTTATAAAGTTAATCTTGTTATAGTGACATATTTTGCTATTAATCTGTATTTTATTTCCTCATTTAATTATTGCAGAAAATTTAGAGAAACAAAGACTGAGAATGTATATGTGTGATTTGTATTTGTCTTTCTTGTCCTTGGGAAGCTCACCATCATACTTTCTGATTTCAGTTAACCACTTAGAATAAACTGAAAATTCTCATTATTTGTGAGTTAACCACCAAATTAATTTACATTTAAAAATTACATATGAGAAATTACATTTTTATATTCCTGTCAAAATTGTGATTCTGGATATAAGTAATGAAAACTATATCTGAAATTATCAAATTACTTACAAATTACAAAAATAATAATGTATCACAGACAATATTGTTTTGAAAAAAATGTTTGTCTCAACATTATTGCTTTCCTGTCATTACGAAGGTTTAGCAGACTAACATTAAGTTCCTAAGGACGTACTAAAATAAGAATCTTTGAATAATTGAGTTTAGAGAATTTCAGTTATGTATCCTCAAAACTAAATATGGCTTCTCTGAATTATATATTTCTAAACTAACTGGTGAATGTTTTTTATGAACATGTTTTTTTTTAAATTACACTTTTAAGTGCTTTTTCTTTCTTGTTTATTTGTATTGTATAGAAATTCAACAGATTTTTATGTATTAACTTTGCATCTCGCAATTTTGCTAAATATGTTTATTGATTTACTTCCTCCATTCTAATTTGGATGCATTTTATTTCTCTCTCTCTTTACTTTTTGTTTTCTTTTTTTTTTTTTTTATGAGATGCTCTGGCTAGAGTTTCCAGTACTGTGTTTAATAGAAGTGATGAGAGCAGGCAATCTTGTCTTGTCCCTAATCTTAAAGAAAAAATGTTGTCTTTCACCATTGATTATGAAGTTAGCTGTGGGCTTCCGTATACAGCCTTTGTTTTGTTGAGAAAATTTTCTTCTATTCCAAGTGCACTGAAAGTTTTTATCATAAAAATGTGTTGAATTTGTCACATGCTTTTTTTTCTACATCAATTGATTGTTCATGTGTTTTTTTGCCTGCCTCTGTCTATGTGGTTTTATATATCAATTAATTTGCATATGTAGGATCAATTTTGCATTCTAAGAATAAATAATTGACCATAGTGCATAATCACTTCACTGGGCTGTTGAATTCTGTTTGCTAGTATTTTGTTGAGAATTTTTAAATCTATATTCAACAGAGATATTGATCTTGCAATGTCTTTATCTGGTTTTAGTATCAGAGTAATGGAAGTGTTGCCTCCTCTTCAATTTTTTGGAAGAATTTAAGGAGAATTGGTGTTAAGTCTTTAAATGTTTGGTGAAATTCACCAGCGAAGTCATCTTCTCTTGAAGTTTTCTGTTTGAAATTTGATTTTGATTACTAATTCAATCTACTGGTTAGTTATATATCTCTTCAAATTTTCTGTTTCTTCAAGGTCTGGTGTTGGTAGGTTGCATGTTTCTAGGTTTTTCACATTTTATTTATATTATTCAGTGCTTTAGTATATAATTGTCATTGGTATATAAATAACATTCTCTTATGATACTTTTTATTTCTGTAGAATTAATAGTAATGCTTCCATTTTTTATTTTTATTAGTTAATTGAATTTTCTTTTTCTTCTTTCTTAGTTAATATAGCCAAATTTTATTAATTTTGTTGATTTTTTAAGAACTAACTTTTAAAAAAATACATTATCTCTGTTTATCTTTCTAGTCTCTATTTTGTTTTCTTTAATCTTCATTATTTTCTTCCTTCTGCTAAGTTGAGGTTTAGTTTGTTCTTTAATATGTGAAATTGCTTTTATTTAAATTGAATAAAAGCATACCTTTAATATTTATTAGAGGATACATTTTATAAGGTAGAATTATTTTACCTATGTTCATAATTTTAAGAACTACTTTATGTAATTTATACCTCTTAAATAAAATAAGACAGTGAGATTTATAGTCGAGGTGTTAATTTCAACAAGGCACTTAATAAGTGGCAAGCCTCTTACACAACTTTTAGTGAACTAACACAGTTTTCTACAATAAATTTTAAAAGTCCTTACAAATATAGTTTCCTATAACAAACATTTATAATTTAGAGTTTATAATTCAACAATCCTTGAAATTATTAATTCAAATATTTCAAGATTTTAATTTTATTAGTAAACAGAACATAGAAAAAGTACAAATTTAAATTATATTTTATGATAATTGTGAATATTCACCAACTTTTCTTTCATCTACTTAAATAAGGTTATTTGTTATTTAGTACTTTGCATACACAAAAATAGTTTTATATCATCAGACTGTGGCATCTGGTCTTATAATTTTAATGAAAATTGAATTACAATTAGTTTCACTTAGAATAACTTATTTTGCCATTAGATATAATTTTTTTGCATAAAACATCTGACCATGTCGAATACCTAAGACTCATAATATTATGTGCCAACTGTAATTAAAAATTTAGAAAATTATATATATATATATATATAGACACACACATCTGATTGCATTATAAGCATGGAGTCCTAGAGTAGAAAGAAAATATTGTACTCAATAATTAAAAATTGTAGATTCCAGAGTTTAGGTCTTGGATGTTTCCTTTTTTGACTTTACACAAATATTTTCAGTTATCACAAACTGCCATTTCTCACATCATCTTTATCGTAAAAATATATATAACGGCTTTTCACAATTTTTTGATAAAAATAAATGTATTGAAATACTTTTAAGTACTGACTTTAAAATAAATAATTTCCCACAAAAATTTAAAAAAAAATTTAATGAAAAAAATATGGGTTTCATAATCTCCATATACAAAGTTAATTATGTTTTTAATCATTAATATGAATTTTTGTGTAAGTAGCATATATTATGTAATTTTTACTTGAGTTCCTAATTTTCTTATCATTATAACTTTAAAAGTTTTACACAATTGTTATTTTGTGAGCTTTTTCTCACATTCTTTTGAAATCTGATTTTCAGTGATTATATCAAAGTATGTAAATACAACCTTCTATTCATATAAATTTATAAATTTATTTTTTATTCTTTAGATTTACACATACTGGTTCATTAAGTAGCCTGTGTATGCATGCTTGTATGAATTTCTGCTCATTTCCTTAGAAAATTTCTAATGGTAGAATTATTGAGTCAGAGACAATTTTCATGATTGTGGTTATATATATATAGTTACATATAACTAAACTGCCTTCAACAAATGTTATAAAATAAGTCTCTCTACAACCATATTAGAGTGATCACTGATGTCGTTTTAATTTTAGTATCTCACACAAGAATTCGTGTATTTATTTTCCTTTTGTGAGATGATTTATTTCTCCATCTCTGACAGAAAACCACCTTTGTTGACCAATCATGTTGCATACTTTTGATGACTTTGTTTGACAGCCATAAAAAAATGTTTTATCTGCTTATATACTGGGAATTTCTGTTAGTTGTTTGGTTTACTCTGGTTACATATCAACTATTATTAGCTTTCCTAGGATGAGAAAAATGTTCCTGGAGGTCATATTAAGTCAGAGAAAACACAAATGGAATGTAATACTTTAAATTCTATGAGGCCAAGACCAGTTAAAAATATTATCATGATAGTAACTTTTATTAAGTTATAGGATTCTAGTCTTAAGACCTTACATGTTCTGTAACTTGATCTTCCATTTCTTAACATCACCACCTTTCTAACTAACAGTAATTAGTTTATGCATTACACTTTCACAACCACTACTTTTTATTTGTCAGTTAATGTATTCTCCTTATAAACATTTATTATTTAAAAGTTTCCTTAAAATGATAAGAAGTCATGTTCCTGGCAGTAGCCGTTTAATGACACCTCTGAGTCCTCTGGAGGACACAAATATAAGTTATTCTTCCTACCATGTGAGACATTTACATAATCAAAGAAACATTTTCTCTTCTAGGACTTCTTTTGCATGACCCAAACATAATTTCTTTACTTGTTTTCTTTGGTACTTTCTTTCCAGAATCTTTAACATTTTGTTAAACTTTATTAAGCATACATTAAGTGGTCAATTTATGTATTAAAATATGGTTCCAGAATAATTATGATAAAGATGGCTGTTTCCTAAGTTCTTTACTTATGTTATTCTGTTTAATCTTAGATATATGTGATAGGTTGTGTTACACTACATTATCCATGGAGTCCCTATAGTTATGGAGGTAAAAGAGATTGAGCAGAGTTACACAGCTAGTTATTGATATAGTTAGGGGCTAGATCCCAAAATGTAATTTGACCACAATCAAATTACTCTACATGCATTGCTTTAGATATGGCAATGAAGATCTCAAAAGGTTTATTACTTTTCTTGTTGTGGGCACTATGTTTAATAAGTATTGTAAAAAATACCATCTGGCAGTCACAAGAATACCTCAGAGATATTGCAGGTTTGGTTCCAGACAACCATCCTAAAGCAAATATTGAAATAAAGCAAGTCACACTTTTTTGATGTTGTTTCTTAGTGCATATAAAAGTTATATATACATATATATATATATATATTATATATAACTTATATATATAAGTTATATATATGTATATATAACATACTATATATATAGACTATAGAATAGTATATATATATATACTATATATATATATATATACTATATATATATATAGTATATATATATATACTATTCTATAGTCTATTAAGTATATAATTGAATTATGTCCAAAAAATAATGTGCATACCTTAATTAAAAACACTTTATTGCTAAAAAAATACTAACCAACATCTGAGCCTTCAACAAGTCATATCTTTTTGCTGATGGAAAGTCTTGCCTAGATGTTGATTGCTGCTATCCATCAGGTATGTGATTGCTAAATGTTGAGATGGTCATGACAATGAACTTTGGCATTAATTAACTCTTCCTTTTACAAACAACTTTTTCTGTATCCTGCAATGCTGATTGATAGCATTTTAATCACAGGAGAACTTTTTTCAAAATTTGAGTCAATCCTTTCAAACCGTGCTACTGCTTTATAACTAAGCTTATGTAATATTCTAAAAATAAATTCTTTGTTGTCAGTTTAACAATCTTCACAATATATTCACCAGGAGTACATTGCACCTCAAAAAAAAAAACACTTTTTCTGCTCATTCATAAGATACACCTCTTCATCTGTTAAAGATATATTGTGAGATTGCAGCAATTCAGTCACATCTTCAGGCTCTATTTTTAATTCTAGTTCTCTTGCTATTTTCACTACAACTGTAGTCACTTCCATCACTAAATTTCTAGCCTCAAACTTATCCATAAGGGTAGGAATCAACTTCTTCCAAACTCCTGTTAATGTTGATATTTTGACCTCCATCTACCAAAAATGTTCTAGTGGCATCTAGAATGGTAAATCCTTTTCAGAAGATTTTCATTTTTCTTTGCCCAGCTCCATTAGAGGATTCACTGCTATGGCAGCTATAGTCTTAAGAAGTGTTCTTGAATAATAAGATTTGAAAGTTGAAATTACTTCTTAATCCATTGGCTGCAGAATGTTGTATTATCAGGTAATCTCATTATAATTGTTTACCAGGGTTCTTGTGTAATCGGGTGCATCATCAATAATAAGTAATTTGAATAGAATCTTTTTTTTTTTTTCTTGAGCAGTAGGTCTTGACAGTGGTCTTCCATAAACCATGTTGTAAATAGATGTGTTGTCCTCCTGGCTTTGCTATTCCATTTCTAGAGTACAGGTAGAATAGATTTAACATAATTCTTAAGGACCCTAAGATTTTTGAAATGGTACATCAATTTTAGATTCAGTTTAAAGTCACCAGTTCCATTAACCCCTAACAAAAAGCCAGTCTTTCTTTTGAAGCCAGGAACTGACTTTGTAGCTAGAAAGTCCTAGATGGCTTCTTCTTCCACTATAAGACTATTTTGTCTACATTGAAAAATCTGCATGTACTGTAGCCACCTTTATTAATTACCTTAGCTAGATCTCCTTGATAACGTGCTGCAACTTCTACATTAGCATTCTCTGCTTCACTTTTCACTTTATGTTATAGAGATGTCTTCTTTCCTTAAACCTCATTAATCAACTTTTGCTAGTTGATAGAAAGAAATTGAAAGGAGTTGGGGGGCTTTGCTCAAGATTAGGGAATGTTGTGGTTGGTTTGATCTATCAGATCACTAAAACTTTCTCCATGCCAGCAATGTGGGCGTTTTACTTTCTCATCATTTGTATGTTGTTTACTGGAGTAGCAGTTTTAAATTCTTTCAGGAACATATCCTTTATGTTCTCAGTTTGCTGTTAAAAAAAAGAAGCCTAGCTTTCAGCCCATCTTGGCTTTCAACATACTTTCCTCACTAAGATAAATTATTTCTAGCTTTTGATTAATATGGAAAGATGTGTGGAGGTTCTTTTCACTTGAACAATTAGAGGTCATGATAGGATTATTAATTGGCCTAATTTCAGCATTTTGTGTTTTAGAAAATAGGGAGGCCTGAGAAGAGACAGAGAGATGGGAAAGGGCTTTTGGGTGGAGCAGTCAGAGAAGACACAATATTTACAAATTAAGTTTACATTTTGTATAAACTTGGTTTACGGTGCCTCAAAGACAATTTAAAAAGTACATCAAGATAACTGATCATGAATCACTATATCAAATGTAATAATAATGAATAGTTTAAAATTTTGTGAGAATTACCAAAATGTGACACAGAGAAATGAAGTGAACAAACGTTGATAAAATGGAGCCAATCGACTTGCTTGGTGCTGCATTGCCGTTTGTAAAACAAAACGATATCTACAAAGTGCAATAAAGCAAATAATAATAATATAAGGTATGCCTATATATAAAATCATCTACTTATATTGATCTTTCAGGCAACTTTTGTTTCAAAAGTATTGCCATCACAAATTACCCTACTCATACACAGTTAATATTCAAAAAGCAAATGAATAATTTTGTATCTATTAATCTTAAATTCCATAGTTTGTTTCAGTCTGACAAAAAATATATAAATCTGCATTTCAATTCCAATCTATTAGCTAATATTCCCAATTTTATTTTTGGGCATTACCACACTTATGAGAATATGTATGCTGAATTTCCTTTGCACAGCAATCTCCTTTTACTATATATTTCTTGATAGATTCTGTCAAAGTATTTCAAAAGTATGCTGAGAATATTAGTTATAGGCCCTATTGACTACACATTGAAGTAGATAACAAAGGCAGCAGTACAAGTAGGTTATATAAATTCATTCAATAAATTAAGTAAAATATGTTACTAGATTAAAAAGAATACAATCTTCTATGTTACTACTTAGGTTTTATCTTTGATCTGTCATGGAAAAAGAAACATAAAGTTTCAATTTATTTCTCATATAATTCCTGTGTATTTTCTATTATTGATGTTAATGTTTTGGGGTTTTTGTGTATTAATATTGCAGATTGTACACTTTATTATTATGAAGTGTCTTTCTTAGCTTTACTTAATGTTTTTTTCTTGAATTCTACCATTTCTTAAACACTATCATCTCTGTTTTATTCCACTTACCAGGCATGTCTGCCTCTGCTCATTTTTTTTTAAATTTCAACTTTCCTGATTCACCTCATTTTACATCATTTTTGTATATATTATAGGAGTGTTTTGCTTACTGAGCTAACATGATATTACTTTTAATGAATAAGCTTACTTCATTTATATTAATTAAAGTAACAGATATGTGTGGTTTAATTGTACAATTATTTTATTAGTTTTAACAAAAGAATTGAGTAACTGAATACTCCCTACATGTGCTTAATTTTAGTTGAAAAGATTACTTTATTATAATCCTCTAATTTTTAATTATTCTTTATTTTATTAGATATGAGCTATAGAATCCCTAATTTGAAAAATAAGATAATGTATATATTTATTCCTCTTTTTTTCTCTTAATGTTCCACTTCTTCAATAAATTATTTTATATACACAACATATTTACTTAATTATTTAAAATTTTAATACTGAATGATATATTTTGATAACTGGATGTAACACACGATAAACTCAGCATAATTATATTCCTGGTGGTTCGCTTTCTTCAACCACTCCCAAATAGTCTTATTTATTTTATTTCACATTTTAATGTTCAATAGTTTGCAACATTTAATTCCTCTTTTGTAACAATAATTGTCAATTTAATTTGTCTTTCTTTTTAAAGACAATATGGTTTCCACTACCAGTACCGTTCTTTGTTTATTTTACTCATTTATGTTCTCTAGTTGGCAGAAATTTGCCCTCTTGTATTTTTTATAGAAAAATTCTCTTTAGGAGAATAATTATTTTTTCATGAGTTTTTACATTTTCAGAATTTTTAAACTGTGTCTTTATTCTTAAATAACATGTTGGTATTGAAAGTTCACATATTTTAACTTTCAGAACATGATTTTCATGTGTTAAGTTTTGAAGTTAAGAAGACTGATTAAAGATTTTTTTATTTGAAGTTTAATAATAATTGATTTAGGTCTCAAGATTGACTTTCCTGGTTTAATTATTGCTGGAACACAGTGTATTTATTTAATTGGTAGATTCAAATAGTATTATATTTTGCACATATTTTTGCTTTAAATATAGCTTTTTATATTTTTTCTTGTAATTATTCTCTTATTCAAGTTCACTAATTGTGTTTGTATTTGGTGTCTTTTACTTTTTTTCCATAGTTATTTTCTAGCGAATCCTTTTATATTCTTAACTATTTCTATTTTTTTTAATTTTCTTAGTCCTCTATTCCTAGTTGAGTTTTCAGCTGTGTTAATTCTGATAGTATCTTTGAATTTCAACTTCATTTTTATAAATTTTATTTATTTTTTGTTTTTATTTCTCTTCTGAGATACACCAGCTATGTTTCTTTTCCTTTTTGCTATAGTATCTTACTTGTGTTCTTTATAAATGCTTTGTTTCTTTGCTGAGGGAGATTTTTTTCAAATTTAATTAATTTATGCAAATTTTGTTATAAATTAAATTGTTATTGCAATAGTTTTATTAAGTATTGTTTATTTTGAAGTGATATTTTCTGATCATTATCTCCACTGCAGTTGTAGTAAGTATAAAAAGATACTGTGAAGATACTAAAGAGATACTTCAGATGAAGTGATTTTTTCTGGTCAATGCTGTAGAAAAGGAGCCAACTTTATTTAGGCATGCAGAAACATTCCTGAAATAATTTAACCTAACAAATCATTACATATGTAGAGAATAAATATAAAATTCTGGTTATGAAAACAAAACACTTGAAAATACTTCCTCCCCCTTAGAGTTATGATGTTTGCTATCCTGTATGCTTTCCATGACTAGAATCTATATAAATGTGTCATCAGTTATATGAACCATTTTTATAAGCTAAGAGGATAATGAATCCTTAAAATTAAACATGAAGTTCCTGCTCATAGAAAATGCATTTTAGCACTCATCAGCTGTTTACACTTCTGTAAGCTTTACAGAGCACTGTATTTTATAACTGTAGAACCATGTTAATTAGGTCATTTTTTGTGCTCATATAAACTGTAAGTTCATTATTTTCTGCTTTTTTAACATGCTATACTGTAACATGCTATACTGGTATATCTCATGATCCAAAAATGTGGGAAAGATATATTGTCTGATAAATTTAGCTATCATCTCAAAGAAAATACATAACAATGTTCTTCAGATATTATTAATATGTGTGAACTCATCACCTAGTTTAGAGCCTATGCAGGGAAAGTATTTGATTATTTTTTCAATTGATAAATTAGTTGATTTTCTCTAATATGTAAATAATTTTGAAATTATTTTTAAGATTTAATTTTTACCAGGCATGTTATTGATGAGAAATCAGAGTGACAAAAACTAATGAGTTATAAAAGGTTTAAATTAGCTATATAATTTCATATATATGCAAGATTATAAAATATGAGATTTGAAATCTTCATTTATGAGTAAATTTATATTCTTTTATATTTAAATGATAAAGAATATCAGAATATCATAAGTTAAATCTTAAAAGAGAGAAAAAGGTGGGCTTATCTTAGTTTCATGTTTTAGGAGAACAGAATACAGAATTATCTGCCTTAGGTTTCTTAATCCTAGTCAATATCATGTGTAATAAAGACAGCCTAGTAACTAACCAGTGGTTTTGGAGTTATGCAAACCAAATTTCTTATCTCTTTACTTCTTAGTGGCTGAATTTGTGTCCTTGGTTAGTTCTTGTAAACTCTTTCTTCTAGTTGACCTATAAATGGATCATTTTAAAGTATGATGTGATTTAATAGATGTAAATAGTGTAGCATTATTGTTGTGGTGTGATCAATTCTAAAATCCACGGAGCTAATTAAGATGAATTATGAGCCTTTATTAGCTGGCCAGCAACTGAAAAATAAAGAGTTCTCTTGCCTCCTTCCTACATTACAACTATTTTGGATATTCCAATGACTTTTTTTTAACATTGTTTCTTCATAATTATCAATTGTGATCCTGATTATTTTATAGTAGAATAATATTTATCTAGTTAAACCAGAACACATTTTGTATGCTTGCGTGAATAACATTCTTTCTTTATTTTGGAATGTTTTTAACAGTTCATTGAGTTCATCAAATTAATAATGAAGAACTCTACTAAATAACTAAAAAGGTTTATTCAAGGGAGAAATTACATGTTATTAAGATAAATTAACAAAGGTTAAGTAAAGACAATCTCCACAGGTAAAAGATTTGTGTTTTTAAATGATGTGTGAATAGAACACTTTTATATTTCGCTTCCTTTATCACTTCCTAAAGCATGATTTAATTGGCCAATTGTGTAATCCATTTCCCTTGATAGATGAAGGAAGATGTAAGTGGTTAATGCTTTAGAAAAGGATAGTAAGAATGTTTCGCCTAAGAGACTCATTGATCCCATTTGGGATGTAATGGATTGACTCTTTGCTCCATATTGCATACATTGCAGAAACTTTATTGCTAGAAGTCTCTCCTTACCAGTTTTGATTATGTAGGCACTAAACCAATGCTCCCGTTTGCTGTATTTTGCTAGACTAGTTTTTAGTGTTTAGTGTTGTCGGAAGTGTAAAAGTACAGCTCAGACAATGTGACTAATCTGTTCAATGATTTGTCATTAAGAAACACTTTAAAATGAGTTCACCTGAAACAAATACTACACTGTTTAGCAAACACATATCCCCACCATGGTTGATTTTTATAGACATGGAATATGACATTAACTAAAAGATATAACAGCTCAAAATGCAAAACTGTCTATTAAATTATATTTATAGTTACATAAATATATAATATATATAGTTATATAAGGTTTAGGCTTGTGAATTAGGGGAATAGGTTATAAAATGATAAATGTTATATCAAATGCTTTATTTTTATTAATTAAAAAATATTTTGATATTACTATTATTAAATAATAAATAAGTAAAAGAGCTAAATTATGTTTAACTTTTAGCCAGGTATTGTAAAACCAGTAAAATATATGTAAACCCAAATCCTAAACTATGAAAAAGACTGTCATATCTAAAAAGAAATTGTGATTATATGGCAAATAAAGGTTGAGGCTATTTGTTTCCACTTTCAGGCCCAAATGAGGTTGGTGGCAACTATACTACCAGACATAGTAGTATGGGCATTTACCAGAGATACCATAGCTAGAGAAAAGAACAATCATCAGTGATAAATAGTGCTAAAACATAAATATAAAGTATGAGGTAAGGATCGAAAAGTTAAGTATGAAAAATTAGATCTTAATGAAGTTAAATAAGTAGGGAGGTGTCAAAAAGGAGAGTTTGTGGTCCAGCTTGTTATGGCATGTGTATGCTGAATTTTTGTATTTATATATGTGTGGCTGGAAAAAAGAAGAGAAGACATTTTATACTAATGAATGCAAGGAAGACTTGATTTTTAAATGAAAAATGATAATTATGTCAGGCATCAGTAGGATTCAGTGAGACACAAAGAAAACACATAATAAAAATAAGGGCTGCAGCCAATTTCATTTCTTTTCTTGAAGAATCACAGAAATAGATCTTCCAGTTTCTGTATAATCAAGGAAATAGAGGTATTATGAGCATCACCAAAAAGGTGCCAGCATATTAGAAAACATTTATCTCTCAGCCATTTGCATTTCTATGTGCACTATGAATAGAAACACTTTGTTTCAGACTATTTTGTCAATGATAATGATATAGCAAACAGCCTTAGAAAATAGAGATAGTGTTCTTTAGAGCAATGGGAAGAGTTGTTTACAGTCTTGGAGGATAGAGATAGTAGCTTTCTCTAGAGCAAAGGTGAGTCATGCCTACTATCCTTTATAAAAGATCTAGGTTTCCTAAACTCAGGGATCCTCTCATGTAATGCAACCCACTGTATGTCTAAGTACGTCTGACATAAATATGCTGATATGGTGTTTGCTGTGCTATGATTAAGAAAGTTCTTTGTATCTCAACCAAGAATATTACAGCATTTACCAGTATCCATAAACCCAGAAGAGGCCAACTTCATAGCTTACCAAATCTCAGACTCTTCATGGTTCTTAACAGTTTGAAAATGAGGGTGAGATGCTGACATAAACATGGCTTTTTGGTAGAAAAAGAATAAGGACCTCTTAGACTATTTGAATTTGAGAGAAGTCTATGAATATTAGTAGCAAACATTTTGATCATGTTGTTTTTTCAACCAGATTATAAAGTCGTCTTCCATTTTATTGATTGTTAAAGATGAGCGATTTTACACATTATTAAAGGAAGGGGACTGGGAAGTAGCTTCAAAAGCAGCCTCCTGAGTAGTGCCTCAGATATTTAAACTGTGCTTAGGTGGGGCGGTCTTGCTCACCAATCTGGCAGTCAGTCTCTGGTCTATTACCGTGTAATAGCTGCATTTGTTCTAGAAAAGTAGAATATTCTGACTCTTCAGACAATAGATGTGTTCCAACACTGAGCATGATGGGAATTTATAACCACTATGGGAAGAAACCAGGTGAATAGTTAGAATGGTGCCTGGTTTACTTGGGAGATGAGAGGATATGACACATATATTTCATAAGGAAGAATAACAAGAGCTGTGCTAAAAAAAGAAAGAAAATGCACCTTGCTTTCAAGCATGGAGCCTCTTGTTCCCTCTATACCCTGATCTCTCCCTGATCCTATACCTTGCCCCAGTTGCTTTAAGAGGAAATATAATAGGGGAGGAGGGCAGTTATTAAGATCACTATGACTCCCAAAATAACTGATACATTATTATTTAAATAAGCTGGGAACTTTGTATAATGAGGGGACTCAAAATTGTATTGTTCTATTTGACACAAGTACTTATTATCCTCCCTGTTCTTGTGGGGTGAGAGGTTAATGTGACATTCAACAAATGGGGTATGAAAGGGTTTAAAGTGTAAGAGAGACTAGTGTGACCTTGCAGTTTAAGCTCTTGAGGCCAATTCAATGTACTTGTGTTGTTGCTTCCCTATCTGTATGTATAGTAAAAATTGATGCATTGTATACTGTGCTTCTCTGATTCATAAGTGACAGAGAGAATTCTCAGAATTGAAAATGGCCACAGGTAGAGTAGAGTTGAACTTAAACTTTTTGACTCCACAACCCTTGTAACCCCTTTGAGTTACAGGTTCTGTGACTGATGTTTCAGCCAATTGGAATCACTGACAAAATGAGACAGTCTTCACCTAGAGGCAACTCCAGGATTTTGGACTTCTTACCTCCCTGAAATGATTATCAGACATTCCTTTTTTGAAAAACAGCTCTTTATGTGCTACATTTGAGCTATTCCAGGTAGGCCCTGTGACTCTTTGACTTGACATTCCCATTTTATGGTGGATCAATTCAGACTCCACAACTAACAAGATGGAAAGCGCCCAATAGGCTACACTTGTCAAATGGAAATAAAATATTTAGAAACACAGTCAGTTGACCCCAGCAGCATCTGAGCTTTACATGAAAAAGTGACAGCTTCCACTTTGGGGAAAACTTTATTTTCTATTCTGCCACCTTTTTAAACAAAGGCACTGATTCAAAAAAGACCTTTATTCAAAGGGTTTTCCCTTAATACCTGGGCTTGGGTCACTGATGGTTCAGCAAAGCTGAAATCTGAAGGTGTCCACTGGGCTGCCAGGGTCTCTCAGCTTCAGTATGAGCTACATAGAACCAAACATGGACACAATCACTTCACTCAGTGGGCAGACTCAAAGCCATTTTTATAGCTCTTAATGCTCTCATTGATAAAACTTGTTATATGTTTACTAATACATTATCTGTTGTTAATGGCCCAACTATTTGGCCTGCTATTTGGAAAAGTACCATCTGGCCTATTTAAGACTCCTTTGTGGGACACTAACTGTAGAAACAAATTATTGCTGCAGATCACCTCTGGTTCACTCATCTAGATGCTCACAGTAAAGATTAGTCCTTAGCTGAGAAACAATTCCTATCCTGAACAGTAATTCTTTGAATCCATCATCAAGCTTTGCAAGACACTTTTTTTATCCAAGTTGTATCTTATTAAGCAAGTTTTTTTTTTATTGAAGTTTTTATTGAGACAATTTTAGATTTGCATGCAGTTTTAAGAATAATTAAGAGAGAACCTGCACACCATTTACCTAGTTTTCCCCATTGGCATCATTTTGAAAAACTAATAAATAGTACAACATCATGATCAGGTTATTTAAATTGATATGATCCATCTACTTTGCTCATATTTCTTCAGATTTATGTGTATGCATTTGTAGTGTATATGTGTATATTTAGTTTCATACAATTTTAGAACACGTATGGGCCATGTATTCACCACCAGTCAAGAAACAAAACATTCCCATCTCTATCATCATCCTTTGTATTACATTGTTTTTCTAATTACATCCATTCCCATCTTCACATTTTGCCCTAATCTCTGACTACTAATAATCTGTTTTTTTTTTTATTTCTAAAATTTGATTATTTCAAAAATGTTATATGAATGCAATAATATAGCGTGTAATCTTTTGTGACTGGCTAAAATAGTCTGCACTCTGGCTTCCGATGGATCTTATTTCTCTGAAATGTAAAGTACATTTACTATTTTCAAAGCTTTCTAAGAGTCTTATTTTATTATAACATAAGCTCAAAATCCACAGTCTCATCTAAATTTTATCAGCTCAAAATCTAAAACTTAATCATTTGAATCACATAAATCATGCACAAATGAAACTGCCTGGTATAATCTATTAAGCACAGTTCCTGAGTCTCAATTCCTCTTCATCTGTAGACTGCAAGACTAAAGGAACCATCTATCTGTTTTCAATGCTCTAATCACACAACAGTAAGAAATGCATATGATGGTAGGTATAGACATTCCAGTTCAAAATGTAAGGTCAAAAAGAGTCACTGGTCCATAAAAGTTCTGAAATGCAGAAGGAAATGTTGGATTTATTTGATGAAGCCATAAGACCTGGTCATAATTCTCTACACTTTGGGTTCTTGATTTCACCCTCTTAGTCATTTTTTTTAACTTTTTAAAGAAATAGCATATATTTGAAGCTGAATAGTTTCATAAGACTGCTTCCTGCCAATGAAATTTTGAGAATCCAAGAGCCTCCTTTAATTTTGTATTTTCACTGTCTCTCTTATACTTCAAGTTGGCAGTGTTTCTGCTGAAACAATTTTCTCACTTGTTTGCAGATAACTCATAACTTTCAAAAATATTCACTTCATTAAACAAGTTATTCTCACAGATCTTTCTGAAACAATCACCTCTTTATCCTGGCTTTCTGCTTGTTATTTCCCCAGATGCCTGGGGACAACACCCTTACGATTTCTAGAGACTCTCCTACTTAGTTTAGTTACTTCTGCAATATCTTGAAAGGACTCTGTGAAATTTTGATCTTTCTATAATTTGGGGAAGAAATTGTATTGTCATACACCCAAGCTTTCCTTTATTCTAGAATTTCAGGCACATTTGCTGTCTGTAAAAGCTGAGAATATTAAAAGTCATTAAGTCCTATTTCATTTGTATTCTATAGTTCTTCACCACATTTTTTTTCCTTTGTTTCTCTCATATTGTACTATTTGCAGCAAAAAGAAACATGCAGTACTTTTAACATTTTGCTTGGAAATCTTCTGCCAGGTTCATTTTTTATATATTTTTTTATTTTCATATAACTACAAGAGACAATTTCACCAACTTTTCTGACTCCACATAGCAAGGATCTTCTTCTAGTTATCAGTAACACATTCTTTATTTCCTTTGGAGCCCTCACTGGTAGGTAGAATTCCTGAAGTTTAGATTCCACTAATAGTTCAAGTTGATGAAGTCTTTTTAATCAACTAATGTGATTTAGGCTGGCGCTATCATGCTTCCCCAAAAGGTTTTCAGCCTTTACCCACTCAATTCTCAATTTTAAAGCTGTACTTACATTTTAGATATTTATGAAAGCAGCACTATACTTCTAGTACCCAAATCTGTGTTAGTATTCTATTGTGACATAACAAATGACCACAGATATAGGGATCTTAAACAACACTCATTTATTATCATATTTTTTGTTGACCAAGGGTCTAAACTTGACTTAGCTGGTTCCTCTACTCAGGGTCTCACAAAGCTGTAATCAATGTTTCAGCCTCTGTTATTTATCTCATGTGAAGCTTGAATTTCTCTTCAAGGATTCAGTTCAGATTATGGACTGAGACACTCAGCTCCTTGAGACCTCCCGCCATTTTCTAACACATGGCCCTCTTTACAACATGAATTTTGCTTTATCAAGGCCAGTGGGCCTGTGTTCCTGCTGTTTCCAATCTTCTTTAAATGGTTTATCTGATTGAAATCATCCAGGATAAATTTCCTTTTCATTAAATTAAAGTCATCTAATTAGAGACTTTAAATATACATTTAATATCTCTTCACTTTCACCATAGAACATTATATAATCAAGGGAATGACATCTACCAAATTCGTAGGTTCCTACCTGCACTCAAGAGACGAGAATTATGCAAGGGTATGGACCATCAGGTAACATTCACCTTTTAAAAGCTTGTATCATTCATAACAGACTTTGAAAATTCTAAATAATTCTTAGATATTCTCTTAGAAAACTTCTGCATGATTATATAAAATAAAATATCATGATGATTTAGAGACTCAATTAGTACTTGTTTAATGAATTAATCTCTTTAACCCCCACATTCTGTGTAGTGCCTGGCAAGATTAAGCATTCAATACGGATTTAATGACAACTAGTAAAGGAAGAATTAATGTAAATTCATCATCTATTCATAAAAGTAAGACATTCAGTTTTGAGGAAATATCACTACTTGGGTCTTGATAAGAACAGTATATAATTATATAATAAAAACGGTTTAAAATATAATAATGCTTTTATCATTTGAAATAAAATTAAATTAATTATAACAATTCTATTTTTTCTAATCATTATATTAGGGTAAACCGCTATAATGACAGTTCCAAAAGTATACATATAATATAAGGTTGATTTTTTTCTCACCCAACAGCCCAAGATAGATGTTCCTAACAGGCAAGCAACTGTCTTCTGCTCTGTGATTCAGAATTTTATCTTGTAGTTTTACCATCTGCTAGGGTCTTGGTATCAAGACATATTAATTTGAAAGAATAGAATAGAGAAGCTTAGCCTGGAACTGACACACATCACTTCAGCTAACATATCATTGGTGATTTCTAGTCACATATTCAGATCTACCTGAAAAAAAAAAAATATAATCTTTCTGGATACCCAACTGTATTTTTCACCTTTTTAAATAAATTTATCTCTAAACCTTAGCATTTTATCCTTGCTTATTTGGGATTAGGTATCTTATGATGAATAAGAGTTTCTTATTTCTTAATATGATGAAGTCTTTAATTTAGAGTTAAGTTTTAGAAATTCTTGAGTTTAGTTTTCTTATTTTACAGAGACAAAGATCCCAAAAGTTTAATTCAATTCGATTCATTCTCCTTCTGTTAACTCTATAAGATAACCTTTCTTAGGCTTAGATAGCTTGTCTGCTTCCTGCTGCTTTTTTAGTGAAACAGCAAGGAATAGAGTTCCAAGAATGTTTGTTGCTACTCTTTGTCTTTTTTAACCATTAAATTATTGGAATGTATGGTACATCATTTCAATTGTGTATGAACTTAACTACATCTGTGTTATTTAAGCAAAATGTAGAAACTTAAAATACACTAAATGAAAATGCAAGTTTAAAGTTTTATAGGAGAAGCTAATTATTCTGTTATAAAGTAATCTGTTAGTGAATGAAATACTTTTCTGAAAAAAAACAACTATTGCTATATTTCAATAGCTTATTTATTCTCACAATGGTCCTTTATTCATTTTCTTTATCAGAATAACAAATTATGGATAATCTCTCACTAAGCTCTCTAAATTTTTAATATTTTGATTTTCTTCATATATTTCTTTTACATATGACATCTATAGCATTTTTCTTCTCTGAAATTATATGTGAGAAAAAAATTATAATGTCAGCATATCAATGAAATTTCAATGCACTATGAGAAAGGTGATTTAATTTTATTGCTTCCATAATAACTTCAAATATATATATTTGCTTAAGGTACTAAAACATGTACTATTGACCACAATAGAATTCTCTATAATCATGCTTACAATGTCCTATTGGTAGAGTTATATTAGTCAAAGCAAAAGTTTATTAATCTTTGCTATACTAATATATATTTAAAGATACACTTATTTTCAAATAATGTATTAATTAAACACCCAGGCCTGCATGTTTATAAACTAAAAGCTATGCCTATTAATAAATCACAAATATTGAGAACTTAAATAAATAATATGGATTAAATAATTTGTGTCATGAAAACATCTCTTTGAGGAACAATTTAGACAGAAGAAGTTGACTTCCCTTATTGTGTATGACTTTTCTTGCTTTGTATTACTTATATTCTTTTTTTTTTTTCTTTCCTTCACACTACCCTACTCTGAACATAGAGATGGAAAAAATTATATGAACAATTTAAGGTCAATCATCTTCAAATCCTTTTTTTTTTTTTTTTTAGCTCTTTAATCTGCATTTCTTACCTTCCTGGGCTAATTGAAACTTGGCTTTCCTGTGGAGAGTTGCTTGATCCTGTAGTTCTCTCAAGCAGTATCTAATTTCTTTCCTAATTCTTCTTTTTACTAAACTTGGTAAAACATAGGCATTACACTTGGTCCTATTGTATTGTCACTCTAATCTTTTCTTTATCTCTGTCTCTCTCTGTCTCTGTCTCTCTCTCTCTAACACATACACACAAAACTATCCACTATTACCATTCACTATGCCAGACATATACGTACAGATATTTGCTCAACCAGGTGATAATTTTAGTCTCTGGGTCGTTATACATATCTCCACAATTAGTCCTTCAATACATCTTTTTCATTTCAAAGAAGACATAGGAGAGTGCCCCGTTTTGTTTTGTTTTGGTTTTCAGTTTTCTGACCTGCTCTTATCCAATTACCTTGATCTTCTTACTTTCTCTACCACTCCTCCCCTTGGCCTTTCTCAGCATCTTGTCATTTAGGGAGCTACAAAATGACTATAATCTAAATTTTAAACATTTTGTTCTAGAGTGACACCTTTAATCATTCCACCTAGTCTTTCTAGCACCCCAAACTACACAATATTCTGACTTTAATGGAATCTCTAACTTCTGATCCCTTCATTTTTCATTTTACCTCATTTATTTTATGCCTCTTACCCAACTTAAATTTTTATGATCAATTAATATTATCATTCCCTCCCTTTTATCTTCAGCTCACTTTTTTCTTTATTCTCCTGGGAAAAAAATAATTCATATAAAATCAAATTTTTCTCTCATTATACAACTGTTTTCATTTAGCTAAAAATAGCTAAAGAGAAATAAACACCCATGATAATGTCTCAAATTTATGATTGCTGACTTCAAGTAGACTCCTAAAGCAGCTTGAAAATTATTCTATCTTCCCTCGGTCCATTATTTTTCTCTCTTTTAAATCAATTTCTGCTGTTTCTTCAACCCTCCAAACCAGCACACTTGCCCTCAGAGCTAAAAAACAATTTTGCTCTCTTCTTCACTAAGAAAATAAAAATAATCAGAGGAGAATCAAACACATTTGTCTGGCTCCCTGCATCTGTGCTTGCTCTGTTATTGTTCTAAATTATGAGCTCTCAGCTATCACTATAGCTCACTCAAGCACAGTGCTCTGGCAGCTCTGCCTTCTTGCATCATTGTTTCACCTCAACTAGATTTTTATGACCACTCTATTCTCCACTCTGTTTTAGAGTGAACTTCATTTAAAGATAGACTGTATATTAACTGTCTCCAGTTAGCCTTCTCGCATTCTTTCTTGAGTTCAATCTAAAAACAATTTGTCCTAAGGAGACAAATTAGCACTGTTTTGCTAGATCGATGATCAGTTCTCAGTCCTCATGGTAGTGAAGTTGTCAGTAGCATTTGGTGCAGCTAATCACTCTCTTTTCATTTGTCTCTCATGGCATCAAAATTTCTTAGGCTTTCTCCTCTTTTCTGCCACTCAAATACTTTGCTGCTTCAAAACTCTGTCTTTGGGCCTCTTATCTCTTCTGCAAACATTTATCTAGTTTAAAAGTTTTGAATAACAATCTTAAACTAAAGAATCAAGATTCTACATAAGACTTGACTTTTCCCTTGAACTTTACAATGTTTTACCAAAGTTGCCTCTATGTATGCCCATTTTAAGTTTAAAATGATCATAGTCTTAACATATGCAATACTGAGTTCTTGATTTTTTCTCTAAAGCTGATTTTTTTCAAAGCATTTCTCATTTTTATAGTGGTCATCTGCATTCTGATTGTAAAGGTCAAAACCATTGTATCATCCTTAATTCACTTTTTTTTTTACACCATATGTTGAAATTAAATTTTCAAAATATATTTAGAGTCCAATAACTTCCTAAAATCTCTGCTGCCAATTCTGTCTAAGCCTCTTTTGTCTTTTGCCTGAATTGCTGCCAATAGCGTCCCAACAGGCTTCCTTGCCTTTTTCCTTACTTTCTTTTCAGTTGTAATATGCTCAGACACAAACCAGATCCTGTGCCTCCTCTGCTTAGACCCTCCAGTGACTTACCATCCCACTCAGAGCAAAAGCCAAAGTCCTTACAATGGCCTGCAAGGCTATACACATCTTGGGACGCACTGTACTCTGTCTCATGATCAGCCATCCTCTCCATGGTTTCACAATTCCTCAAGTTGTTTTATCAATCTCTTGCGTTCCAGCCTTTGTCTTTGACCATTTGCTTTAATTTTCTTCTTGTAGATAAGTATATGAGGAAACGTCAGTTCTGTTAAGCCTGTACTCATATCCCCTCTGTGGGATGTTATAAAATAAGCTAAAATTTCAAACCCTTCTCAATACTTCCTCACTTCCTTACCTCGTTATGTTTAATTTTAAACTTGTTTCCCTTAGGACTTTTTACTCTTTAGTATAAAATTATTTTACTTTTTTCATTCTCTGTCTTCCAAAGTGGAATCTAAGTTATATTGTTGCAATATGTATTTAGTTTAATGTTTATAACAGAGACTGGAATTAATTACTTGAATTTTGTGTATGAAAGAAAAAAATGTTCTGGTTAATAAAATCTGAAAATATTATCTTTATGTATGTGGAGACTTAGATCTCATTATATCTGAGGTGTCTCTTAGTCAAACAAAACAAAAAACAAAATGTCTTGTTCTACTCTTTAATTGTGACTCAAGATGGCTTAGAATTATTTTATTTGTAAGAGATTGATCAACCTAAGATGAACAATGTATTTCAGATAACCCTGGCACATGTTGCCAGAAGATGGTCATCCTGATTCCTAGTCACACACTTGACCCCTGCTGCCAAGTCTACCTGCTTTTTTGTGATGTCAGTGGTGTCTCTTTTTTCTCTCCTGATTGATACTTTCCAAAATACTCTGGCACAGTCCCAAGCTGCTTAATTTCAATGTCTTGAAAGAAGCCGTTGTACCCAACCTTTTGTGATGACAAATCAGGGTAATTGCCATGGTCTCCTATTTGAGGAGCTTTGTGCTGCTACAGTAATTGCTGGCTCAGCATGGTTTTCAGGGAAGCAGCTTGCAAGAGGAAAAAAAGATGGCTTTCTACAGCTGACATAAAAATAACAATAGGTTAATTTGTAAACTCATAATCAACCATGTGCCCTTTCACCAAAAGTGAAGATTACTTCTTTCTCCTTGTACCGGAGCGTTCGGGGTACATTTAGATTATTTTCTCACTTCTCTCTCATTTTTAGCTCTGTTTCAAATTTATTTTATTAAGATTTCTCATAGAAAAATATCGACACAACAAAAGTCTTATAAAAGTCCCCCTCCCCAGTAAAATCACCTGATGAAACATTTATTAACTAGTGGGTAACTAACATTACAATGGGGTTGGGCAGAAGAGTAATTTTCTTATAAAGACTAAAGAAGTGGTTTTGATTGCTATACCAAGGAAATTATAGCTGGCTGGGCCTCCTTGTCTGAGAAGGAGTGTCTACTTGATGCTAAATGACATTAGAGCCCTGATGAGACATAGTCTGGCAAGCTAAATGGCTTCAGCTTCTGGGAATGGTGTGTACTGTATGCAAAAAATAATGGAAGAAGAATAAAGGACACATTCATATTAGAAAATGAGTGAGACGGTCTATGACTCAAGCCCATGGGTCCACAGAAAGGCTTCTCTCCAAGAGACAGCTGGAGCGGATAACTGTGGGAAAATATCAGTGAGGTACACAGTGGTGGCAGTGACCACATAGTGTCATGAGTATAGATAGGCACAATTCTGTCAGAAATTTCCTAGAAACATTAGCAAAGGCAGACATGTGAGTTTGTTAGATGCTGCTGATATCGGGCAAGTGGAACATAAAGATGACTGATTTGGGAGACATTACATCTCTTCTCCTTTGATTTAGGAACTTGAAGTTATTCTCCAAATTCTGTGAAGCAAGTAGTGCTGTCAGTTGAGGGTCCCACTGAACCAGGACTCCTTGGTTAACAATTTTAAATGTGTTATCTTCTTGCCTTCTGCAGACATTTCAGATTGCTGTGGCTTGAGAAATAGCTGTTACTTCCACATGCTTTTAGTTGTAACATGTAAACTCCTTCCAAGTATCTGTATACACACACACATGGACATGCACATGTGTACATGTGCACACAAATTGAGGAATTAACAAATTTTTTTATTATAGAAATGCAATTGATTGTTATATTGATATTTTAGACAGTGACTAATCTTTATTTAATTCTATGCTCTTTTCTGCTGCATATAAAATTCTGGCAAATATATTGAGTTGCACTTTAAGTTATTTTATTTTCATTTCTAGATATTTGTTTTATTATTTTGCAATTTCTGGTTATTTCCTATAATTTGTGAACTAGTCATATACATTTTGAATATATATTGATTATGATAGTATTATTAAAGTTTGGGTCTGAGATCTCCAAATTCTGGATCTCCTTTTTGTGTGTGTTTTTCTCCTTCTATTGTCTGTTTCACCTTCTGTTTTTCTGAATTATATTTATTTTTGTCTCCTCATAAAGCTTTTAAATATTAGTTAAAGATTGGACATTTCATTTAAAAATTACAGTCACAATTTGAGGCTCTGAATAATATTATCTTCCTCTAGAGAAGATTTACTTTTATTTCAGGCAAAATAAAATAAGAAGTACAATTTACCTCATCCCAGTCAAGACTGCGTGCTTATGAACTAGGCTCCAGTCTTCAGAAGGTCTAGCCTATTACTCATTTATTTTTACTCCAATGTTGTATACTGCTGAGTTTTTTCTTGGAGGGCTTTAAATCTAACATGTGTTGCATAAATCTTTAGATCTGCTGAGATCCACTATGTCAGCCCCTCTGTAGCTTGTTTGCAATAGACAAATGCCTTGAGAAGAACTGGAACTGAAGATGATTCATATCTCTGCCTTTTACTTTCAGTAGAAGCTGAGCTGCTTAGTCTTTTTGTCTTGGTAACATTGTAATACTTTATAAAAATTGTTTTATCCTCCTTTTAAAATTGTTGCTTGTTTTGTTCCAGTTGTCCCAAGGAGTAGAATTGGTCTTCAACCAGCTGGTTTACCACGTTCTATTTGAAAATGTCCTATCAAGAATCCATCATTTCTTTTTCTCTTTCAAGTTCTAGAATACATTCACTATGGTTTCCTCTGCCATAAACAAACAAACAAAACAAAACAAACAATAACAAAAAAATTCCAATTCTCAGCAAAATATAGCCTTACCAGCTCTTGGGAGTATGATATAATCAGATGGTTTACTCCCTGATTTCAGGATAAATATGTTCAAAATTAAGGTTACATCAGCATCAGCAGGAAGATTTGTTAAATTAAGAGTGCTGGGCCCCAATCTTAAGGTTTCTGATTTAGTAGGTTTGGGTAATGGCATAAGAATTTTCATTTCTAACAAGTTCCCAAATGATACTTATGCCAACAGACAAAGGACCCCACTATCACACGGAGATCAGATAAGTGTTCTGTCTGTCTTTACTTTGGCCAAGAAAAAGTAAAACATGAACTTGTTGACCTATGTTAATACATGCAAAAGATATTATGTGTTATAATTATTTTACTGCAAGGATGTATCATTTGCTTCAGTTTTATCATTTATTATAAATATGTTGTTACATGCTATCTTGCATCTTCTTAAATCCCCTCCCATTATAATGTAAAATATAATATATTTTAAAATAACAATTTTCTCTTTAAAATTCATTTTTTGGAGCAGTTTTAGGTTCACTGCATAACTGTATGAAAGATACAGAGATTTCCCATAGACATGCTGCTCTCAAACATACACAGCCTGTGTGACTTCTTCATTATAAACATCCTCCACCAGAAGGGTGCATTTGTCACAGTTGATGCTCCAACACTGACAAGTCATTATCACCCAAATTCCATAGTTTATTTTATAGTTTAGTCTTGATGTTGTACAATCTATAGGTTTTAACAAATGTACAATGACATGTATCTACCATGTGGTATCATACATAATAATTTCACTATCTTAAAAATCCTCTATGCTTCTCTAATTCATTCTTTTCTCTTCAACCTTTAGCAACTACTGATATTTTTACTATCTTTATGATTGTAATTTTTTTCAGAATGATATATCATTGAGATCATATAGTCTGTAGCCTTTTCAGATTGACTTCTTTTACTTAGTAATATCCATTTAAGATCCTGCCATATTTTTCATGGCTTGATAGCTCATTTATTTTAATCACTGAATGATACTCTATTATTTGAATGTAACACAGTTTGTATATCTGTTCACCTATAGAAGGCCCATCTTGATTGCTTCTAAGTTTTGACAATTGTAAATAAAAAGGCTATAAACATCTGTGTGCAGATTTTTGTGTAGACATATGTTTTCAACTCACATAGGTGAATTCCAAGGAGCATGATTGCTGAAAGGTATGATAAAAGAATATTTAGTTTGTAAGAAACCACCAAACTGTCTTTCAAAGTTTCTGTACAATTTTGTATTCTTACAGAATAGCCTGAAAATTCATGTTACTCCACATTCTCACCAGCAATTAGTGTTGTCAATGTTGTAGGTTTTGGCCATTCTAATAGGTGTGCAATAGTATCTCATTGTTTCTTAATTTGCATTTCCTGATGACATATAATGTGGAACATCTTTTTATATTTTTACTTGCTATCTGTATATCTTCTTTGGTGAGGTTTGTATTAATGTCTTTGGCCCATATTGTAGACTGAGTTATTTGTATTCTTACAGTTAAGAGTTTTTGTATATTTAGATAAAATTTCTTTATCAGATATGTGCAATGCAAATATTTTCTCGAAATTTGTGGCTTATCTTCTCATTCTATTGTATTGTTTCTTGCAGAACAAAGGTATTTTTTTAATATATTATGAAGTCTAGGTTCTAGATGTTCTCCATGTTATCTTCTACAAGTTTTATAGTTTTGGGTTTTATATTTAGGTCTGTGATCCATTTTGAGTTAACTTTGTGAAGGGTATAAAGCCTATGACAAGATTCCTTTTTATTTATTTATTTATTTGTTTGTTTGTTTGTTTGTTTATTTTTGCATGAGAATGTCCAGTTTTTCAAGGACTGTTTGTTTAAAAGCATTGTTTATGTCATTGCTTTTGCTCCTTTGTTAAAGCTCAGTTGGCTACATTTGTGTAGATCTATTTCTGGTTTTTCTATTCTGTAATATTGATCCATTTATCTATTCTTTCACCAATACTATGCTGTCTTATTTAATATAGCTTTACAGTAAGATTTAAAGTCAGGGAGTATGAGTCCTTCACATTTATTTATCTGAATTATGATACTGACCGTTCTGCATCTTTTGCCTTTCCATATAAACTTTAAAATCAGTTTGTTGATATTCACAAAATAACTTACTGAAATTTGACTTGGGGTAGTCAACATTTAATTATGATAACACACACACACACACATACACACACACACATGTACACACGCACACATACACACATCCCTAGGTTTAAGAAAGGCAAATGGGAGTAATGAAGTTACTTTTTTAAAAAAACATGATATTGCCTGATTAAGTATCTACTTGGACATATAAGCAACACAAAATAATCAATTATTATAGCTGGTTATTATTAAATTATTATTTACTAACCAATAAAGTCTCTGAAATCTGTATTATAGATTTCAAAGCATATATAGAGATTACATAGTAGAATTAAAAGAATAAGGGACCTTGATTCTAAGTTCAGTTTGAACTTAAACTGAGTTTAATTCACTTGTTAAGCTAATTTTTTAAGTTGTAACTCTGTAATTTCTTTATATCTCAGAGGCTATCTCAAGACAAACTGTGATAATGAGATAATAGACAATACAATTATTTTGGAGAGTAAATATAGCAGAAAGAAATTCGATCTGAAATCAGACAGTTATCTTAATTCAAATTCCACATTTAAAATTTTTGTTGTTTTTAGTAAGTTTTCACCACAGTAATAGTGTATAACAAAACAAACCCTAAAGTAGGTGGAACATTACAAAGGTATTTATTTCTCTCTGCAAGTGAACTGGTTGTTTGGCATTAGTCTTAGACTGGAGTTTGCTGGTTTGTGTACAGGAAACCAATAGTATAAGTCCATAAATTCTATTACAAAGAAATATTTTTATAGCATAAACAGTAAAAAGTGGGAGATATAATTCATGCTAAACAAACACTTGATAAGTGCCAATGAAAACATATTATAAACTTGTATGAATGGTTCACATTCACTTATTGACTGTAAGCCTGATTAATGTACTTTTTTAAATCAATTAATTTAAGAAAGTTGAGAATTAAAATACTACAAAATACAAAAATATACATAAAATCTGATATGAAACTTTCAGGGCAATAATTATATTCAATTTCTTTGCAGATAGTCTACATGGGATGGTGTGAAGCACGGGAGCAGGATCCCCTTCAAGAATGTGTGTACTCAGCAACATTTCTAGCTCTTAGGGGATCATGTCTTTACAAGTTTCTGGCACCTCCAGTAGGTATTTTTGTCCAACATATTTTATTTTCCTTCTATTATCACCACAGAATGACATCAGCTTAACAATAACAAAGAACATATTACCAATATATTTTGAAAATGAGATACAGAATAAAATAGAAAACAATACAAATATTTCTAAATATATTTTGCTAAAGATATATATTCTGGCATTAAACATTTTTTTATAACCCTTGAAATCTAGAAGTCTTTTCTATTTAGGCATTCATGACAGTTAAAATATGTTTATGTGGCACAAATCTGTCTAAATCAAATCAATAATATTTTTGATATCCTGTATTCTAGTTATTGGGCTTTGTATTAAATACAAATGGGTATCTGTTGCATCTAAGATCTTGCTTTTGAAAACATATACCTTACACAGCAGTGTATTCTCAATAAATATTTGTTGTCTATAAATATCAAATGCCAGACCACTCACTTAGAGATCTAATAATGCCTAAAGAATTAAAATTATCAAGTCCAACTTGCTGCTATTTTGAATGTTTATGTCTATATAAATTTCAAAACACCAGGAAAGAAGAAAAAAAGCCACTAATATTTATATTTTTTTATTATATTACTACTCTGAATAATTTCTTATGACTGAGCAGACAGATATATTTCCAAAGTTAAATATATCAAGCAACTTCATTGTAGTGTTTGGTGTTTTTACAATGTTATAAGGTGTTCACATAAAGTGACTTCCTAATATAAATTATCTTTTAAGAAAAGTAGCCTTTGTTGCTATCTAGTATTCTTCTTTTATATAACTAGTGGTAAACTAAAACTAAATATATATAGAATATATATATATATATATATATATATATATATATATATATATATATATAAATATATATATATAGAGAGAGAGAGAATATATATAGAATATATATATGAAATATATATATAGTTAGTGTTTATATGTAGAGAATACACACATTATTTAAAATATGTAAAGACATTGCACAAATGGAGATTGTTGCATGCAATAAAAACTTTCCTGAAAGAGAAAGAGAAATGGTGGTCACACCTAGAAGGGAGAAAACTGAAGTATTATTCATGGACTTTTATAAGTGTAACTTCACAACTGAGAGACTATATAGTATATATATGAAATGTTCACTTATGAACCATATTATATAAATAATATAAAAAAGAAAACAGAAACTACCTTTTTAAGACAAATGCCATATTACTTTATTTTTTAAAGGTGACAACATGGGACTGGACCCGAGCAGAGAAAACATTTTCTGTTTATGAAATTATGTGCAAGATTCTTAAGGTATGAAGATTTTAATGGGTTTTCCTCAGCAAAGAGTGGTTCTGGACTCATAGTGGATCACACAAAAAATGATGCGTGGATATAAAAGAAAATACAAGATAAAGACAAATAAAAATATATAGATAGATAGATGGAATATAGAGAAAAACATAGACATCGTCTCATTGGCTTAAATAATTAAGTAGATTCTGCAGTACCTCAGTCTGGGGAAGAGAACAGGGAAAAGATTCATAGGAATCCTTTGAAGAAGTAAAAAGTTTCTTGGAAATAGTCTAAATTTGAACCATAATTATTACCATAATTTTTTGCTGAGTAAAATACAGAAGAGAAAGAGTTGCTTAAGGCTGAGAATTAGAAAATATGGAAAATATAAAGTCATATACAAAGAAAGGGATTTTTTTTGTAGTTGTGGAGTTACATTATCTCTCTAAGTATGGGAAACAATATACAAGTGTCATGAATCAAATTTGTCTGCTATACAAATGATTGTTGTAATAGAAAGTCATCAAGAATTCTGTGAAATTGCATACAGTTTCTGTATTAATTTAAGATTCAAAATGGGAATAATTTATAAAACCTAAATAATAATCGACATTAGTTTCTAGACTTTGAAATACTACAGACAGATAATTAGTCCTTTTTAAGTTTGACTTTGTCTTATAATCAAGGAGAATAAAGTTTCCTGTGTTTTATGTCATTTATTTTACTTTCAGTTAAAGACTCAGTTGAGTAGAAAATATTTAAACATATACAAGATACTGAAATGTATCAAACATGTCTAAAAGTGAGAGACACCAAAAAATATAATTACCTCAAACGTGTTCACAATTTTTTTTTCTCTACAGAATAATCTTAGATTAAAGCTGACAGTCACAATAGCACAAGAGCTAAAGAAAAATAAAAGTAATGACTTGATCGTCAGTGTAATATAGTTTTAATTCTATCGTGGGACTAATTGTGGAAGAAAAACTCTAGTATACCTGAATTTATTGTTAGTAAAGAAGGCTTTGGTAACTCCTAAAAGATATACCAGCATCTGGAGAATAAGAGATCCTATGCAAATCCAGTTTTTCTTTAAAAAAAAAAATAATTACAAAAATGGATAATAAGATAGCTTCTAATTATTATTATTTTTTACCAAAAATATAGTGGAATTAAAAAGTAAGAATAAAACAAGGGTGAGCAGAAGGAAGAAAGGAAAGAAAGAAGGAAAGAGAAAGGAAGGAAGGAAGGAGGGAGGAAGGAAGGAAGGAAGGAAGGAAGGAAGGAAGGAAGGAAAGAAGAAAGGAAAGGAAGAAGAGAAAGAAAGAAAAGAAAAAGGAGAACCCAGAAATTAACTACTACTCTAACAAATTAGTTTATTTGTCTATTTCTTATTCATGTTAATATACATTTTTTCATACATCAATATAACTTTTATGTCCAGCATACATTTTAATGCTATTTAGACTTAGGTTATTTTTTAATTGCTTTCCAAGTAGCTACATGGTCTTTGTTATCTTATCTTTAAAAAAAAAAAAAAAGACTGTGACCTGAACATTTAGAAATACTGTTTATTATAATACTTGAAATTAAAAAAAATTTAAAAGAGACAATATGGATTATGTCTGGTTCCACATAAGTACTTAATATTTTATTTCTCTTTGATTTTTTTTTGCAAAGTTAAAATTATATGGTTTGAAATCTGCTTTTTTCATGGAAAAATATGTTTTGAAATTTTATCAATTAATATTTCTTCAAAAACACTATAATTTTTGGTAGATATGTTTATTCTATTATTTGGCCATATTTACTTAGCCAAACCTTCAATTTTCCTCTTTAGAGACTTCTCCAATTGTTTTATCAAACATATCACAATGCTCATTCTTTGATTTATTTAACAGATAATTGTTGTGTATTTGTTATATGCTAGATAATCTAATAAACACTTGTGGCTGGAAAAGGAGTCAGAAAAAAAATTTCTACTTTCATTGAGCTCACATTTTATTGGGATGACACAGACATTAAGTAAATGTAAAAGGGCATAAAAAATAGGTAGCAAAAAATTGACCTTGCCCAAAGACTTTTATGTAACTTCCAGGTTATTTTCTTTATCTAAATCCCAAGTTTAAGAATTCCTGAATGAAAAATATTTTAAGATATTAAAGATGTTAGGTTTATATATCTACATTGCATCATAGAATAACATACTAGAATAATGCTGCTATCACAAGTATCTAGAAATGTTCATGTATTGCACTTTGCCCAAATTAAGATCAAAGAGCACTTTACATTTATCTTTCAGCGTAAAATTTGTTGTAAGCTTATTAGCTTATTTACATAAGTTGGTGAGACCTGAATATAAATATTTTCAGACCCCGACTAAACTATAAATCTGTTCTCACTTGTTATTTGTAAATAAGAAAGCTCTCCTACCATTACTGAGTATAACACCAAAGTTCTATGTTTCATTGATTTACAGTTGGCATGCAGAATTACCCATCACAGATTCTTTTTCCCAAAGAAAAATTTCATATTGCATAAGGACAAAGGGATGGACATAAGATTTAGTGCTAAATGGATTATCTTTCTGCATACAGACTAGTGCCTAGAGGACCACTGGTTTGATAAGAAGCTGGGTCTCAGATGTTTGTCTGGGTAGCAAATCTGAAGGTACAGTTTCCAAGAACCAACCATCTTCTACCATAAGGTAGAATCCTCTGCAAGTTGTGAGTTGTAGACTTTTGTCTTTAGAAAGGCATTCTTCAGATATGGCAAATTTAAAAACATAATTTAATAGATCTCAGAACATTCTACCTGGGACCACTAATTGAGTAAACTCTCTTTTCTGATATGAAGCTACACTGGTAATAATAAAGACATAATCATCATCTGGTATAGATAGCTTACATGTATGCCCCAGGTGTTATTCTAAATGCTTTATATAATTTATTTAATTTTTACAATAATTCTATGAGGCAGTTATTATTATTTTCATTTTACAGATATAAAAACTGAAACAAAGAAAGTTTAAGTAAATAGCTCGACACATAGCTAGTAAATGTCAGAGCTAAGGATTAGAATTTTAAAGTCTGTCTCAAAAATCTGTGCTCTTAAATGTTATACTATATGCTCTCTTTCTCTATCTCAGTATAAGCATTGATAGATTGGAAAGAAATGAGAATAAAAATCATCTTGGTACTGATGAGAGATGAACCCTTTACAATAAGACAGACATTTTCTTCGCAAATGTATTAGGCACTGAAATCTTCAGTTTCTCCAATTGTTCAAAGGGGTTGAAAAAGCATAGGTTATTGTGAAAATTAGCAATTTGTTAATTGATTTGTGAATGTGTTTTTATTACTTAATATAAATATTTGTTAAGTACTTTCCATCTGCGAAGCACTCCATGAGGTATTAGGAATTTAATACAAATGTATAAGAAGATTTAGCTGACCAAAAGTCTAGCTGACAAAGGGATTTATAAAGGGCATTTTGGAGGGGGTTTTAAATAAATGTGACATCTAAATGATTATTAAAGGATCCAAAAGATGAAACTGTGTTTGTTTTGGATTTGGAGTTTGGTGAGTGAGAAGTGAAAGAAGACTTGTCCAAGTGTACAAAGAAGTGTACATTTAAACAAATAAAAAATGTTCAGCACAGCTACGGTTCACTTAGGTATGAGGTTTGTGTTGGTGTTTGAGTGGTGGGGAGAGCTGTTAAAAGACAATAATAAGGAATACAAACCTTATTTGAAGAACAAAGGAGAGAGACACTGAAGGATTTCAAGCATGAGAAATGACATAGTTTGCCTTTTTAAAAAGAGACTTCTAGCTCTAATGTGAGATGAATTGGAGGGGTGGGAGAAGGGCGTGCCAGGTAATGCTGCAAAGATTCTGGTTAGAGATGACATGTTCTAAACAAAGGCATGGATGGTGAGCTAGAGAGGTGAAGGATAGAAGAATAGGCTCTGATAAAAAGAATGCAGAAGGGCCTATGGTTAGTCATTACATTCATGTCTACAGGCCAACTCTATGACACTGGCTTTGTTTATCTGACACTTTTGGCAAAATGATCACGTGAGTTCTAGTTCTTACACAGCAGTGTAGCTGAATATAGCTGAACAAAGACACACCATCTTTCTTTTTTAAATTTTTAAATTTTTAGAACACTGCTTTTCAGACTAACATTATATGTATTAGATTTAAATTTTTGATAAAATATACAAAGTGATCAATGTAACACTGATATTTTTTCTAAAATAATTTTCAAGAAAAATACCAACGTATTGTTACTGCTGGGGTGATGTGAAATCTGGTGTGGCCCCAACAGTATGAGGGCAGGGGATTGTAATTCTTGGTTCTTCTCTGTTAACACAAAAGAATTACAGGTCAGTGAGATTTAGAATAAGATTTATTGAAAGTACATTTTAGAAAGAGATGGGTCATGCTAAAGAAGGCTGCAGTCCTGTGAAATTTGGGAGATAAAAAGATAAAAGAGAAAACAAAATACACTCTAAGGAAGAAGCAGATTTTCAGTGAAGAGAGCTGTAACAACACAGAAATGAGAAGGTCTGTTTATATTTGTTCCATGATGAGAGGTCTTAGATTATTTGCATGTGAGGTCACCTTGACTGACAGTTGGCTGCCATATAACACTTTGCCAACCTCACATGTGCTTATACAGAATTTAGTCTAAAATTAGGTTCATGAACTTCTGGGCATAGGCATGATATTACAATAATGGTATAATGAGGCTTAGATTATGGGTAGGTTAGGGAAGAACTTTCTACACATGTGTTGTGGCTGGTTAAGCCAACAGCTTTTATGGCCTTTGTGCCTTAGTATTAGGGTTAATTTATAACTCTCAAGAGGTGTTTCTGGGAGGTTCTTAAGGAACATCTTCAAGGAAGGTTTCAATGGTTGCAAAGCTGGGCCTTTATTCCTGTCTCTCATGCCTGCCTGTGTGTATATATATCCACATCAGGACCTTGGAATGCCCCTTGAGAATACCTGGGGTCACAGAGTTCCATGCAGCAAGGAGCACACCCAGCATTCAGCTGTCACTTTTTAAAATATCATTCTTTACTACAAGGAGCCAGAATTCTATACAAAAATTGTTCATGGTTATGTCATAGAACACAAAGTAAAAAATAAGGTTGTCATCTTATTGCCCCACAAAATAAGTAAGTGTCCAAAGAACAATGAAGACCTGTCAAAAGACATAGAAGCCAGCTGTAAAGGCATCCACAAGCAATTGTGAAATGAATTGATCTCAAAAACATATATATGAATGCATTATAATTCAGTGAATAAAATGGGAAACTATGGGGTCAATCTTCAAAAAAATAAATAAATAAGTGAAAATATTAATGAGGTACTAAACACTAATATAGTTTCAAAGTACTTTCCTATGAATAATTATATAACTTCACAGAAACAAGTGTGGCAGCACAGACTTAAAAAGTTGATTAAAGTGAACATTTTATTAATGGGACAAATCAAAACCATGCATGTCTGATTGAATGATAGTATTATATTACAATTAGAAAAATGTCTGACCTGTGACATTCCTATTAAAGTTGTAAAATAATCTCAATCTAACCATGTAGAAATGTCTAATCTAATTTAATGCTATAATGGGGAAATCCAAAGTAATGTAATCCAATCTAATGTGATGTAATCTAATCTAGTCTAAATATGAGGAAAAGTCAGATAAACCCAGGTGAGGCACAATCTACAAAATAACTGGCCTGTAGTCTTCAATAAGATTGAGATCATTAGAGTTAAGGAAAGATCAAGATATTGTTCCATTGAAGGTAACTAAAGGGCCATGACTACTTTTATGCAATAGATGATTCCAAACTGAGGAATCATGAGGGAAGTCTGAGGAATAGAGGGAAGCAATAAACAATGTAAAATTATTTGTTTTGAAGGTTCTATGGTAGTTAACTGTGAATATTCTAATGTTCTACTTGCAAAAATTACATACAAAATTAGGGAGTGAGAGTGAAGTTATGAGGTATCACACAGGCAATTATCAAACTGTTCCAGAAATAAATCTGTAAGTCACAGCAAGTTTCCTTTTTCTGATCATAATAAAAAGTATTGCTCTTCAGGACTTGCTAAATAAGAAGAAATTTAAAGTAAAGAAGAGAAAGCAATTAATTCAGAGTAAATGCAGTAAATCACGCCTAAAGGTGACCAAGCTATTGATAAACACTCTAAAGTAATGCTGATTAAAATCTTGATCAAATACAGAACAACTAAAAATAATTATTAAAATGAATAGAATTGAGAAAGAATTAAATGAAAAAATAACTTTATCAAGTTTAAATAATGGTATAATCCTATCTTAAATAAACAAATATTTGTTTTATTGACCTGTGTATGTTCTTGAAGGCTCAAAAACATCACAATATAATACTTTTCCTGCTTTCTTTTTAGACTGGATGTTTTAAATAGTTTTTGTTTGTCCTTATGTAGTACATACATTTCAGTATCATTTTTATTTTACTATTTTTCTTAAGTGATACCATTTGCATTTTATTTTCTCTGTCAAGTATGAACAAAGCATGAAAATACTAAACATTTTAAATAATTGTGGGAGGTTTCTATAACCTATCTGATGATTTAAAAATTTTTGTTTGTTCTTTTTGTCATAAAAGTTATAGTTTTACAATATTATCATAAAGCTTCTAAAGAAACTCAAGATCTTTATTTAAACCAAATAAGTATCTCTAAACAATGAAATGTGTTAGAAAAAGATACAGTCTCTTCTTTCATTAGAAACTTAATTCACAAAAGATATCCAATCTTGGTTTTCAAATAAAACAAAATCTTATTTTTTATTTCTTCTTATATAATTATTGATAAAGCATTCCATCAAAAGCAATATATTTATAAATTATTACAACTTCATGAAACAAAAATCTATTCTTTAATCTTTGTTAGAACACTATCATTTTGAGAATAAGTACTAGGGAGCATTTCGGATTTAAATTCTAATATTTAAATTTACTGTGACAATTAAAAACTATAAGTATGTCTTTCTTACATATTCAAATGAAATTCAAATAACCATAAAATATAAATAAGTTGAAAACTTTCAAAGAAAAATAAATGTTAATTTATCTTCTTTAATAATTTTCTGGTTAGTAGAATTTTGTATAGATAGTAAGAACATACCTTCCAAATAAAAAGAAAACTAGAAAATTGGTTTTGTCATCTGAATTAATTTGTTCTGATCTTAAAGATTTATCTTTTAAGAAGAAAATCATTTGTAATCCTCTAGTCAATTTAAATTCATTTAGGTCTATTTTAGGTTTTTCTATAATATTTCTAAAGTTAATACTTCTGCATATCTGTTTTCATAAATTTTTTACCTTGCAAAATTACTATTGAATAAAATCTTAAAACTTTTTGACTGTCTGAAATCATATATTATTGTTTTTAAAAATAGAAAAATATATATAATTTTAATACTAGAGGAAACCAGATGTCAGCCCCTTATGAAGCCTTCATCTGCTAAGGAATATTGCAGAAAAGTGTTGAAATCTTCTTAAAATTTATTTAGAGTGTCTTTTCTAATGATACAGTGGCATAAATTATTTAAACTACCATTTTTAAATCATATAATTTTATTATTATTATCATTATTAACTACATTTTTGCTGTAATACATTATACATTATTTTATTAATAAAATGTTATTCTTGTTATTTGCTATGTTTTTTAGAATGATATTAACTTCTATGATTATTATTTTTCATAGAAACAACAACATACTTAACACTATCTCTTGTTCCTTATCATTTGAATATTTTCAAGAGTTGAATAGATTGGGCCTATTGCTCATGAACTCGCTTTATAAAGTAGAAAAAGTGAAGATTATAGATACTCTGGGTGATTACTACACAACATAGAAGGATCTAAATTTTTAGATATGTTGCTCTCTATCCTTACCAGTCTATATTTTTTAAAGTCTGGGATGTTTACATTAAAAATGTCAAGATGTTATACTATTAGAAATGAGCTGTGGAGTAGGTCAAGTATTATGGTTTTTAAGACATATGTAAACCTAATTTATTAAATTTAACTTAGGCATTTAGATTTCATTGTTTGTTTGCTTTTGCTCCTGTCAGCATGGCAGCTTTAAAATAATTATTTCATATCCATAAAGGAATGAGTCTTTTGCCAGCTCTAAAATATCTGAAATATTTTAAATTAATACATATTTTTTTAAATAATAAAGTTAGGAGCATTTAAATTTTACCTTTGTGATTACATTCATCAACAGTTCAATCTTGTCGTAATTAACATTGTTCTTAATTTTAAAAAAACTATTTATTGAGAAAATTCTTTAAAAGTTTTCAATTTATTGTAGCCAACAAAGAGTTGTTGAAAAATATATAATTCACTCCCATGAAATGTTTTTCCTTTCATGGATATATAGATATAGATATAGATATAGATATAGATGACATAGGTATAGATATAGATATACAAAGATTTAGTTATTTTGTGTTTTGGAGATATTGGTTATGATGTTTTGGAAATAACTTTTTGATATGTATTTTATCAAAATATAGAATAAAATTCAAGGAAGAGGGAAGGCACGCAGTATAGACAACTTCTTCAAAAAAGGATATTGTGTGTAACGGGTTCTTTTGTTTAAAAGACTTGCTTAATATAATACACTTTTTGAATGTAACAATTCAAATAGTATGAATCCAATAGTATTCTTTTCTTGATGTTCTCACATAGAATTTTCAAATCACATTAGGAATCTTTGTTTGTATAATACACTCTTTATGGGCTTCAACTTCTTGACTTAGAGACAAAAGACTGATGAAACTGTAATTGGTCAACACAGAGTGAAAAACTATGTGAATGTCATCAAAGCGCTAACAATAATAAATTCAAATTTTCTCATTGGACTATGAAGCATTGTCTTGATTAGGTATCATTTTTCAGATTCTCTTTTTGCTTGGAGATCTAAGCTTGCACACAGTACAATGAGGAAAAGCATTGCAAACTAGGGTACAGTTAGAAAACAGCAGTCACTCTGTCCATGACTCTGCCACCCCATTTCCAAGCCACCTTCTCTCTTTTGTCTTCCTTTGTTCACCAGTCTCCAATTTGACCTATGGCCCTCAAGTGCAGCTTCGTAGGGCCCTGGTGAAATAGAAGCATTTGGCTTCAACATAGAAGATAGAGTGAAGGTAAGACCAGAGCCGGGGATGTGCTCACAGTACCAGCTTAGCTTAGTCTCACTGACAGTAAACGAGTTGTGAGTGGACAGATTTTATTGGCATTGACTTTCTATCAAAATAACCCTAAAAAGAGTATATGCAAACATAATATAATAAAATTAAACAAATATTTAAATTTTACTTTGTCTGTTTGTCTCTTTTATAGTTCTGTTTCTCTGGATACATTTTTTCAAGTAAACAAAAGTCATAACTACATAAACAAAAAATAAAGTGACACAAAATATATTTATTAATTAATTTAGTAATTTGAGAGCTAATACAATAAATGCTATATAATAGTACAATTATAGGCATTAACTAAGAGTTTCTTCAAATTTGATTGCATTAATAAAAACTCATTTTTGACAGAATACCTATAGGCTTTGTATTTATATAAAATCAGAGTTATTGGTGTAGACACATTAACTGATACAATGAATATTATGTCATATAGTTATTTTAAATGTCAAGAATGAAAAAGAATTACATGTAAAATAAAAGAGGACTATATTTTATTTCAGATATAAATAATAACTCTGAGTATACCAGGATCAATTATGTCTATTTTCCAAAAAAGTTTTTATAATAAAACATATTGCATAAGTATGTATTTACATATGTATGCAACATTTTATATAATTTTTAATTACATATTGCTATATATACTGATACATAGCACATAACCTATTTTCTAATAATGGAAATGTGTAAAAATGACAATAATGCTATATTTGTATATATGAGAGAAAATTTATTCTTGATATGTTTTAATATTTGTCCTGTCATGTAGAAAAAATGAGAGAGGAGAACAAAAAGTTACTCAGAATGATCCAGCAATCCTAATAATCCTTCATGAAAACTCACTACAGAGATATTCCCAACCAATTTTCAGTTGCATTGCTTTAATTGCCATTTAACTATCAATAATTATGAATTCACCGAAAGCTCTCCCCTGCATTCTAAACAAACCTATTTATTGCCTTCTAGATGCCTCCATGTGAAGATCTAATAGACTTCTAAAATTTAACATGTCCTCTCACACTCCAGTGGTCCACCTTTGCTAATCGTCCTCCTAACTTTCCAATTGCTCATTTCTGAGATGTTGGAGTCAATCTTAAGTTTTTCTCTCACACACTTATCTGACATATCTGCAGAGATTCTAAAATCTCTAAATTTTTAGTATCTATACTTATTTAAGTCAAACTATTGCTTTGTCACTGGTCACTTTCAAGTCTCAACTGTATTAATCTTACTCTTTCTCTCCTGTTTTCCTGCCCAACCCTTGCCCACTATGAGCTTTCAATTAGACTCAACGTAAAATTTATAGTTTTTCAAACAATGACAGGATACTATATGATCTCTACCATATCACCTCCTTATCCCTCTATTTGTTTTCTCTAGTCTCCTGCTACCTTCCCTCTAACTCATTCCAATTCCACCATCATGTTTTGGCACACACCAGTTTCAGGTTCTGTGAACTTGCCATATCCTCCAAATATCTAAATGGTTTGCTCTTTTCATGTCTTTCTTCAAATGTCACTTTCTTAAAGAGTCTTTTTTTTTTTATTAGGCTAACACTTCCAAAAGCTTTAAATAGGCTTTAATACCATATGACATGTTATGAGTAAGCATTTTCTTACTTTGTTTATGATTTGTCTCATTTCCACTGCAAAAAAAAAATCTCTGTGAGGCAGAGATGTCATCTGTTTTGCTCAGTGATATGTCTATGTACTGGAATAGTGCCTAGTATATAGTAAGCATTCAATATTCTTTGATCGAACATTAACTGTATCCCTAATACAGGAATCAATATAGGTAAAGGGTAAAATACTTTCTGAGATATCACTGGGTACATGCAGTCTTGAGCTCTGCTTGAAATATTTCGACAGTTATCTATATTTATAAAGTTACCTATATTAGGAAATTATATTTGTAAAAGAAGTAACAATAGAAAAATAAAAAGATAACATCTGATGGTACTTGTAAGTTAATTGCAGTTTGTTTTGTCTTGAGTTGTTCTTTGGAAGATCAAATCAGCAACTAAGTCAAAGATTATATCACCTATATTCATGAATACTAATTGAACAGTTTGACCTAAAAACTTCCCTTTCATTTGACAAAATGTACAAGATTAATTGAACACATTTTATGAGAGGTTTGCTAGCCAGATACCACTTTCCACAATGATTTGCACATTTTATATCTCCCCGGATATAGTACTGAAGCAATATACTAGCGTATATAAGCAAAAGTGTAATTTTAGTTGACATAAGTCTCTTTATATCTATCTCATCTTTTTCAGACCCAAATGAGTCTATTCTGGCTAGTTGATGTTTTTTATTACTTGAACTCTTAGAAAAAAATTGGGTAGGTTTTAGTGGAGAGATATTAAAATAATGAAATAGCTAAAACTTAGCTCAAAAGAGAAAAAGTAAAATATTTTGCTTCATTTCATTTTACAAAGACAAAACTAAAAGTAATTTGATAATTTTCCTCAAGTATATAAAAGGTTATTTTTTAAGAAGTGACCACCTGTTTTTAATCACATCTGAAGAAAGATTAAGAAAAAGTTGGTATAAAATACAGTGAGAGGGATTCAGTTTTCAAAAAAGAAAACTGAAGAACAGTTTTCACATACCTAGTATTAGAGGCTAAGAATTAGAATTTCATTCTTTGAAGATATATAAAGGTAGGATTGTTTGTATTATTTTTGGAAGGCAGAACCACATGACCAGCCACAATTTGTACTATTTCTAACTTTATAATGTCTATATTTATAGTAGCAAGTAGATGGAAAGCCTTTTTTTTTTCTGGAAAACCATATACACTTCAAGTGGATTTCTAAGTATGGATTTGTGTGTATGTGTATGAGTGTGTGTGTGATATAATTATCCTCAGAAATAAAATATTAGAACTAAAATCTGGAAGATTAATTTCATAATTATTAATTAAAACCATTAATCAAAACAGTCATTTATTTTAATAATATTATAAGAAATTAATTTTGTTGTTTTGCGTGTCTCATTTGTTTGCTTTTTTATTTCTAGTAATGCTAATTTATGGTAGTAAAGCTTCTATTTGTTTCAATAATAATGCTTTAGGAAAAACGCTATTGTCAATCAAAACAATAATGAAGACTAATTCAAGTATATTAAATAAGAAGTCAAAAATGCAAATCAAATACTGGGATAAATAGCTTCTTTTGATAATTATAATTTGTTTATACAACATTCACTTTTTAAAAACGTTACTGTATAATTTTTTTTTTCTTTTAAAGGTGAACAGCATTTTTCCACATAGGCTAGTTGTCTTTATTGAAACTCTCTCTTTTTTTTTTGCTTCTCTAAGTCCTGTGGAAAATTTAAATTTAACACACAGTAAACCAGTGAAGGAGCTTAAGCCATGCTGTGTTCATAGACTTAAACAAGGGGATCATTATGAGTGGTATAACAGAGAAGCATGTCGGAAGGACAGAAAGTTGGTTTTGGTCATTGTATCCCCTACCTAAAAGAGTCAAGGAACAACAACTTTGGTTTTGTTCTAAGATAATCAGTTAATGTATTTTCACCTGAATCAGTAAAATTCTAGTGCCAAGAGAGAAGCTGCTAGGAAGAATTTTGTCCTATAAAACTATAGTTAATAATATTGAACTAAATGTGTATAGTGTCAGGTGGGTACTAGACCTATCAAGATTATTTCATAAATTATATTAATGTCTAAGCACTATACTACATACCTGAAACTAATATATGCTTACAAAAAAAAAAAAAACTGTTACTCTGCTGGTATCATGGTGGTCTTGGAAAATTTATCTCACATCTATCTTATTTAGGCCACTCCTGTCTCTCCCCACCCCACTCCAAAGATATCTAAACCTAAGAATTTTAATGTTAGAATAGCTATTGTAATACCAATAATCAGAACAATTGGTGAATAGATATGTTTATTGAAAACATATTTACCTAAAAATTCTAAAATTTCTAATTTTTAGTATCTATACTTATTTAAGTCATTTAAGCTTTCTAGACCTTAATTTTCCTAAATATAAATGGATAATTGGATAATATTTATAAAATATTTGGTGATATATATATGTATATATATATATGATGTTTTTCAAATACAAAATATTATTATTAACTAGAACTATAAACAGATACAGGGATCAGCGTTAACATGTATGAGGCTATTTTAAGCTGGGATGAAATTCACATACCTTTATGGGTACAAACACACAGTACACACAAAATATCTAGGAAATGGCAGGAGTCAAATTTTCATATGTAATAATTCCAGCAAGCATGTTTTACTTTTATTGTGAATAGTGTTAGTTAGTTGATGGTAGTCAAAATAATTACTCTAGAAGGCATTTTAACATCTTGGAATCTGCCATAGCTATAAAAAATAAAATATTTAAATTTATATTACTTTTACTTATAGTGCAAAAAACAGTTAAATTATATAATTCTTGATTTAATATTACTTAAAGCAAATGTTATTTTTTCACATATGTGATATTGGGTAAATAATACAAAATATCTTTTTCATTCTGTCATGTATGGAATCAAATTTATAATATTTTGAAGCAATTTACCAACTTTCTCTTTTATAAATCTAATAATATCCCTAACAGAATTTTAATATATATCTAAATTTTCACTCTACAAAAATATTAAGATTGTCTTTTATAAAAAGAAAAAATAGTATTATCTTATTAAAATTATCATTTTTTTTTGTATGGGAATTGACATAATTTTAATAAGTCCCTTTAGAGGCTTTATAATTTCTGAAAGTCTAATTCAAAACTAATTGGAAAGATTTAATTTTGATGATATGTTTTTTCCTTCCATTTTTAATTATTAAAATAGTCACAAAAGAATACAAATTATTAATTGTCGATGAAGAATCTGTCCTGAGTCTGCTCTTTTTTTCATGATAAATTAGATTTTTTTGTTTGTTTAAAATAACTTCATATTTAAAGGCTAAATGGTTTCCCAATTCAGTACAAATTCAAGTAAAAGGTACAGTAACGAACATAACAGTCAAGAAAATATTAGTGTAGTCATATAGTTTATAAAGTAATTTATATTTAATATAATAATAGAAAATATTTCTACTTCATCTTTCTATTTTTTTATTTTTATTTTCAATTCCACAAATACTTTAAACTTGAAAATATAGCTATTATTAGAGCAATGGTAAGTGCATTTGGAAAAGTTAAAAACAAGTGACTTGTCAAATTAGCAAATATTAGATGACATAATTATAGTGTAAAAGAAAGAAGAAACCATACTGGTTTATGCAAGAACATGTTATAGAAATGAATTACCAATTTTTGGCCACTTTTTCTGCATCTAGTTTTATGTGTTTTAAGTACAATAGAAAATGTATGACTGGTGATGTCTACGTGCGCAATGATTATTATAAACACATGGTTTATTGTATTTGTTTTTCGAAAGAAATACAAATACATTTTAGTTATATCCATTGACCTCTGACTACTTTAGAAAAATATAGACATTATTGAACATATTTGTAATATATTGTTTTTATGTAAATATGTAAATCTGAGATATATCCCAGGACAGATTTTGGTTATTAGTCTACAGAAAGTATCCAGGAGACTCGGAATAAATCTAAAAAACTAGAAGATATTTGTGAAGGAGAAGTCATACATGAGAAAAATGTACAATGATAGTGTTCCAGATATGTTAGCTTTTATTTTATTACTATATTTAAATGATATTTTTCTAATGTTCAAAAGTTTTCTGGAGACTATTGTTTCTATTGAGGCCAACCTCACACTCTATTTAATAATTTCACCATCATGCATCATGACAGCTCTGTAAGAAAAAAGGAAGATTGTGTGTTATCCCCTTGTTCTGTGAGAAACTGAATCTTGTGTTTAAATGTTTTTTGGTAGTTACATTGCTAGTAAGAGTTGAAGCCAAAAATCTTGACTTCTATTTTACAGACATGCTTCAGTAACAGTACAGAGAAGAAACATGTTAGTTATGGACTTTGAGTTCTGGAATTTTGGCTTCTGTGACCATTTTTAATGAAGATAGCATGATTATCACAGAATGTAATATTTATGACTATAGCATCTCCACTATGCACTAGTCAACATTGATTCACGGTATGACCATGTTAGCATTATGAACTGATGTATGCCAGCCTGTATAACTCCAGGTTTTCATCAGGATAGTGACCTGCTGGACCGGCGGAAACACTGCTTTACTGTGCAGTCTGAGTCTGGGGAAGATCTCTACTTCTCTGTGGAGTTAGACTGTGACCTTGCACAGTGGGAAAGAGCCTTCCAAACAGCAACCTTTCTGGAAGTGGAACGAATACAGGTGAGAGTCTGTGGAATTTTAGCTTCTGTCTACCACAAATACATGACCATATGTCTACAGTTCTAATAAAAAATCAAATTAGTATAAAAATACAGCTCTGTGAGTCTAAACTTCTTCAAATATTTTTGATAATTAGCCATTGTGATTAAATGAATAGAAAAGCAGCTCTGAAAAACATTTTAATTTTTCTATAATTTGATCTCTCTAGGCTATTTCTTACCACTCAGCAAAATATATTATTTCTAATTGTAATTAGAAAATGCTCCACTTCAAATCTAAACTGAATATGCTCTGATTTTAATTAATTGGTTTCAAGAAATTTCCTGTTCTCTAATAATGGTCACCTAATATTCAGGTGAATGGCTTCAGTCACCCACAATGCCTTTTCTTGCTAGAAAGCCTTCCCTTCATCCCTACCATTCAAAACTATACAAAGAATTTAAAACTTTTTCATAGTGCACATCACCCGTTATGATTTTCCTGACTTCCAGTCTGCTTTGCACACCAATTACCACTACTTCTTTCACAACAATTCTGTTCAAACTCTCCCACTTTTGAACACTAATATTACTTTCTTGTGTTCATTTTCTTAAGCCTACTAATATTGCCTTGTATTGGAGTGATGTGTGCTTGACTCTGCTCATGCTAAGTTATAGCTTGTTTGGGATTATTTTAGTCATCTACAAATGGAAGTACAATGCAGTTTGTACATCACAAGTATTCAGAAGATATTTATTAAACTTTATTTCTTAAGTATGAAGTTGTATCTATAAAGGAGGTCAAATATACAGGGCTTGGGGAAGTTGAAGTGGATAAAGGGGATCAAATATATGGTAGCTGAAAGAAATTGGACTCTGGGTGGTAATCACACAATAGAATATATATAAATGTTAAATTATAATGTACATCTGAAAATTATATAATTGTATTAACCAATGGTACCCCAATAAACTTAAAAAAAGAAGAAGTTATATCTAGATCAAAGGTTCATAGAACTTTCATCCTCTCTAATTCGTGGTACCATAAAATGAAACAGGCTACCAAATATTGGTTCTGCAGCAAATTTTTAGTAGAGACCTTTCGCAAAGCTGAACAGATATGCATTTGCTACACACAAATGTATTCATAGAGCTAGGACCAAAAGAGATACATGGGCACTTATTTTTAAAAGCTATGTAACAATGCTGATTGACTTCTGTTCTGAAATCTTTATCTACAATAGGAGATTGGTGCATATTTTTTCTATATGTTGAACTAATTTGTAACATATATTATTTTTTTTTCTGACTAAAAACTATATTCAACACACCAAGTTGCACCAGTATGACATGACAATCCAGGGACAAGGACAGGGAAAAGATTCACATTTCACTTGTTTTATTGCTCAAAAATACCGTTTCAAAATTTTAACTGTATAGAACCTCAGTTCAATAAATAGATACTTTAATATAAAAAATAAAATGATAAAAACTATTATAAATATAATTTTATTTTAAGCATCAACATATAAAATGATTTACAACATTAAAATATGTTAGTTTAATAGATGTCATTTTTAAAATCTAAATTGATATTTTTAGGTTTTCATAATTATCATTTTCTTAGAATACCACACTTTACTTGGATTTCCTGAACAATGTATTTCTTTGAACTATCAACTTACCTATTCACAATACCAATGTAAGATGCATATAGTATATAGTAAGTGAAAATGATAATATGTAATGCCTTTTTAGCTTTTGGTTGTGTTATAGACTTCCTAATTTCCTAGTCATAAATTTTCTATAAAAATATAAAACTATTTTTATTTGATTACTTTATCAGAAATTAATAGTCAATGACTAAAGACTTTTGTAGTGTTATTTTCAAAATTCAAGAATGTAAGTACATTTACATGAAGAACCTTATATGTTTCTATGTTCTCAATATTCCCACTACCATTAAAGTTGATAAAGAAATAAAATAAAAAGGAAACATATGGCCTTTTGTGAAATGGGCAGAAATGCAGAAAATTAATGAATTTAATAAATACAATTATAAATTAATAAATAAAATTAATTTTATTTTGATTTGGTTTTTATGCACTCTAACAATTCTTAGTTTCTAATCTCTTTACATATTTACATATTTTCTGATATCTAATGTACTTAATAGAATAGTGATATGAATATCTACATATATATTTTAAAAGGTAATCCAGTTAAATTAGGCATTTCTAAATATTCTACATTGCATTTAGATTAATACTTTAAAATTTAAAAAATGTAGTGAATGTTGAAACAGGAAATAAAAATTTATATGAATAAAATCTTACAACATTTCAAAGTACCAGTATTCAAACTTAGTATACCTAGCATTCAAAGTACCAGTATTAGACCTAATTCATTTACAGTATTATTAGTACCTTTGCTCATTCTATTTCTGAACAATTTTTCCAGAATAAATAAATAATACTAATAGAAGCAGATACTTGTTTTAACCTTACACTAATTATATTTGATAAAAAAGCAGTTCTTTTAAAAAATGATTTTTAATAAAAGAGTGTATCACTTTAAAAAATGTATTTTCTATATTATTATTTTAAACTCTTTCATATGCATTTTATCAAGCTATAGACATTTAACTATCATCTAAGAGGACATATTAACAAGTGTTTTATATGTCATGTATCTTTAAATGTGTTATATATAAATGCAAAAATTTTTCAAAGTGTTCTAGTTTGAACTTCTCTAACAACAGTTTTTACTTTTTGTCTAATTATAATGTTTTATTATAAAATGAAAATAGAAAATAAACAATATATCTAATATTTCAATATAAAATTGTATATAATCATTGTATATGATTAAGATTAGACATTATAGAATTAAATTTCAATATATCTCAATTTAAAGCATATCTATTTGTTTCTATTTAATGATAATCAAGACCATGTAATTTAATTTGTAATTCTGAACTTACAAAATAAATTTTAACATTCGGTAATATTTAACGTTTTCAACTGACATACTTTTTTAAATGATAGTACTTGAAAGTAGCAAATAACCTTGTCTAAATTGGAGGAAATGAGATAGCCTTGAACATTTTCTAATGTTGGGAATAGTTTTGACTAAATAGTAATGGGTAGATGAAAACACAGAAGATGCCTATGTATTAAACAAATAAAATTTCACCCTAAAATTAACTTATAAATTCTATTAAGTTTGTATGCTAACCTGCTTTAAAAAAAAAAAAACTCAGTTCTAAATGAATGGCATGGTTATAATTTTCTTATGCAAATTGGGTTTAAATATATGAATATAAAATATAGTTTTTTGATGAAGGAAATTTAATCCATTTATTCACAATTATAGTGAGAATGTGATTCCTTTATTGTACTTTTATATAAGTATTACAAAAACGAATACGATATGAGGATTGATATTGAAAATTTGCTTGATAGATTTCTCTCTTTTTCTTTTTCTCTTTGTGTGATAATTACAAGTATTTTTCTTTATTTGAATATCTCACTAGAGTTTGCAATGAAATGCAGATAAAACTGGCCTTTGGACATAAAAAGGCATCATGTTTCATATAAGATCAAGTTTTTATTTTATATATGTTATTCTTATATTTCAGTATCAAAATTTTATTACATTCCAAAAATTTTAGATAAGTGACATTATAAATTAATTTGTTTAAACGTGAAAAGTCATTTAATAGTTGATTTCTGAAGAATCAATAAGGTTATACAAATAATAGTCAAGTGGTAAATGTCTTTGGGAAATAGCTTGTGCTACATGGATAAACATATAGAACTCTTAAGGTCAAGATGTTTCTTGTATTTTTTGCCTTGGTTTGAGAATCTGTATTTGTGTGCCTGAGAGTTCTCTTTTAATAATATTCATAAACTCATATGCCAAGTATTTAAGTAATACCTTAATCTTTAATAATTCACTTTGGTTTAATGAAAAGGAAGTGATATTTAACTAGAAGACCTAACAATGGAACAAAATTGTATCTATATGTAAATTTTTTATACCAATTTTATTTCCTATATAGCAAGATAGCCAGTGTGGCACAAGATAAAGATAAGGGCTGACAGAGTAGATTGGAAGCTTGGCACTGCATATATCTTGGCAGGTCAAAAATCACTTGGCTTCTGTTTTATTAACATTAGGATGTTGATAACGTTATCTTCCCTATACAGTTACTATGATATTAAGTTAGCTATTATATAAAGAACTTATTATAGGAGCTTTCACAGTGTCTTTGATAAATGTTGGTTATTGGGTCAATTACATAAAAAGTAACAGTGTTTTCTGTTCTGTTTAGTGCAAGACATATGCATGTGTGCTAGAAAGTCATCTAATGGGACTCACAATTGACTTCAGCGCAGGATTTATCTGCTTTGATGCCGCGACAAAGGTAATGTGTTCAGGTCAGCTCTGAGAAATGTGCTGCAATCGTTCTAATTTAAGAATAATTAAATAACCTTGAATGCCCATCAGCATTTTAATTGGTTATTATGTGTCAAATTTAAGGTTCTCATTTTTGTTAACAAAATTTAAATGATTTAATCTATTTATAGGAAAACAAAAGTTTAAAATTTTAATAAAACAAATGTGTTTCCACAAAACACTATAATTATTTAAAGTGAATATATGTCATTTATATTATACTATAGATATATTCTCTTTTACTAAAGCTATGACCTCATATTTTCATATAGAGAGAAAATTTTCCTTCCCCCAAATAATTTTTAAACAAAATGATTCTTTACTATTTTTTGGTATCAACATCTCCAATATCAAAATGAAGAAAACCTATTTTGAGTTTTATAGGTAACTTGTTAGAATTATATAATGGAGGAATTTGGAAATTTGACTTTTCTAGCCAAGGAGTATAATTCTTATAAACACATAACCTAATAGGGTCTTATACTGTCTGATTGAATGCCTTTTTCACAAAGGTTATGTCTCTAAGACTGATGTATATTTAATAATGAAGGGCACTTTCTCAGGTAGTCATACCTGCAAAATAGCTCAACTGACCTTCTACTCACCACTAATCTTCCAGTACAGTAGTCACTACTGAAGTTTCTGATTTGCAACTGGTCCCCATAAAAGACATTCTTTTCTTTCCCATTAGGTTATCAATTTCTTAGATCCATCCCACTTTCTCCTTTATCAAAGCATGGAAAAGAAATAAACTGATATATTCCTTCTCACTAATTTTAAGTATTAAAGAATAACTCTTTACTGGGAAACATATTTTACCCATAAGTTAAGCTTTGTATAGAATTTTAAAAACAAATGCTTATAAAACAAGAGAGCAATATAACTATGTGAGAAAGGCAGAGTGTACAGATATTGGGAGTGTTTTGATCTTAGGAAAAAATGGGAGTCTAATAATGCCGTCCAGCTGGTCATAGACAAGTAAGATGTGGGTTGGTGTTTAAAGAATTTATGATCAAAATTGTCATACAAAATCTCATATTATTTAAGGATGACCAATATTTCTTTTTATATTGTCATTGTAAAATTAAATAGCATACATATGCTGGTCAGATTTAATTGTCCTGTGCATTGCATTTGAGAAATGCCAAAATAATACTTTTCTAAATATGGAATTTCAGGTGGCAGCTTTGATGACTCTCAAGTGAGCCTGCCATATAGTTTCCCTATGACTAAAGTCTTTCTTTTGAAAAAAAAATACCTATTTAAATCAAGATAGGTTCATGAGTATTAAATCAATTAAATAAATATACTAATTTAGTTATAAATTAATTTCATAAGTAACTGATTAGAAAAAAAGTTAGTCTGATTTTTAAAAAAGACATATCATTGCCAGAATTGTTATCAAACTCTATTACATGAAGGTAAAATAATCTTATAGTAGTAGATGAGAAGAAAACAAATAAAATTAATATGAACACATTTCTGAGTGCCTGAATATGTTCTGAGTTTCTTTTTAAGGCCAGCATAATTTGAAACTGTTGTCGGGTTCTTTTTTGGCTCTCAGTGTGTAAGAGGGAAAATCATGATGTGGATGGTCTACACATCATGCCCATCTATATCCTCCTCTCTGGGTATGGTGGGAAGGAGGAATTAGTCAGCAGAATCCAAGCAAATTGTTATGATGCAATCTAGGAATAGCCATTAAGTAGGAAATAGATTTCAGTCAGTACAAGCTTGAAATGCAGGAAAAATCGAAGATCTTTAGGAGTAATAATCACTATTCTTCCATTTTTTGACTGTTATTGGAAGCATCTAACTTCAAGGCAATCTGATAATTGGGAGGGATGAAAAAAACTATATGCATTATAATAAAGATACTATTCATCGCTGAAGCAGTGACATTTAGAGTGTGAATGGGAGAGCTATAAATAATATCTTCAGGAAGACAGACATTAACCAAGAGTCCTGAGCAAATCAAAGAGCTGATCTTACTGCAAGAAAATTACCTCACTCCATGGAATGAGCTCAGAAAAAAGTTATTTTTAAATAAAAAAAATCTAAAAGAGGTAATGGTTACATAAAAATTAAAACATGTTTTGTTCTAATTTTATCTACTTGATACACATGTGGACAGAATCCTTAAGAATGTATCCAGTGCTTTTTAAATGTTGGTGTTCTAGAGGGCATGACAGCATACTTCTCATACCCTAGAGCATATAGAAATCAAATTAGTAAATGTGAAGAATAGTACTGCCTCAAAATAAATATTTGCAGAAATGTATGCATTAATTTAGCAGTTTTTAAATAAAGTACTTAATCTTTGTCACTGGAGCAGCCTGCAGACAACCTGGAGGAGAATGAAATAGTAATGGCTTATTACATTGCACAGATATATCTACTTAGATGTGACTACTAGTGAATTTATTTTTTTTCTTTCTGTAGATGTTTCTATCCATTGAGCTAGCAACTGTGTATATATCTGTTAAAAAGAAATAACTAGAAAAGAGTTTATTCATATAGAGAATTGATAATATAATTCTTGTGTCCAAATTTTATAAACAAAACAAAAACAAAATGCTGTGTCTGATAAATGTATATATTTTTCTTGCCAGTATTTATTATGCATACAACATACAAAGTTTCTCAAAATAAAATTAATATGTTAAGAATAATAAATGGCATACCATATCAAATAGTATGTGGAAATAAATGTTGGTGCTTCCTTTCCCACATCTATTTTGGTTATTCTTTTGAAAACTTTTACATAGATATGATTAAAATAAGTACTCTGTGTACATCAACCCACCAGACTAATGATTTTAATCTATTAAAAAATAACCTACAAGGTCTAAATTTTAGAAACACTTATTCTGCTTTTATTTTTTATATATTCTAAATAAATTTTTAGAGTGAAAATCTATACTCCTCTTTGAATAGTCTATATATTTGATATATATGTAAATATATGTAAATATATTCCTATATGTAGAGTCAATTTGGGGGGTGAGATAGATTTAAATAAAATATGTTTGATGGAGAAACCCTGAGCTTAATTGGGCAATTTAATTCAGTTTTTAATTTAGACAACTACCCTGATAAGTTGCCTAAATTTCTGTTAACTCCAGATTTCTGTTCTGTTAACTTCAAATGAGACATCATCTTGATCTTTAAGGCTACATATTAAGTAAAGATGTGTCTGACAGTGACCTTGTTGTCCATTTCTGTCTGACTCCTTTGTATTTCTATCTCAAATATTGAAAGGAATCTGAATTGTATTTTATATTTATAGCTCTTTCTCAACAACTTCCTCTAAATAAATCTAGGTGTACCTTAAGTAACTTGAGTACTCTCTTCTCGTTTGGAGTACTGCAATATCATCCAAACAGACTTTCTGTAATTATTTATCAAACACACTCTTTTTATATAACAATTATATGCCATTGATAAATACTAGGTATACAGAAATAGATATACAGTTTCTTTCCTTAAGAAGTCTACAGTCTAATGGAAAAGAACACTCTAGACCTTGTGAGAAGCAAATGCATTATGAGGACATAGTAACTACATCTCTCTGTGTACCAGCTTTCACATCATTACTAGATGAATGATATTTCTAAAATGTAAACTCAATTATGTCATCAGTCTCTTTCATTAAATTAACTTAGTGGTCTCCTACTATATTTAAGACAACATCTGTTAGTATAACATAGAAGCCTCTTAATGTTCTGGTCTCTGCCTGCAATTTAGTATCACCTCCTGCATTCCTCCATGTATTCAGTGGCTCCGTCACACTCCATGCCTTTACAAATAACATTCCTATGACTTACTTTTATCCTTGAGTGCAAATCTTCATCCAAAAAGCCTTCTTTCACCAATATGATTTAGATGTCCCTTTGACATCAGATAATTATAAGCATACCTTAGCATAGCATTTATCATAATATGTAAGATATTACAATTGAATCTGGTAGAGATATGAACTATAACTAATTTGTCCACACTAAAACCCAGTTTAAGGACACAGAATTAATTCCATGACTAATGGTAACTATGTTAATGAATACGATACCACCTAAGAAAATAGTAAAAGACATTAGCTTTTATCTACTGTGTGATCTTTTGATGTTTGTATGTTATCCCTTTATGCATTATCACAAGTTAAATTTATAAAATTTATAAAATTAGTATGTAGTTTAAGTACTAATTTTAGTTAAAAAATATAATTACTAAGCACAAGGGCATTTAATTAGAATAATTTCATATGAATGAAGAATAAATAAGAAGTGTAAAAATGTGTAAAGAAAAATAGTTATAAAAAATATTTCTCATGATTTTCTATTAAATATGACCCCTAAACTACCCACATAAAAAAGAAGGAAAAGGAGCAAATTTAGAACATTATCATTTGGGTGGTTAGAAGGCAAGAGAGGATATGTGTGCATGAGCTTTTGGCCAAAGTTGAAGAATGATACAAAATGAAAATAGGACTGTGTAGGAAGGTTTGATTTACTGGTTAACTAGAAAATCCATAATGGTAATTTGTGACAGTCAAGATAGTCGACTAGGTAAATGCTGTGCTTGCCTCCTCTCACAACCACAACAAAATTACAACTAAACTACAAAATAGTCATCTTTGGGAGCTTTCTGAAGTCCTGAATAAAAGTCCTACATCTGGGGACAAACAGAAGTGGCCACATTGAGACTAGTAGGAGGAGCAAAGACATGAAGTGGGCAGGTTCCACACCTACATGTAGTGGTTAAGAATTGGGAGGGTTATCTCAGTGCAGAGGTCACCCCTGAGAAGTGAGAAGTCCTGGACCCACTTTGGGTTCCACAGCCCAGAGTTCCAGTGACAGGAAGAGAAATCCCCACTTCTTGCTGTGAGAATCAGTGGAAGTTGTTGTAGAGTAAGACAAAGGGCTGAGATAGCTGCAGACATTCCTCTTAAGGGCCTCGTGTGTGATCTTACTTGATGATGGACTTACTTGCTCTGAGCTCCAGCTCTGGAGCAGCAACTCAAGGGGTATTTGGTTTCAGAGTGAGGGCTGGATGGACGGCTTTCTCCCAGACAGAAGTGCTGTTGTTCCTTTGTTGAGCCCTACTCTTCCCAGGCTTGAAGACTCAGGTGAGCACCATATCTGAGTCTCTATCAACTTGGCTAAGACTGATTAACCGACCTTGGTGATTTCCTAGGACTCCACCCCTCCCAACTTGCAGGCCCACCCAAGCTGCTTCTAGTGGATTTTATTTTTCATATAAACAGCCTCATCTGCTACAAACTCTCTTAAAATCTTTTCAAGGTTAACAAAATCTAAACAAGTAGCATCTGACTTCAGATTGATTTCATACTTCTTGCTGAGCAACTCAAAGCCCATCATTAGTGGCAGTCTGCCTTATTTTGCATCCTGGCCTCTTGAGGAAATATCCAAGCCCAGCATAGGTGGCGGCCATCTGCAGATTTCTTGATGGCTCATGCCAGGTGGCTCTGGGCAGGGCACAGGCTGAAGCTAAACTTGGCCTATGGCAGAACCCCTTCCAGAAGGCCGCAGCCTGCATGCCCAGTGGTCTGCTTTGATCTGAGCTGGATAACCATTCAGGGTAACTGGAGGACAACACACTAAATGGTCAGACAGGGCAGGCACCAGAGTTCTGCTATAGTGAATCCAGCTCTGTAGGATCAGCCTCTGCACAACAGCTTCTTTACTGGTCACAGCCAATCATCACAATAAATTAGCCAGAGGATCAATCCCTCTCATTTACCAGAAAGCAGCAACCAAGCCTAAACTATATCAAGAGAGCACACACAACCCTTACAAAGAACATACTTGGAGCACTGAACTCGGGCGACCAGAAAAGACTGTAACACTGGGACCCATAGCACATATACTACATAATTCTATTCTGCTAAGACCAAGAGACATCGAAATCTTACCTAATACATAGAAACAAACAGAAGAGGGCAGACCAAATTAGAAGACAAGGAAACATGTCCTGAATGAAAGAAGAGAATAAAACTCCAGAAAAAGAACTAACAAAATGGAGACAAGCAATCTACTAGAAGCAAAGTTCAAAAAACTGGTTTTAAGGATACTCGATGAACTTGGAAGAAGAGTAGATGAACTCAGTAAGAATTTTAACACAGAGATAACAAACATAAAAAATGGTGATAGAAAACTTAAAAAAGAACCAGTCATAAATGAAGAATACAATAACTAAAATGAAGAATACCTTAGGAGAAATCAATAGTAGATTATATGAAGTGAAGGAACAAATCAGCAATTTAGAAGATAAAGTAGGGAAAATCACCTACTCAGAATAGCAACAAGAAATAAGAATCCAAAAAAATGAGGATAGTTTAAGGGGCCTTTGGGACAACATCAAGCATATCAACATTTACATCATAAGGATACTAGAAGGAAAAGAGAGAGCACAAAGAATTGAAATCTATTTCAAGAAATAATGACAGAAAAATTCTCTAACTTAGTAAAGAAAATACACATACAAGCCCAGGCAGTCAAAGAGTCCCAAACAAGATGAACCCCCAAAGAGGCCCATACCAATATACATCATAATTAAAGTGCCAAAGGGTAAAGCAAAGAAAGAATCTTAAAAGCAGCAACAAAAAAGCAGTTAGTTACCTACAAGGAAGTTTCTTTAAGACTGTCAGCTAATTTCTCAAAAGAAACTCTGCAGCCAGAAGGGATTGACACAAAGTATTCAAAGTGATGAAAAGTCAGGACCTATAATCAATATTACTCTGTTCAGCAAAGTTATCATTTAGAATTAAAGGACAGATCAAGAGTTTTATAGATAAGAAAAAGCTAAAGTAGTTCATCATAACCAAACCATTATTACAGAAAATGTTAGAGGGACTTTTTTAAGAAGAAGGAAGAAATATATATATATGAAAAACAAAATGATAATAACTACATATCTAGCAATAATTAATTTAAATGTAAAAGTTTTAAATGCTCCCTGAAAAAATTGGTGTGGCCAAATGGATAAGAAAACAGTGTTTCATGAAAATAGAAACAAACAAAAAAAGGTTGAGGTAGCAATACTTATACCAGACAAAATAGACTTTGAAACAATGCCTATAAGAAGAGACAAAGAAGGACCCAGTTATTTCACTTCTGGGTATTTATCTGAAGAAACTCAAAACACTACTTTAAAGGGAAATGTGAATCCATATATTCATTGCAGCATTATTTACAGTAGCCAAGATATGGAGGTATCCTGGGTATTTATCAATGTATGAATGGATGAAAAAGAGGTAAATATATATTTATATATAAAATATGAAATATTACTAAGTTATAATAATGAATTATAGTTTGCCATCTGCAGCAACATGAATCTACCCAGAATGTATTGTGTTGAGTGGAGTAAGTGAGACAGAGAAAGGAATATGTCATATGTGTAATCTAGAGAACAGGATAAGCAAACAATAGAAACAAACTCATAGATATAGAGAATATTTTGATAAGTGTTAGATTGTGGGTTGGAGGGATGAGTGAAGGGTGGAGGAGATTAAAAGGTACATATTGGTAGTTACAACATAGTCATGGGAATATAGAGCATGGGATGAGAAATATAGTCAGTAGTATTGCAATAACTATATATGGTTTCAGATGGATACTGGATTTATTGGAGTGATCACTTCATAAGAATGTAAATATCTAATCACTGCACTGTACACTTGAAACTAATCTAATAGTATATGTAACCTCTAAATGAAAATTATACATTTATACAAAAATATATATAATAAAAAAGATTATTTGCAAGAAAAAATATGCTTCTGGCTATTCCTTGGCAAACCTTAATTAAATGTGAAATACTAGGCAATTGGTATTATGGGTAGTATAAAATTAAATCCTGGTTTCAAAGAATCTTTGTTGTAATGTATAATGTGTTATATGTATTATGTCATCATCCACATAGACTGTTCTTTCAGTTTTTTTGCCTTCTATGTAGTACAAGCTTATTTCTATTTTTTATAAAATAGGTTACATACTGCTTAAATTATCTTTATATGTAGAAATTGTTTTTCTTATAGAGGAATTTTTCTGTGGAAGATAAAAAATTGGGCATGTGAACACTGAACTGAAATGGAAAATAATAAAGAATGAATTAGAGTGTGTTTTGCTTCTTTTTTGTTTAATATGAATGTTTTTACTATCATTTGTGTAACTTCACTTTTCATTTATATATAATTACTCAATTTTACTTTTGAATAGTCTGCATCTAAAGAACACTTCATACTCTACAAAGGTTAATTTGTTCATTAACCTATGTCTGTTGGTTATAGCTAGTTTTGCATCCCAGCTCTCTGATGCATTATAACCAGTTTTGAAAATTTTTGTTATAAATGACAAAAATAAAGAGTAAGGATAGGTTTTTTTTTTCTCCTTCCCAATGAAGTTTTTTACATCACTTGCATTTCCAAAATTTAAGCCAAATCTAAAAATAGATCTTAAAAAATGAATAGCTCATAAGAATGTTTTTCTTATATAGAGAGAAAGAGAAATAAAATCATAAAATAATAACCGAGTTATAAATAAGGAAAACTATGACTCGGGACACACTATGTTTGAAAAAATCAGTAAATTACTTTTCTGGGTTTTGTGTCTTGTACTAACTGGGACTCTGGGTTTTTCCTCTATTTTAAGAAAAGACTCAGGCATTTGCAATAAAATTCATCTATAATCATGCCCAGTTTGGTTAAGAAAATAATTGTAAAAAACAAAGAAGTAGGTTGAGATAAAAAAAGAAATATGAATGGAGAATAACAGGCTTAGGTTTGATTCACATTTATTAGCTGTGGAATATTACAAACGTATATGGTGTTTTATTAATTTATCATCAGGAAAATGGCAATTCTTTCTCTAATACATAGCTCTCACAGAGATGAGAGAAAATATATGAAAAGGCCTCGTACAATGTTATGTTCCTTGTAATAACAAAGCAATCTTCCATGTAAGGACATCAGCAGAAATAGAATGTTTTGCAGGCAGTAAATGAAGTATTTTTAGATTGATCTGTATATGTGTTCACTCATCAATGTGAGGAATAAGTGATAGATTACATATTATGCACCTCGTTATCTTCACATAAAATATTCTGCTTGATAATAATCAATGTTTCATTTTCTATTATACATGCATTAATCATTTTTGCAAGCATATTCTATAAGGATTCCTCCTTGGTTTAGAAATGATGACTTTAAGTTATAAACCCCAATGGCATTGCATTCAAGCTTTTACCATTTATCTGTTTCCTTGCATTGTTTTAAATGAAATGTATCTATTAGAAAGAGTAGCTCAGAAGCAAATAATTTTTTTGGAGAATTGATTATTTTTCAAGATTTTTAATTGTGAGAGCACTTTGGTCAATACTCATTTACTGTATATTTTCATATTACTTTCTTGGTCATCTTTAGAGACTGTGTTGTTCTTTCTTCATATGTATAGTTATCTCTGCTTCCAGATATTAGGCACTTAAAAATATTTACATGTATCTTGAAAATGTCAGAAACATTTTATATTTATTATTTCATAATCATTCAAAGAATATGTTGACTTAAACACTATTTCTGCTGGTCACAAACAAATAAATGTTCTAATAAATCAGTAAGATATTCTAAATTCATTATTATTATACTTAAATTCATTAAATATTTCATTTTACAGTGCAGATTTTTATCATTTCTTGAAATGTATACCATGAAAAAAGCTACCTGGTTAAATAAAGTTAAATGAGTTTTTTTTTTTAATTATCCTCAGATTTTATTGTGCAAATGATCTTCACCAAATGCATTTGACCATGTTTGACATTCTTTTTCTCCAGAATCAAGCAGAATTTATCCATGGAAAAACTTGGGAAAGTGAAACTTCAGACTGTGATTATTTACATTGAAGACTTTGGGTTAAATTTTAGATTTCAAAACATTCAATTAAGTTTTTATAAATTGTCATCATTTATTTATTTTCAGTTCTATTTGGACCTTTTTCTCTTTTCAGACCCGATTTCATTCAAATTCAAACAATTAAGATTATTATTCATAGTTAGAAATCTCACAGTACTTTATAAGTTCTCATTTTAGTATATGTTTTCCCCACCTTTCCCAGTTGCATGCCTCCAACAATAAGACAGCCTAGTAATAAAGGTAATAAAAGGGGCATCTTTCTTCTTTAGTATTTTTTCTCTCTTAATGCATTTCTTTCACAAAAGTGAAATTCATTGTGTGTCTATTGTATATCAGCTACTCTGTTAGGATTGAAGAATGCAATGATGAGATATTTAGGGCAATTACACATTCACTTCAAGCTTTCTTTATAGTGTAGAGAGACAGAGCGGGGCAATCACAGATTGATTGTAGTCAAGTCTGTGAAGGAAATGTGCCAGGTACTGAGACAGAGAACTTCAGAAGGGCCTTTTAATCATTTTACAGGAAAAGGCTATCTAAGACATTGATATTTCTAGTAGGGCCTAAAAAATGGAGAGAATGGAACAGCTATAAAATTAGTTAGAGGAAGAAGTTTTAAGTGGCGAAAACAGAAACTGTTAAGCCAGAAGCATGAAAGAGCTTTGTTTTTTGTAGAAATATAAGACTCTGTGTGTGTGTGTGTGTGTGTGTGTGTGTGTGTGTGTGTGTGTGTGTGAGGGGTGGAAGAGAAGAGAGAATGAGAAAGCAAGATATTATGCTAATTAAAAAATGGATTCATGTTTTTACTTGTACCTTACCTAAGGCCTTTATTTTATTACATCACTTGTATTTAACATTTGCCTTGTACTTTAAATGGCCTAAGTTAACTACCTTTTTAATAGTTGATATCAGAAGTAGAATGGGCACCTGGTTTTGGAGGATATCACAGATATAGTGGAGATAATTACAAACAAAAAAGGTACCAAGAGAGAGATATTGTGCATTTATAATTATTAATCATTAAGTAAGTAAAGGTGTCAGGTCTCTGGAAAAGAGATGAGAGTAAGACATTTTCCTCTAACCTGAGTTTCCTGTAATTCTAGTTGAATATCATGCCCCTCTGTAGTCAATAAATGGGGTAATAATGCAATTTACTATCTACAATATGATAATAAATAATTATTTATTAGATAATAAATTGGTTTTGTGATATTGGTGGACCTGTAAAATAGTTCTGTTCAAATGTTATATTTAAAAGGCTATTACCCCTAAAATATGAACATACATTTAAACATAGCAAAGACAATCTAAAACATTTATATTAATTATCTAAGCTTTAATAAGCAGAGTAATTATTTTGGGTAAAATATTTAGTAGAGTATTAGAGCCTGTTAAGATGCAGTTATGAATGGAGTATTCACAAAAACCAATCCAAGTATACTTTAGCTACATTAATTTCTTAATTTAGGAAAATATTGATTTTACCACAATACCATGCTCTCTATATATGTGATATATAGTATATATCCATATAACCATGGCAATTACAAATAACTTATCTAATGCTAAAGTTTTAACTGAAGTCATGATTGTATTCACAACAGTGCAGATATTTTGATTTTGATTTAATAAAATTTCTAAAACTTTATTTTGATTTTACAAATTAAATAAAAGAAGTTTTTAAAGTTAACAAATTTTCTAATTGAAATAGCAATAGACAAATTGCATCATTTAATTATGAAGTTTTTCTGCTAATAGAGACAAATTAATATCAATAGCTTCACTATTATATCTGAACAAGAAAAACTTTAAGTTCAGAATAACCAGGTTTGTTTTATAAGGGGAGTCATTTGATCTAAATAAAAATACATGCTTAAAGAATAATTTGTATATTTATGTATCTAATATATTAAAACAACTCTTTAGGCACATTTAAAAACATAACTACTAATATTTCATATATCTTCTAATTTATGGCATTTTACTTTTATGTGATTACTGATATTGTAGTTACCATAGTAAATGGGTAAACATAAAAATAGTTTTTATTCAATTATACACCCATTATCAACTTTTTAAAATATTAGAATCTTCAGTTAGGTTTTTATTATTTACTTACTTTCATTTTTAATTTGTTGAAAGAATGCAATGCAAAATTTAAAATATACCAAACTATATAAAATAGTTTTTATCTTAATCATATAATAATCAGACTTCTATCATAAAAGTATTCATATTGCTGTTTATAAACCCTACAGAACTTCCACTTGTCCTTTGTTTCCTGTGCATCTTTCTTGTACATACCACCTATAATTTCCCCTGTCTCCCACTGACACTTTGACAGGCTTCCTAACAACTTCACTCTGCTCAGATGCTAGGGACAGGTTTCAACAAGCAAGTTGATACACAAACTGGTTCAAGGACACAAAAATATTAAATACTTCTCACCTCACCACAAGAGACCTGAAGAAACAAGTTGTCTTTAACAACCTTTGTCCAAATGCACTTAATTTTATCTGCAAGTACTCTACATGTTCCATTTGTGGTGACCAGGAGAATATTCTGGTATGATGTAAATGTTGGCCATCCAACACAAAGCCTGATGCATGAAGATGCTTATTTACAAAGCTGCATTTTGTCCACTCATACTCTAACATGACAAATCTGTCCATCTGTGAACAAAGCTTTTTGTCCTACCTTAGGTACCCAGAACAGACTGCCCTCTATGTGGACATATGTGTGAGTTAATTTATACTAGAATATACTAGGTTCAAATCAATGAAGAATCTTTCTCAAAGTCATGTGGTTTATGAATAGGATATAAAGTTTGGCTTATATTTTAATACTTATATCTCTATGATCAGCATTTGTTTTTATTTCAGTACATTTAAAAATGAATTAGCTTTTCTGAAATATAGGCATTATAATAAGAAAATACCATAATTTACTGTTAATGGAATTTAGGCCAGCTTATGGTCAAGAAGTCACCAAAAATAGGTGATCAGGAACAAGGGGTTTCTGGTCTTTAAAATCCTCCTAATATCATTTTATGTATGTAATTAGAAACTATACTATTGTATATGAACTACACCAGAATAAAAAAAAAATTACAAAATGAAAACAAGTTACATATTTTTTCTAAACTTTAGTGTAGCATCATAAAAACTCATTTTTCCAACAAAATACTACATGTATTTTAAATAGAACACATTACTACACATTGGTTTTCTTTCTACCCTCATTGAAAAGTTCTTGAGGGAAAGAAAATCTGCTCCTGTCATTCTTCACTAATATCTTGTTCAATGTCTTTGAAATAACCATACAATCCCCACTCTCCATGCACATCTCACCTAACACTATCCTGTCTGGAACTACCTCAGAGCTGCTACAGGGATCCTACAATTGTACTTATCCATAGAAATATAAATAGCATGTTATAAAAAACAGTGGTGTCCACTCATCTTTTTTAGCCTTAATAGTCTTAACAGAGTTGCCATAATGTTTATTGCAATTATAATGTTCATCGCAATCTTAAAAACAAAATATTGGCAAAAGAAATTAAATTGTTTAAGAATTCTTGAATTAAGCCAATTTTTAGGCCTGTTTTACTTCTTGTAATGTCATGTGGTTAAAATAGCAAATTCTTGTTTTACGATATTTTGACTATATATGAAATATTTAAATTTATTATAATAATTTGAGAATTTGTAAGCCTTTACTTTTATATCTAAGCTAAGCCAGAAAAGAAGTTTTTTGTTTGTTTGTTTGTTTGGTTTTTTTTTTTTTTTGGTCTAAAACCACATAGTAAGTTAATGTCAGGAAAACAGTATATGATAATATATTTTGGAAGACATTTTTCCTCTAACTTTTTACAAACTCCTTCATTTTATCTCACTTAATTCTATGTCCTTATGTTCTCCCTTACCATTATATTAATTGCATATTTCTATGTAAATACATGATTCTCATGAGTGTTATCTTAATGCGAAATATTCAGAATTTGGATGTTTATTAATAACAAGGTGTTTAAGACTTCCCTTTATTTTTTATATATTGTTATTTCCTTACAGCTAATTTTTTAAAATTGAAATTCCAGATCGACTAATATCATTTTTAGGTCTTAAAATATATATTAAAATTAATGTCCTAAAGTACTTTATATGTTCACCTACATTTTATGTAAATAGTTGTTTCAATTTAACCTTTTTAGTTTTATTTATTTTAATTTTTAGTGATCTTTACTAATTTAATGTTTGAATAAAGCTAAGTCAATTAATATTACCATGTTTTTTAAATTTCTAGTGAGACTAACATGCTCTGATATTTATTAAACATAAGAATTATTCTATTGTTTTGAATGACTTCTAAAATTTTTGGCATTTTTATTTATTAGGGGTTTAGGATATTTCTTTACTATATTTTCTGCTATATGCCACTCAGTTTTTTACCTTTTTAAAAAATTTTTCTTAATATATATTAATTGTACATAATGAGTATATAATTCTTTTACTCTTAAGTCTAGAACTCTCCCTTTAAAAAAATTCATTCACATAATCATTATAGTTTTTTTATAATTTAGATTGCTTAAATTATTTCACTTTTTAAAACAAGATTTTATTTAGAGAAAGTTTGAGAAAAAGTATTTAACTGTTGTATTTTTTTCAGAAAGTTAATTTTCCCATGTAATTTTATTGAAAAAGGATGCTGTATAAAAATAGATCGAAAGAAAACATTTAAGAAAATTTGTAATAATTTAATATTGCTTTTCTATAAGTTGCAGTCTCATAATAAGAAGAAAACAAAGGAATTTATTTATTATAGAGATTAATATCTTCATGATTTTGACAATGCCTTTATAAAAATATCTTGCAAAATGCTTAATATATAGTAGCCATTTTATAGTTGTTTGGTGAATATATAGATAGAAATTGAGTGACACTTTATATCAATTCATTATGCCTCATTATTTGATATCAATATTTTAAGGAATTAATGATTTTGCTATTTTGTTACAATTTTTAAAATGTGAATTTTCAGTTAACATTTATTTTGAATGTATTTGAAATATATTCTGTTAACATAGTATTTTTAAAGGGTTTTTATTGTTGTAATACATATATAATATAAAATTTTCCTTGTTAGCCATTTTTAATTGTACAATGCAGTGACATTAATTAATTCACATTATCTATTCCAAAAATTTTTATCACCTCAAACAGAAACTCTATCATTATTAAGTAATAACTCCCACTTTATTCTTCCCACAGAATAGATAAAACATGACCCAAGAATATGCTGTCTATAAGAGGCTAACTTTAGATTTAAAGAAAGATTCAAATAGGTATAAAGAAAAATGATGTAAAAAGATATTCTATTCAAATGGAACAAGAAGAGCTGGGTGGCTAAGCTAATATAAGGAAAATAGATTTTAAGTCACTTTTACAAGAGATAAAGGTGAGCATTATGTATAGATAAAATAATTAATTTAAAAGGAAAATATACCAATTATAAATGTATATGCAGGAAACATCAGAGCCCCCAAATATATTAACCAAACATAGAATTGAAGTGTTATGACTTTGTTACATTAAGATTTGTTAAGTTTAGTACAAGGTTCTGTTGGTCCAACAACAGACCACAAGAGATCATGAAGTACAAAATGTAATTACTCACAGGTCCTGGAGGAAGGACACAGCATACCTTGAGAAGCCACAGGGGGATGTCAAGGCAGAATATAGATAGTAGGGGAGACAGGATCTTGGGCACATGATTTTATTAGGGTCCATGAGTGGAGGGCTTTCGAGTTTTGGGGCTAGGGCTGCTTTCTTTTGGTGCAATCAAACCAAAAAAGTGAGGTTTGATAAGTTCCAAACCTTAGATGGGGATCTCAGTTAAGTGGTGCAGAAAACATACAAATGCTGAGAGGCAGTGAAGACTTGGTTATAGGGTTGTTTGAGGAAGTCATATGAGAATTTGCATATGTTTATGACACTGTAACTGCTATCTAGAGCATTTATTTGGTGAGGGAGTTGTTGTCAGTTTAAGATTTTTTTCAGGCCATTTGGCCAAACAGAAATGATGCCAGGGCAGCAATACCATAGAGTATCTTAGCTAAACTCTTCACAGGAAAAGAGAAATAGACTATTTGATAATAAAAGTAGGAAGATTCAATACTTCACTCTTAAAATAAAAAGAACAACCAGACAGAAGACTAATAAGGAAATATAGACCTTGAACAAGACTGTTACGAACTATATCTAACAGATATACGTATAACACTCCAACACTCCATCCAAAAAGAAAAATATACACACTTTTCTCAAATACATGTGGAACATTTTCCAAATAGACCATAAGTAGGAGACAAAACTAGCAGCAATAATTTTTTTTAAATATTGAAATCATGGAAATTATTATTAAATACTTGAATAAATAACACAATAATAAACAATAGAATTAATAGTTAAAAGCATTCTTTATTCACATAGCTTTAAGTTTAAATGAATTATTGAATTATGTTAAGATCACCTAACAAAGTTTAATAAAAACACAAACTCTGCTATAATAATGTATTCTAAATAGAAAACTCTTAGACATATACACTAGGATTATTGACAAAAACTACAGGGGCTTATTTCATTTTTATAAAATCTTGGGCCAGCATAGTCATGAGAAAATCATCAGACAAATTTTAATAAGGCACAGTCTACAAAATACATAACTCAAATCATCAAGGACAGACAGACTGACAAAAAACTGAGAAATTGTCACAGTCAAGTAGAGCCTAAGAAGACACAATGAATAAATATAATGTGGCATCCTGGATGGAATCCTGTACCAGAAAAAGGTATTAGATTAAAATTAAGAAAACAATCTAATTAGAAAAGGTCAGAGTACCTGAACAAACACTTCTCCCAAGAAAACATACAAATGACCAGCAAGCATATGAAGAGATGCTCAACTTTACTAGCTATTAGAGAAATATAAATTAAACCACAATGAAATACTACCTCACAACTGTTAGATTGGCTATAATCAACACCACAAGTAATAACAAGTGTTGGAGAGGTTGTGGGGTAAAAGAACCCCCATACATTGCTGGTAGAAATGTAAATTGGAATAACATCTATGAAAATCAGTATGAAGTTTTCTCAAACACTAAGAACAGAATTACCACATGACCCAGCAATCTTTCTTCTGGATATCTACCTAAAATATTTGAAAACATTTATCCATAAAAATATAGGCACCCTGATGTTTATAGCAGCATTATTCATGGTGGCTAAGACTTGGAAACAACCAAAGTGCCTTTTGATAGTGGATTGGATAAAGAAGATATAATATATTTATACAATAGAATATTACTCAGCCATAAGACAAAGCACTGCTGTTTGCATGGATGGATCTTGACATTATCATGGTAAACAAAATAAGTCAGACAGAAAAGTTGAGAACCATATGATTTAATTGATATGTGGGATATAAAACTAAAAGCAACAAACAAATGTGACAAACAGAGACTCATGGACGTGGACAGTGGATTAGTGGTTACTAGAGAAAATGTGAGAAAAAGAAAGGTGGATAAGAATAGAGAGGGTTGGGGTAAGAAAAAAAAATGTCATTGAAGATAGAGAATTTGTTCATCCCTCTTGTGACCAAATCAAAGTTGTGATGGAAACATAGAGCAAGAGCAAGCAGAGTCTCCTGTGATCTAGATGAACAGAAGCACTATAAATAGGGAGAGAAATGAGAAATCACCCTGCAATAGTTGGAGGTAAGAGGGGACGATGATGTGAGGCTGCCCAGTCCCAATTGGCTGAGTGAGACAGAGGCTGCAGCAGCAGCAGTTGGCAGCTGCAGACACATCTCAAAGAGGTTAAGTCTGCAACTGAATTTTTGAGGTGATGGACTTGCTCACTCTGAGCACCAGTACTTGGTCAGCTGCATGGAGAGCAACAGAGACTTACAGGGGGAACTCTGAATTGTTAGAGCAAGGACCAGAGGCAAGGCTCTCTCTGGGCTGAAGTGTTGGTGGTATTCATTGCTCCTCTGTTGAGGCCTCCCTCCTCCCAGAATGCTGACACAATGCTGCCATAACTGAGACATCATCAAACTGGATAACAGAGATAGCTCTGCCAAGAGGATTCCCTGAAACTGTCCATCCCCCAACTTGGAGCCCTGCCTAAGCCACATCCAGTTGCATTCTTGGGAGTCTAGTGCTCCTCGCTGAGCCAACTCCACAACTCACACTGGTGGCAGCTGGCCTCAATTTCTGGTGTGGTCTTTTGAGGCCACAGCATCTGATGATTACTTGCTGAATCTTAACAGGTGGCCCCAGAGACACAAAGGCTAGGACTAAACTTGGTCTGCATCTGGACCCCTCTCAGGATGATGCTACTGGACACCTACTACACAAAACCATGCTAATAAGACCGGGAGACTTAGGAGCTTGGCTTAGTACTAGAAGCAGACAGAAAAGGGCAGCCAACATGAGAAGACAAAGAAGCAGAAACCATATGAGAGAACAGAACAGAGAACTAGAAATAATGGAGTCAAGCAATATAACAGATGCAGAGTTCAAAACAATGCTAATGAAGATGCTCAATGAACTTAGGGGAAGTGTAGATAAATTTAGTGAGAACTTGAACAAGAGATTTAAAAAAAAAACATAAAAATGGGAATGAAAATTATTAAAGAAAACCAATCTGAAATAAATAACACATTGCCTGAGATGAAGAGTATATTAGAGAGAATCAACAGAGTGAATAAAGAGGATTGAATCACCGATATAGAGAATGAGAAAGTCAAGGACACTCAATCAGAACAGCAAGAAAAAAGAGCCAAAACAATAATAATAATTCAAAACTAAATGTAAAAGTATCTGTGTCATAGGGTTATGAAGGAGAAGAAGAAGCTGAAGATTTATTTGAAGAACTCATGATAAAAAAAACTTCCATAACCGGGTGAAGGAAATAGACATACAACCCCATGAAGCTCAAAGAGTACCAAAAAAGATGAACTCAAAGAGGCTCACACCAAGACACGTTATAATGCCAAAGGATAAATACAATGAGAGAATCTTAAAAGCAATTTGTTACCTACAAAGGAACACCAATAAGACTGACAGCTGATTCCTCAAAAGAAACTATGCAGAACAGAAGGGGTTGGCACAAAATATTGAATGTGATGAAAACTCAGCATCTACAACCAAGGATACTTTATCTAGGAAAACTATCATTTAGAATTGAAAGACAGATAAAGAGCTTCCCAGACAAAAATAAGCAAAAATATTTATCAATACCAAGCCAGTGGTACAGGAAATGTTGGAGGGACTTTGTCAAGAAGAAAAAAATGTATTAAAAATAGTAATAAAGAATACTAATAACTGCATTTCTATCAATAAGTAGGTCAAATGGAAATGAATTAAGTGTTCCAACCAAAATATGAGGTTGCTGAATGGATAGGAAAACAAGTCTCCTACATATGCTGACTATAAGTGACTAACTTCATATTAAAAGACACACACAGACTAAAAGAAAGGGATGGGAAATGATATTGCAGGATTGACCTAAAGGGTATTGTGCTGAATGAAGTAAGTCAGGTAAAGACAGTTATCACATGATTTTATGTACATGTGGAATCTAAAGAACAAAATAAACAACAACAACAACAAGAATGGAAATAAACTCATAGATACAGAGAATATTTTAATGGCTACTAGACAAGAGTGAGATTGTGGGGGATGGTGAAAAAGGGCAAAGATATTAAAAAGTACAAATGGATAATTACAAAATAGACATAGAGATATGAATTATAGCATAAGAAAGCAATGTTGTAATAAATATATAAAATGTGTACATGTAATATTTATATGTAATATGTAATATGCAATAAGTATATAATAAATAAATATTTAAGGAGTACTAGATTTAGTGGGGTGAACCTTTTGTGAATTATATAGATCTCTAATCACTATGCTGTACAACTGAAACTATTATTGAATGCCAACTGTAATTGAAAAAAAAGAATAAAGTGGGTCAAATATATGGCAACAAAGGGAAATTTAACACATACTTCAGTATACATATAAAGTTTGATAGCATTATACATTTAAAACTTACATAATTTTATTATCTAATTTCACCCTGATAAATTTAATTAAAATTTTTTTAAATAAATTAAATTATTTTATTATTTCTAGTGATGGAAAACAAAGAACAAATAATAGGTGTTTTTTGCTTCTTTGCTTTCTAGACATATGCTTTAAGTTAGCTTGCTTTATTTCATAATAAAATAAAACAAAATGTTCTGATTTATTTGCATATATACTTTTGAAATAATTATTTTATGGGTACAAAACTTATCTAGAAATTAAATATATACTGAATAATAAATTTTAACCTTTGATAAATATATTTTAATTTATTTGTAATATTGGGATATGGTACTAACTTAATATAATTAACTTTTCTCACAAGCTAGAACTATATCTTGGTTTTAAAGCAGATATTAATTCTACTGACTTGCACATGTTTCTTTTTTTTCTTTAGACTGTACTTTGGAGGTACAAATTTTCTCAGCTTAAAGGTTCTTCAGATGATGGCAAGAGCAAAATCAAATTTTTGTTTCAGAATCCAGATACTAAACAGATTGAAGCAAAGGTAAACCCAAGTTCATCACATAAACTACCTCTAACTACATTAATAGTGTTAATAAGCAAAGAGGAGAAATTTTAGGAGAACTAAAATAGAAAAAGTACACATTCTTTTTCTGTTTACCTGGAATGTCCCTCATGGGCAAAAGAACAAATTTACTTGAAGTTTTTAATGACTAATTTTCACTTAAATATATAACAAAATAAATTACTGTTAATTGCATTTCTTAGTTTTAATTCCTTATGAACTACATTTATATCATGTTAAAATGACATTCTGGGAACTAAAATAGTCACTCTTTTGGTGATTTCACATCCTAAATAATAATTTTAATACTTATAAAATCTGACTCAATCTTATAATTATTTATGTAATTTTTGGATATAAATAGAAATCCCTAAAGAAAATTATTTTTAAATAATTCTTGTTTTTTTTCTCATATTATTATGTGTTAAATAAATTATTTTTTCTTTGCTTGATGTAAATGTTCAGTATTCTGAAACATATTGACTATGCTTTTTGAACTAATCAGAAAGATTTACTACTGTTATTTTTATGAATACATACATCTTTCAATATTCAAAGTCTGAATTATTTCCACTACCTTACTATGGAATTCACAATAACAATATTTGGGTTAGAATTAATTATGAACCTAGTATTCCAGTCTGGAAAAAAAGGAAAAATAACAAAGTGAAAAATTAATTATACGGAAATGAAAACCCAGATTTACTGTTCAACTATGGATTAAAATTACCACAACCTGTTACATTCCAGTACCTATTAAATTTAGAACATAATAGCAATAGCTTGATAGTCAAAGTGCTCTCATTAATCTTTTAACAAGATGTTTCCTTTTTGCCTTATATATCTGTTCATGATTTTCTCTTAACTTTTTTTTCATTAGCATTCTGTCTGAGAATAACCCATTTGTGTCTTATGGTTGTCTTTGGACTAATCTTTCTATCCCTTCCTAGTCTGTAGATTGTTTGAAGAGGGAACTATGGCTGTAGGTCCTTTTGCTGGCTCCTTTCCTATGGCATACCTGTAAAACTTTGTTGTTAACACATGGCCTTGTATTTGTCTCCCATCAGTTTAGACATATATCTTGGCAACTTAATCTACTCGTTTTATTAAACTTGTCTCATAATTTTTCAAATCTATGTTACATCATTGCCTCTTTCCTAAATATAGACCCATCTATGGAGCTGCCTTCTGTCCATCTCTTGCTATAACTTTTTCTCTTTCCCCCTCTGATTACCATTGATTGATCATTTACTTCGTGCCAGTCAGTAACACTGTTCATTAAACTGATTCTTAAAATGCATTACTACTGTCTAAAATTTGTAATTCTTACTTTTTGATAGATTTCTCAATCTTTCATATCCAAATATTTGTTAATGATGTTAACATTGTCAGTTCTATATTCTGGCTAATGTGGAATCTCAGCTACTAGTTGCTGACAGTGGCATAACATTTGATAAGTTACTTCTCTTCTAATGTTCTTCAATGTGCTAGCAAATCGTTAGTTGACAACAGAAGCAAAAAAGATAAATGCAATGAAATGACTACTAAGTATAGTATTTAGACTTCAGTTTAGTAGGATAAGTCCTTTATATGCAGCTAATTACCTTGACTTTACTAGTTATTAGTTACCCATCAGCTCCTAAATATTACTTATTCTTATTATAGTGTTTTTAAGGAATATTTTATAGATTTATTTATTAAGAGATGGTTTCAGAAGATAGTCATTGAATGTGTTTCCTGAACTTATAGGCAACAATTTTTTAATAATAAAGCAGTCTGAAAAGTGAGAGTATTGAAGTTCTTTAATAGAGTTATTGAAGTTCTTTAAAGTCCCTATCTCTTCTGTAAAATGAAGGATAATAATACTTCCATGAGTAACATTGAATATACTACAATAAATATGAACACTATTTAACATCAAATAGCACTAATCAATCAGAATGGTAGCTGGTTCTATAGAATTGTTTAGCTATACTAGTATGTATCACCTTTGATGACATCACAGAAATTGTGTAAGAATTAAAACAAGTATAATTGCTATTTTATAACTATTATAGCTGCAGCTGTGAGCAATAATCAAAAATATTATCATAGGAGAATCAAAGAGAGTGTCAGCCAGCATGTATCACATTACTGGACTTACATGACCCCATGTATCATAAGGATGGCTTATGGTTGAAGTTGGAGGGTTCAACATTTTCTTTATTAGAACATTACTATTTTTAAATGAGGGGGTAGGCAGGAGTGGAAAGGAAATTAGAATTAGATTGCCTCAAGTTAAAATATCTTCTTTGCCATTTTCTAGCTATATTACCTGGGGCATTTACCACCAAATTACAATAGCTACCTTGCAGGGAAAGTATAAAAAATAAATACCCTCACTGCCTGGCATATATAAGACACTCAATAAATCACTAATGACAGATTTCATTTTTAGAGAAATTAGCATAATGACTAAGGGAGTATTAAAAAATAGCCTCTATTATTATTAGAAGTTAGTAAAGATGACTATTTAACTTGAATAATCTTGCTGTCCTCCCACATTTAAGAAATGTTAGTTTATAATCACAGCCCAAGTTTGTGTCATTTAGCAAATGCCTTGGGCATTTTCTGTGTTCTGTTAATTTCTATTAGTTTTTAAAATTTCAATGTGGGAAGTTTGCCACAAATCCCTGTCTCCAACACAGGGACAGGACCTTCTCGTATATATTATATAACTCTTCTAAATTTCTATATACCATAACATTGGTGTCTATCCTTCCAGGTAATTATTCACTAGTATGCTTTCTCCACTAGATCAAGAACTTTTAAACTCAAAGAATATGCTTTACAACATAGTATTACTAAGATCTCGCCTTATGATTGCCTGGGAATGGGCAAGTAATAACTGTCTCTATTTTAGTTAAAATTTTCTTGCATTATTATTTAGTCACTCCATCATATCATATTTTTTTTTCGGTTAGGAAAACAAATTAACTAAGTAGTCATAATCTAATGGACTATGAAAGTCCATATTATGAAGCATGTTAGATTATCAGTAGAAACATTTGGCATTTATTATGTGTAAATACATGCTAAATTGTTTATTCAAATTAATTGTTTCATTTTGTTGGTTCTTTTTATCTTGGTTTTATTTACACTTTCATCTTTTCTTCCATAAGTTTAAAAAATTTTAAAGATTTTTATTAAAATGTAGCTAACATACAATGTTATATTAGCATCTATGGGTTTGTTTCTGTACATCAGTTATTTAACATTTACATACCTAAAGAAGAGATCACCATTATAAGTTCACTAACCATCTGACACTGTATGCTATCACAATATTAATGACTATATTCCCTATGCTGTACATTACATCCCCATGAATTATTTGTTTTATACCTGGAAATTTGAACCTCTTACTTCTTCATCTTTTCCCCTCTTTTTAAAATTTTACAACTACAGTTGACATTCAATATTATTTTATGTAAGTTTCAAGTGTACAGCTTAGTTGTTAGACATTTATATAATTTATGAAGTAATCCTCCTGACTAGTTTAGGACCCACCTAGCACTATATATAGTTATTACCTTATTATTGACTTTATTTCTTATCCTTTACTTTACATCCCCATCACTATTTAGTAACTACCAATTTGTACCTTCTAATCTTTTTCAACTTCTTCACTCTTATCAACAACTCTCTTCCATCTGGCAACCAACAGCTTGTTCTCTGCATCTATGAGTCTGTTTCTGTTTTGTTTCTTCATTTATTTTGTTCTTTAGATTCCACATATAAGTAACATCATGTGGAATTTGTCTTCCTCTGTCTGACTTACTTCACTTAGTATAATATCTCCCAGGTCCATCCCTGTTGTTACATTATTTTTTAATGGCTGAGTAATATTTCATTTTATATGTGTACCACTTTATTATTACCTAGTTGTCTATTAATGGTCAAATAGTTTGCTTCCATCTCTTGGTTATTGCAAATAATTCTGCAATGAACACAAAGATATACATATCTTTTCCAATTAGTGTTTTTAATTTCTTCAAATAAATATCTAGAAGTGGAGTTGCTAGATCATAAGGTAGTTCTATTTTTAATTTTTTGAGGAACCTTCAATATATTTTTTATAATGGCTGCCTGCATTAGTTTGCAATCCCACCAATAATGCACAAGGATTCCCTTTTCTCAACATACTCACCAACACTTGTTTGTTGATTTATCGATTGTAGCTATTCTGACAGGTATGAAATGGTATCTCTTTGTGGTTTTAATTCAACTTTCTCTGATGATTAGTGATGTTGAGTATCTCTTCATATGTTTATTGATTATCTCTGTATGTCCTCTTTGGAGAAATGTCTGTTGTGCTCATTTTAAATTGGATTGTTAGTTGTTCTGGTGTTAAGTTACCTAAGTTCTTCATAGATTTTTAGATATTAACCTCTTATCAGATATATTATTAGTGAATGTCTTATCCCATTTAGTAGAGTTTTTTCCACCCATTTTGTTGATAGTTTCTTTTTTTGTACAAAAACTCTTAGATGTAATACCTTTTGTTTTTCTTTTGTTTCCCTTTCCCAAGGTGACATATCAAAAAAGAATATTACTAAGAGCAATAGCACAGTTTACTTCCTGTTTTTCTCTAGGATTTTTATAGTTTTCAGTGTTACATTAAGTCTTTAATCAATTTTGAATTTATTATTGTATATAAAGAAAAAAGGTGGTCTAGTTTAATTTTTTTTTGCATGTATCTGTTTAGTTTTCCCAACAGCATTTATTGTATCGACTGCTTTTAACTCATTGTATATTCTTGCCTCCTTTGTCATAGATTATTTGACCATATAGGCATGGGTTTATTATTGAGCTTTTAGTTTTGTTTTATTGATCTCTGAGACTGTTTTTGTGCCACTACCATACTGTTTAGATTACTATAGCCCCAACTTCATTCTTCTTTTCTGAAGATTGTTGTCACTATTTAAGGTATTTTGTGGCTTCATATAAATTTAAAAATTATCTCTATTAATTCTGTGATAAATATCATTGATATTTTACTAGGCATTACATTGAATCTTTAGATTGTTTTGGGTAGTATAGACACTTTAATGGTGTTAATTCTTATCTGTAAGCACAGTTTATGTTTTCACCTATTTACAGCTTTTTCAATTTCTTTCTTATGTCTTATACCTCTTTGATTAAATTTATTCCTAGGTATTTTACTTTTGATGCAATTGCAAATGAGGTTGCTTTCTTAATTTCTATTTTTGATAATTTGTTATTGGCATATAGAAATGCAACTGATTGCTGAATATTAATTTTGTATTCTGTAACTTTGCTAAATTCATTTATCAGTACTAAATTTATTTGATGGAATCTTTAGAGTTCTCTATATACAGTATCATGTCATCTGCAGATGTGACAGTTTTACTTCTTCCTTTTCAATTGCAATGCCTTTTATTTCTTTATCTTGTTGCTGTGGCTAAGACTTCCAATATTATGTTAAATAGAAGTGATGAAAGTGGACATTCTTATCTTGTCCTTGATTGTAAGAAAAATGATTTTATGGGATATGTCTTTAGTTGTGGGTTTGCTGTTATTATGTTGAAATATGTTTCCTCTATTCCCACTCAGAAATGGATGCTGGATTTTGTCAGATACCTTTTCTGCATCTATTGATATTATTATATGATTTTTATTTTTCATTTTGTTTATGCAATACATCAAATTAATTGATTTGCAGATATTAAAACAACCTTGCATCACAGGAATAAATCTCACTTCATTATGGTGTATAATCTTTTAAATGTATTTCTGAATTCTGTGTGCAAATATTTTGTTGAGGATTTTTGCATCTATGTTTATCAAAGATATCGACCTATAATTTTTTTCCCATGTTTTGTCTGGCTTTAAAATTGGAGTAATAATGGCTTTATAAAATGAGTTTAAGAGAATAACCACCTTTTAAATTTTTTGAAATAGTTTAAGAAGAATAGGTGTTAATTGTTTTTAAGATGTTTGGTAAAATTCACCTGTGAAGCTATTTGGTTCAGGACTTTTGTTTGTAGGGATTTTCTTTGATAAATGATTCAATTTTATTAATAGTAGTTTGTCTGTTCAGATTTTTTGTTTCTTCTTAATTCAGTTTTGGAAGATTGTATATTTCTAAAAATGTATCCATTTTTTCCAGATTGTCCAATTGCTGACATAATTTTTGGTAGTATATTCTTATAATCCTTTGTAATTTTATAGTGTCAGTTGTCACTTCTCCCCTTTTATTTCTGATTTTATTTATTTGGGTCCTCTTTCTTTTTCTCTTGATGAATCTGGTTAAAAGATTATCAATTTTCTTTTCAAAGAACCAGCTCTTGGTTACTGTTTATTTATTTATTTTTTTATTTTAGACTCTATTTTATTTATTTCTGCTCTGATTTTTATTATTTCTTTTCTTACACTCACTTTGAGCTTTTTTTTTTTTTTTGCTATTCTTTTACTAGTTCTTTTAGGTGTAAAGTTAGACTGTTTGTCTGAGATTTTCTTGCTTCTTAAGCTAAGCCTGTATTGCTTTGAATTTTCCTTTTAGGCCTGCTTTTGCTTAACCTCTTTGTGTGTATGTTTTTCACTTTTTTTTTTCCAGACGAAGCAACCCTTGGTTGACCTCACAGATTGCAAGGACCTTGTCAGCTTAACAACCCTTATTTTTTTATTTTTTACACCTACAGCCCTTGGTCTTCCTAGGTGGTCTCCCATCCAACTACTAACCAGGCCTAATGCTGCTTAGCTTCTGAGATCAAATGGGATTGGGCTTGCTCAGGATGGCATAGCCATAGACTCACTTTTTTTCTTACAATTGATTTCCAATTTCATGCCATTATAATCAGAGAAGATGCTTGGTGTGATTTCAATACTTTTAAATTTATTGAAACTTTTTTTTATGGCCTAACACATTGTCTATCTTGGAAAATGATCCATGTGCACTTGAAAAGAGTGTATATTCTGCTGTCTTGGGGTAAAATGCTCTAAAAATATCAATTAATCCATCTGATTTAATGTGTCATTGAAGGCTGCTGTTTCCTTATTGATTTTTTGTCTAGAGAATCTATCCCTTGATATAAATGTGGTATTAAAGTCCCCTACTATGAGTGTATCACTTTCAGTTTCTCTCTTTATGATGGTTAATATTTGCTTAATGTACTTAAGTGCACCTACATTGGGTGCTTAAATGTTTACATGGGTTATATTCTAATGTAGAATTCGTCCCTTATCATTATGTGATGTCTCTCTTTGTCTCTTATTATAGCATTTGCTTTTTTAGTCTATTTTGTCTAATATCAGTATTGCTACATTAGTTTTTCTTCTATCTTTATTTGCATTAAGTATCTTTTTCTATCTCTTTACTTTCAGTCTGTGTGTATTTTTCAATCTGAAGTGTGTCTCTTGTAGACAGCATATGTATGGGTCCTGTTTTCTTATCCATTCACCTATCCTATGTCTTTCGATTGGAACATTTAATTCATTTAAATTTACAGTAATTATTGATAGTTATTACCATTTTATTATTCCTATTAACGTTCTCTCCTCCTTCTTTGTAAAAAAGGTCCCTTTGACATTTCTTGTAATACCGGTTTGGTGGTAATAAACTCCTTTAGCTTTTCTTGTCTGAGAAGCTCTTTATATCTCCTTAATTTTAAATTATAGTCTTGCTGTGTAGAGTAGTTTTGGCTGTAGTTCCTTGCTTTTTATTACTTTGAATATTTTATGACAATCTCATTTTGCCTGCAAAGTTTCTGTTAAGAAGTCAACTGATGGTCTTATGGGGGCTCCCTTATAGTAACTAACTGCTTTTCTCTTGCTACTTTTAGGATTCTCTCTTTGTCTTTAACCTTTGGCATTTTAATTATGATGTGTCTTGATGTGGGCCTCATTGGGTTCATCTTGTTTGAGACTCTCTACACTTCTTTGGTTTCTATGTCATTTTCCTTCACCACATTCAGAAATATTGCTGTCATTATTTCTTCAAATAGGTACTTGATTTCTTGCTCTATAGTTTCTTCTTCTGATATGCTTATGATGTGAATGTTATTATATTTGATGTTGTCCCAGAGATTCCTTAAACTATCTTCATTTTTATCTATCTATCTATCTATCTATCTATCTATCTATCTATCTATTTTTATTTGTGTTGTTCCAATTGGGTGTTGTCCGCTATCTTGTCTTCCAAATTGATGATTTAATCCTTTGCTTCATTTAATCTTCTGCTGGTTACTTTTAGTGTATTCTTCATTTCAGTTATTGTATTTTTCATTTGTAACTGGTTGTTTTTTATGGCTTTTATGTCTTTTTTTAAAGCATGCTATCTCTTTTTTAAAGTTACAACTAATTTCCTCAAGTATCCTTAGAACCTGTAATTTGAACTCTGTTTCTGGTAAGTTGCCTGCCTCCATTTTTTTAGTTCTTTCTCTAGAATTTTCTCCCATTCTTTAAATTGGAACTTTTTTTCCTTTCCTCATTTTTGCTGTCTGTGTTTGTTTTTATGTATTAATTGGATCTGTTATGTTTCCCAGTCCTGCCAGCGTGGCCTTATATAGTAGATGTCCTGTGGTGCCTGTGGTGCAGTTTTTCTGGTCACCTGAACTAGATGATTCAAGAGTATCCCTTGTATGGGTTATGTGTGCCTTCCTGTTCTAGTTGAGTCTCAATTGCTATTGACACATCAGTGGGTGGGACTGATCCTCAGGCTTTCTGGCTGTGATGATTATCAACAACCAGAACTTACAAGCTGCTGTGAGGGAGCTGATGCCACTGTTCAGGATTCACCCCAATGCCTACAGAGATCACCATTTGGTTGTGCCTCTTCTGGGACTAATCCGGTGGTGTTCTTTTGTGTTTTGAATCTGGTCACAGAATATGCTGGTTCTGGAGCCTCTTGGAAGGGACTCCACTGCAGGCCAAGGTCAGCTGCTGCCTGTGACTGGTCTGGGCTACCTATTAGGAGCTGAAAAATGATCTACACTGTCTGTGCTGGACCTGGTGATGTGTTGAGAGGCCACACTATGAATCAAGGCTGGCTATCACCTGTACTAAGTTCATGGCAGCTCAGCAAAAGCCCTAGGGAACCCATAAGCCTGCCTCACTTGTCAACTATCTATAAGGTTCAGTTGCTGAAAAATTCTTTAATGAAAGAAGTGTTAAGGGAGTTGACTGGAGCAGGGCCTTAGGGAGCACCAGCATGAGGCAAGTGATGTTCAATGAAATGAGTTAATGCAGAGTTAAATTTGGCATCAGTACTGAGCCTGGGGCTACTCCACAAAATTCTCAGTTTGGCCAGTTACTGCCCACCTGGGGCTTACAAGACAACCCACAAGAGTTGTCTAAGAAAAACTACAGTGTAGGCCAACAATGGTTGTCTAAAAGTTGAGAAAATGCCTGTGGTTGTGGGCAAGTTTGGTGGGGTGGATTTCCAGAGTTCCTCAAAGTGGAGTGAACCAGGCACCAGGCTATTGAAAATTCAGTTTTGGCCATGGGACGGGGGTGTGCTCTACACAGAGATAATGGCAGCTTTCCTTCCAGCCCTCTCTCTAAAGCCACACAACTCTATCTCTCCCTGTATGTCTCTGACACCTCTTGAGCCACTGTCCCTTCACTAAGCAGAATGTGAATGCCTGCTAGTGAGTCTGTGTATGAACTCTTTAAGAGGATGCCAGGCTTTCAAGCAGCCTTTCAACTCACCTAGATGAACAAAATATCCACTCATTTTTACATTCAGATATTGTCAGGATTTCTCTTCCCAGCACTAGAACCCTGGAGATGGGGAGCCTTAAGTGGAGCTATGGTCCCTTGCTCATTTTAGGACACCTCTGTAGCTGAGATATCCCTCCTGATGTTGAACTGCCACATGTGGGTGTGGGGCCAGGTCTTTCTGCATCTCCGTCCCTTCCATCAATCTTGACGTGACTTCTTTATATCCTTAGACTTCAGTTCAACTAGTCTTCAGATTGTTATCCAGGTTGATTGTTCTATAATTTAGTTGTAATATTGATGTGGTCATGGGAGGAGGTGAGCACAGCATTTACCGACTTTGCTATCTTGCCTGAAAACCTATCTCAACAAAATAGACCTTCAAACAATAATTGTTACATGAGAAAATATAAAGACTTTTTATAGAAATAAAAGGGTCAATCTGTCAGGAAAACATACTAATTAAAAATATGCAGGCAGTTAATAATATTACTTTTAATATACAATGCAAAAACACACAGAATTGAAAGGACATATAAATAATTAAATAATATCAGTTGGAAACTTTAATCCCCCATTAACAATTATGGATAGAAAAAGTGTGATGAAGATGAATGAGTAATGATTTGAAAAACAGAAAAAACAATAGTTTGAACAGATTTCTATAGTACCCTCCACCCAATAACAGCATAATACACATTTTTTCTCAAGCACTTTTCTCAAGAAACACCACGTGCTATGTCATGCAAATGTCTCAATAAATTCAAAATGGTTAAAACATTATAAAATATACTCTTTATCATATAGATTAAATAAAAATAAACAGAAGAAAATTTGGAAAATTTGTGAATACAGTGGCTTCTTGCTATCTGTGATAGCTATAGTCTATAAAGTTATAAATACTATGTTAGCAAATACTGAAATATTGCTCTTAGGGGAAATACAGGGTGACTTTCCTGCAAGTCTTAGGTTACAGCATTTTTCTCAACTAATTAATATATGACTTGTACATGTTTTTATTTAAAGACAGTTTATTTATTATTGTTGTTGATTTATTAACATTGAATTCACAGCTAACAGCACTATTACTCATGTTTAAACAAAGCCCATCTAACACATGTGTTTTCTATGTAAGCATATCATAATGTTCTTGCATTTAGAAACAATCGTTAGCACTTCAGTCCTATTCTGGGGGGACATTTTAAACAGCAAAAGCAGAAATACAAAACTGTTAAAAATTTTACACTGAATATATTGCAAGAGCAGAAACATTTTACATCCCCAATCAGCCATGTATGAAAGATCCGATTATTCAGCATCCTCACCATCATTTTGAATTGTCACTACTTTTATTTAATGGTTGTCATCATTGCCTTAATTTACATTTCCCTAATGCTAACAAAGATAAAAGAAGTTTTATATGCTTAATTTCTATCTGTATGCTTCCTATTTTGAAATCTCTCTTTGTTGCTTATCTTTCATCCTTTTATCAGGGTGTCTTACAGAAAAAGTTTTTAAATTTTCATAAACCTAATTTGTCAATTATTTCTTTTGTAGATTATGTTTTTGGTGTCATGTTTAGAATTCTTCAACAAGCCACAGGTTTCAAAGTTTTATAGGTTTGCTATTTACATTTAAATATATGGCACTTCTGAGTTCATTTTTTAACCTTCACTCTTTTGCCTATGGATGCACAATTATTCTAGCATCATTTATGTTAAAGACTGTTCTTCCTCCACTGAACTGTTCTTGCAATTTTGTCAAAATTAGTTAATTGGTCATATGTATGGGGCATTATTTATTTCATCTGTGTGTCTCTCTGTATTAATATAATACATTCTTAAATAAGTTGTCTATATAATAATACTTAAAATGAAGAATTGTTTATATTTTACTCTTATTTTTCATAATTGCTTTAGCCATTCTAGTTTCTTTTTTCTCCATAGATATGTTAGAATTATCTTGTCTATAAATAATTTTGTTGGCACTTTGATAGCAATGGCATAAGACATATCAATTTCAGAAAAATTGACAACTTTTACTATTTGATTTCTTGAAGTAACAAAGCTATTTTTTCTATTTTTTAAAGACTTTTTGATTTATCTCTTTTGAATTGTATGATTTTTATCATACAAATCCTTTGCATGTTTTGTTAGTGTATGTTTAGGTAAATCATTTCTTCCTTTTCAGAGAATATAAATGGTACTCTTTAAATTTTGTTTTCCAAATAGAATTGTTGCTATTTAAAACTATACTCTAAAACCTGTATAAATATACGTATTAGTGCTAGGTTTTAATTTTTGTTTATAGGTATCTTTGCATTTATCTGCATGGATCATCAAGACATATATATGCAAAAAAGAAATTGTATATATATTTAAAAATTTGTATCACATTATCTTTATATTTTGCCTATTGTTGTGGCTACAAATTTAAAATTATATTGAATAGCAGTGGATATTCTTTATTTGTTCCTTATTTTAGAGAAAAGCATTTAGTCTTTCACTGTTAAGTATGTTACTAACTTTAGCGCTTGAATAAAACTTTTTTTTCTCACATTGTTTTAGTTTCCCCTCTATTTCTAATTTTTTGAAAGTTTTCATTATGATAGGGTAACAACTAATATAACTATGTAAATTTTATTGTTTAGGTTGTTATTATGATAGGATATATTAATTGATTTTCAAACATTGAACCAATCTTACATTCCTGAAATAAACCCTACTTGATAATGATGTGTAATTCTTTACATATGTTGTTGAATTTATTTGTCAAAATTTGTTAAGTATATTTGCCTTTATATCCATGAGAGATATTGGTCTATAAAGTTGTTTTGTTTTGTTTTGTTTTGTTTTATATGTATTTTTATCTGTACTATTTTTGCTTTTTTGGTATCAAGATAAAACTGGCTTTAGAAAATAAGTCGAAAATGTTCTCACCTCCTTTATATTTTTGAAGATATTATGTAGAATTATTGTTAGTTATTTCCTAAAGTTTTTGTAGAGCTTTTTAGTAAAACCACCTGGCCAAGTTATTTTATGTTTGTCATATTTTTGAATTATGAATTCAATTTACTTAATAGATAGGTATTTAAATTATCCATTCTTATCAGATCACTTTGTAATTCTTATTTTTAAGGTCTCGGCCAGTTTTATGTAAGTTGTCATATTTATGTGTGTAGACGTTTTCATGGTATTTTCTTACTGTCACCTTGAAGTCTGAAGATCATTAATATTAATGATATTTCTGTTTTATTTCTGAAATCAGTAATGGTGACTTCTCTCTATTTTCCTGTTAATTTTCTTAGAAAATTCTCAATATCCCACTTTGGTTTTATATTGCTCTTCGTTTTCTAATTTTATAAGGTGAGATTTTAGATTGTTGATTTAAAACTTCATTGTTTCTAATATAAACATTCAGTTCTATAATTTTTATTAGCACAGCATTTACTGCATTCTATAAATTTTGCTATATTATATTTCTATTTTCATTCAGTATGATTTCACTCTTTTTTAGTAGCCTAAGATATGACTTTATTACAACTTAGCAAGTGTAAAAGTCTAGGCTTTTTGTTCGGCCTTTGTAAGAGTGGGCAACAATTTTTCTGTAGCATTTGACTAAAGTAGAGTATTTAATATGTAAAATTTTCCTGCCTTGTTATACTGCCTCTTTTCAAGTCATATGGCTAGAGAGAGTAGATATCTTCTAATTTCTTTCTTTTATTTGTCCATTTTTGCACTCATCTTGTTTGAGATGTATGTTGCTGAAAAACAAAAATAAAAACAGAGACCTAACCATGATATTGTTTCTCTGAGCTTGAGGTTTCCAGACCCCCAGCTATTTGCCTCTTTTCACCTTCTTTCAGAGTGTCCTTTTGTTAGTTTTGCAGATCATATCCAGGGCTTTTTGTTATACTGGGGAGTAAGGGGGAGGGGCGAAGATAGGTAAACATAAATTTGCTCTATTGTACCAAAAGTAGAATTATATTTATTTCTAAAATACTAATAATGACATTTCTATTAGAAAAATAATTATCATAGTGAGTCTGATTATTAGTTTTTAACTTTCCATAACCCCAATGAATTAGTGACAGAAATAAAACAAAAATTTGACAATAAAAGTTATTATGTACATGATTTTTGTTATTTTAGCTAAATAGTTGAGTAGCAAAAAATTTTCATATGTAGGGACCTAGCTATATAGACCTATTCTATGGAGTTAAAAGGTTTCTACAATTTAATTCCTGAGTTCCACTTTATTTTTACTGCAAATCTGATACAATAAAATAATAGATTTCAAATGATTAAAAGCACTAGAGGAATTTACATGCTTTGAAGGAATTTAACATAATGTAACTTTTAAACTTTTACTTTTTATTCTTAATTTTAAACATAAAATAAATTTAAGTTCTGGTTAAAATATTAGTTACAATAGTTTTTATTTAGGAAGGAATTGTAATCTCAGAATAGTTTGTTCAGAAGGCCATTGCCTGCTTTATTAGAATTTGCCTTGCCTTATTTTCATTAGTTATGATGCAATAGAACACTTTTCATCCTTAAATTATTAAGTAGTACTCATTTATCAAAATATTATTTTGTATTTCTCACTTTGATCCAATTTTATGTAGGTAAGCAAATATGTAGCTTATGAATTATGCCTAAATATTTATATTAAAATAGTTTCTCCTGGTATTTCAAGGTTTTACTAAGTAGTTTATGTTGCTGTTCACTTTTTATTTTGCTTATTGCTGGTCTGGGGATAGTTATTGTAAAAGATCATTTTTTATTAATATAGCTTAATAATATCAATGGTCATATAATTGTAAAGCTTTCACCAGACACCTCATGAATAAAATATTTGAGTATTTAAAATGTAATTATTAAGTCTGGGCTAGTCTTAGATGGATTTAATATTACATTTTACATATATTTCTATGGAAAATAAAATATTTTATTTGAGTAGAAAAAAACAATGAATAACACAGAAATTTAAAAAAAAATCATAAGGGACTATTGAGAACACATATATCAATATGTTGGCTAATTTAGAAGAAATAAATACATTCCTAGAGACATAAAAACTATGGAAACTAAATTAAAAAAAGTTTCAACAGACAAATAACAACAAGAAGACTGAATCAGTAATCAAAAATCTTTCAACAAAGAAAAGTCTAGGGCCAAAATGGTTAAGTTCTAGTATTCAAAACATAAAAGAAAACTTTAAACTCTTCTAAAAATAATAAAAGAAACATTCCCAAAATGGTTTTATGAGGCCTGCACTACCCTGATTCCAAAGCCAGATAAAGACACATAAAGAAAGAATACTACTGGCCAATTACCCTGATAAACATTAAAGTAAAAATCTTCAATGAAATACTAGCAAATCAACTTCAACAGCATGTTAAAAAGATCATACACCATACCCAAGTAGAATTTATGTCTGAAATACAAAATGGTTCAACATAAAAATTAATATGATATAAGACATTAACAGAATAAAAATAAAAAAACACACGATTATCTCAATAGATGCACAAAAGCATTTGACAAAGTTTTTTTTTATATAACAACTTAACAAAATAGGTGCAGAACAAATATACCTCAACATCATAAAACTAAATTTTAAAAATCCACAGCTAACATCATAATCAATAGGGAAAAAATGAAAGAATTTGTTCTAAGATCTGGAACAAGGTATGAATGCCCATGAATGCCATTAATACTCAACATAGTACTGAAAGTGTTAGACAGAGCAATTAGACAAGAAAAGAAAATTAATATATCTAAACTGAAAGAAAAGAGTAAAGTTATTTCTGCTTGCAGATGGCATGATCATATACATAGAAAACCTTAAAGCCTCCACCAATTCAGTAAAGTTGTAGGATATAAAACAGATATAAAATCAGTTGCATCACTATAATCTAACAAAGAGCTGAAGAAATTAAAAAACTAATCTCATTTACAATAGCAACAAAAACATTATTACTGAGGAATTAACTTAAGGAGGTAAAAATCTTTTACAATGAAGTCTATAAAACATTGATGAAAAATTTAAAAGACACATATAAATAAAAATATATTATATTGATGAAATAAAAATTAATATTCTTGATAGAGCTACATTACCCAAATTAATCTATAGATTTAATACCTATAAAATAATAATATTTTATAGAAATTTAAAGCAAATATATTTATATAGAACCACAAAAGACTCCAAATAGCCAAAGTAATCATCACATTATACATTAGATCACTATTCATTTGTATAAATGAAACTTTGTACCCTAGAACCAACATCATTTCATTTTTTACTCCTCCCAGCCCCTGGTAGCCATCATTCTACTATACATCTGCATTTGAGTTTGACTATTTTAGATTCCATGTACAAGTGGGATCATGTAATATTTCTTTTGTTTAAATAGAACAAACTTAGAAACATCACACTTCCTAATTTCAAATTATATTGCAAAGCTAGAGTAATTAAAACATAAATACAGGCATATAGACCAGTGTAACATAATTGAAATTTCAGAAATAAACCCATACATTTATGGTAAACTGATCATTGAAAAGGATTCCAAGAACACACAATGAAAGGACAATGTTTTCAATAAAAGATGCTGTGAAAACTCAATACCTAGAGGTAAAAGAATGATTTTGGATTGCTATCTTACACTGTACATAAAAATGAACTCAAAATGGGCTAAAAAATTAAATATAAAAGTTCAAACCATAAAAATCTTAGAAGAAAATGAAAAAACACTTTCTTGACATTGATCTTGACAATAATTTTTTAGATACAACACCAAAAGCATAGGAAACAAAAGTCAAAATAGACAAGTGGGAAGTGGGATTACATCAAACTAAAAAGCTTCCAAGGTGTAAATAAATCAATACAAATAAATATTTAAAAAACAAAAATAAAAGTCAAGAAAATAAAGACTATAAAATGAGAAAAAAAATAATTTGTAAGTCATATATTCAATAATGGGTTAATATCCAAAGTATATAAAGAACTTATACAATTTAATACCAAAAATACAAATAACTCAATTTAAAAATTTGGCAAAGGGCATAATAGACTTCTCAAAAGAAGGAATTTTAATAGCTAACAAATATATAAAAATGTACTCAACATCGCTAATCAACAAAGATATCCAAATAAAACCACAACGAAATGTTTATTTAGATGGTTATTACCAAGAAGACAAAACCTAACAATGTTGGCAAGGATGGAGAGAAAAAGAACCCTTATACACTGCTGATGGGAATGTAACATGGTATAGTTATTATGAAAAGCAGTATAAAAATTCTCAAAAAATTAATAGAATGACCAGAATTATCAGAATTATCTATTAATTCTACCTCTGGGTATATTTTCAAATAAAATAAAGTTAGTATCATAAAGTGCTATCTGCACTGCCATGTTTATTATAACCTTACTTACAATAGCCAAGATATATGAGAAAAATCTAAATGTCCTTTGATAGATGAGGAGATAAATAAAATGTGATATATATTTGGCAGACACACGAGGAGTGGGGAGGGCTCATCAGAGAACAATGGATACCACTGGCACTTCTGTACCAAGAAAGTCTCTCTTTGACCCTCTCTCTGATGATATCTCTTGTAAAAGCCTCATGCTTGCTGCTCACAGCTGAGTTGGCACTGGTACTCAAAGTGAGCAGGCGCATCCTGCAAAAATCTGCTTGTGGACACCACCCCTTTAGGAGGCTTTTGCCATTGCCACTGCTGCTGAAGCTGCTGCTGCCACAGCTTTTGTCTCACTCAGCTGCTCTGGACAGGGTCATCCCACGTCTTTGCCCCATCCTACCTTCTGCCGTTGCTTTTTTAGATTTTCCCCTAGTTGTACGGCTTGTTCATCTAGATCCCAGGTGATTTTTCTTTGCTTCTGCTCCTTGTTTCCATCACAACCTTGATTTGGTCGCTGGAGGAATGAAAAGAGCCTCTATCATCTACGTCATTTGAAGCAACCTTCTGGAAACATTTTAAATAGACTCTGTCATTGTATACTCCTTCCCTCAAATCTTTTCCTGCCCCCAACCCCCAGGGTCTCAGAGACTGTATGCTGCCATAAAATATATTTCCACATATATTATGATTTAGTAAGACTTAAATAAGAAATTGAAGAATTGACTTTCAGTAATGCCACCTTTTAGGTAAATCTTCTACTTTCTACAAATCTTTATTTTTTAAATTATAATTTTTGGATAAAATTCCTGCTTTAGAGAATTGATCTAGAGACAAAATATTCTGTGGTTTGAAGGTAAGGATTGAATATATAATAAAGTGGATAAACCATTTTGTATGGTCTGTAAGTGTCTGTAAAAAATCCCCACTAAATAATTCATAATGTGCTAAAGTTTGCCTTTCAGAAAAGAAAAACTGGTAATGTTAACAAATTTTTATGGCACTTGAGGTCTCATATAAGAGAAGTTTAATATTCACAAAACTGGATAGGTATTTGGAATGAAGGATATGCCTCTTCACTAGAAATAAAAGATCTGTTTCTTATCTATTCTCCTTTCACAATTTTTTACTTTTTTGGCATCTTGAACCAAAGGTTTTCTAAAATTCCAAGGTTCTTTTTCTTTTACTTCAAACTGTCCAGAGCACTGGCTCTTTAGATTATAGAGAAGAAAAACAAGGACAGGGCAAGGATACCTACTTACTAGTGCTATAAAAGAAACTGAAGCAGCTAGAAATAAAGTGTGTGTGGAGGGGATTAAAGTCAATTTGTGGGTGTGTGATTTACATACTGCTTGTTTTAGCTGAGATTATTCCAAACTATTAATTGAGTTAAGAAAAAAATACATGATAAAAAAGATACCTTAACAACATGTGCCTCTACTTTTAAAAGAGCTTCCAACCATCTGAGAATCACTGAGGATTCTGAACCATTTCATTTGTATTAGATTTTTTCCCCTTCATTTTCATAATTTATTTTTTAAGTCTTCTATTTTCTCCACAGAGATATTGAAGTTCATTTACCCATCTATGTTGATTTTAAAACATTTATTTTTAATATGATAAGCTATAAAATTTAAATTGGCATCTTTTAGATAAAACAGATTAACAGCCTCCAAAATAAGTAGCTGTCAAGGGGAACTAGCTTGATTCTTTATTCCTTCTTGCCAAAAGCTATCTTTACCTATAGAAGAAATATAATTAAATTTTATATATTTCATATAACAAAAATCATTTTGAAAATCAAAATTTTAAGAAAAAAATATACTTGAAAACATTTTCCAAAAAGGTAAATCAACTTAAAATACAGAATATAGTAACCAGGTACTGCGTTATCTTCTCATAATAAAGAAATAACAGAAAATATAAATAATCAAAGTAATGGTGGCCAAATGGGAAGAGTGTTGGAGACTGAGTGAAAAGGTAAAAGAGATTTAGAATATATAAATTTTTAGTTATAAGATCAGTCGTGAGAATGTAAGGTACAGCACAAAAAATATAGTCAATAATATTACAATAACTACATATGATGCCAGATGTATACTAGACTTAGGGTGATCACTTTGTAAGATATATAAATGTATAATCAGTATGTTGTACATATTATTGTATGCCAACTATAATCAAAAATAAATTTAAAAAAACAAAGTATAAATACATGAAAGTATTAGAAAATAGAAAAAAAATAAACTATTTCAATCTAAAAATCATAAGTTGATGAAACAAGTCCCACAAAACTGTTCTGAAGCTGCAAATATTATTTAGTCTTTTGCATTTGCATTAGAATTAACTGTTAAAATTATGTGTAACAATGCCCCAGATGAGTTTCTCTACTTTAACATTCATGTCTCCTTTAATTTTATGGTCCCAGGTATCAAGACATTGGCTACCATATTTCCATTTACTAAATACTTTTATATTAGAATAGCTATACAAACATGATATTAACATATATCAGTATCTTATTTTTTAATTAACTTAAGGGTATGACACAAGACATTATTAACAAACAAGATTATATTACATCAAGATTTTAGAGGTACTTAATATTTTTAGAATGAACAGTTTAATATAGATTGGCAATAAAAAGTTTCTGTTTTTATTCGCCAGGCTCTGTAATGGAAATCAGAAGATAGCAATAAATAATAAACCAATGACCCAAACCACAAAGAGATATAGGTTGTTATTACTGGGGATCCATAATGTAGATGAAGAAAGTAAAATAAAAGGGTCCAAAAAAGTAGATTGAAATCTAATCTATGTCCATAAACATTGCAGTACAAATGAGTTGATATTATTGACCACATGTATTTTGAAAATCATTGTACCTTAGGCATTTTAAGAGATCAACTGTCAATGTGGGTCGGACTTTCAGAGTGACACAAAAAGGTTTTCTGATATTGCACTTCTTTGAAAAAGCATTGAGGAAACAGTCAACGTCATCAGAATTAATTTTTTAGGACTCTGGAAATTAACCAAAAGTTTGTAGTAACTGTAGAGCATTTATTAAAAAAAAATAAACAGATGAATCTTAGTAAGAATAAAGAGCTTTGTGGCATTTTAACTTGCCCTGTACCAATTACTCACTCCAGAGCTTCATTATCACCTTGAAAATTAGTTGTCTAGGAAAAAAAAAATGATAGCTGTTAAAACCAGCAGACCAGAAGCCACCGAAGAGTGCAGGCTGGGCTTAGAGCACCTCTAAAAACTCTTTGACCAGAAAATTGTAATTATTCGGTTTATATGGCAATCCTCTGAAAAAGTGCATTTGTAGTGCTTGTCATTATTTGACATTACTTAGACATTGTTCATTGGGAAAACCTTGCCCTAAGATATTTATTGAAAACAATTTGCAGTAATCGTTTATGATTCCAGCTACCTGAGTTGGTGATACCAATTAAGGCCAATAAGAAACTAAGGAAATGTGGGGGGAAAGTCTGATGAATAAGATATTAATAAGGGGCTCTGGAAAACTCCAATATACTTCTGAGAACCTAGAAGAGCACATTGACATGCAGAGCTATGTGCATGACCAGGAAAGATGCCTTAATGTCTCAGCTCTGGTTGATCTTATGAGCTTGTAAAATAAGGAAGTAAAAGCTTAAAAAAAGGTGTTAATGGCCGGATCATTGAGAATTCCCATAAAATACACAAAGAATCCTATGGAAAATTTAGAAGAAATTGCTTCAGTTCGTTTTTAAAAATATCTGCTCAATCATTATGTGACCACTAAGCTAAACAAGTGGAGACTTTATTGGCAATATTGACACAAAAAATACAGGATTTTAAGAATTATGAATTACTATTGGAAAGTCACACATACACAAAGAACAATTTGAGTAACAATTCAATAATAAACTGTGACAATAGCAACTCCTTGGGAGGGATGGCAATCTAAATTCAAGAGTATATTATTTGAAACGTCCAGTTTTAAACAAAAACTATGAGGCATTCAAAGAATCAGGAAATAGTGGCCCTTATATAATAAAATATGCATTCAGTAAGAAATTTTCCTGAGGAAATCCACCTGTTGGACTTATTAGACAAAAATTTGGAATTGCCAACTGCATATACATTCAAAGGACTAAAGAAAGCCATGCCCAAATAACTGAAAGTATAGTGTGCATCATGACATGGAGAATGTCAATGAAGAGAAAGAAATAATAAAGAGAATCAAATGAAATTCTGTAACTTAAAAGTGCAATAACTGAAATACAAAATTTCCTGGAGGAATTGAACAAAATTGAGTTTTTGAAGAAAGAATGAAAGAATTTGAAAAGTTCAATACATTTGAATCTCAACAGGTCAATTGTTATCTGGTCTAAGGAACAGAAATAAAATAAATAAAAATCTCAAATTTGATGAAAAACTTAATTTACACACCCCAGAAGCTCAGTGAACTCCAAGTAAGATAAACAGAAAGAGAATTAAACATCATGATTAAACTTTCAAAAACCCAAAATAAAGACTCTTAAAAGCAGCAAGGAAAAAAGAACACAAATCATACATGGGATCATTAATGAATGATTTTTCATAATAAACCAAAACAAAAGGAATAGTAGGTCATTACTGATTAAATAACAATGACAACAGCAGTGAGAACATAATTCGGCACTAGTAGATCTACAGTACAAGAAATATCAACATTCTTAAGAATAAAATGAGGACAGTAACTAGAATCCACATGAAGAAATTAAGAGCACTGTAAAAGTGAACTACCTAAATAAATATAATTAAATATAATTAACAATACAAATACAGTTTTGCTTGTAACTCTTTTCTTCTGTTTTAAAAGACAGTTTCATAAAACAATGATTATAAAACTGTCACCAGGCTTATAACTTATAAAGAAAAGAGGTATGTTGAAACAAATTTTTAATACTATTGAAATTAAGTTGCTATTAATCTGAACTAGATTGTTAAAATGTTAATTATATTTCTGGAATAAGAAAATAACTAAATACATATTTAAAAAACAAGAGAATTAAAATTATATATGTATTTTATATGTAATAAAAATTACATTGAAGTATTTAATATATAATTAAAATTTTATATGTATTTGAACAGTATATCCACACATAAAGCAGTAATGAAAGGATAAAGGAACAAAAAAGACTAAGATATATAGTAAACAAACAGCAATGATAGAAATAAATTTTGTTTTATGTGTAATTACATTTAAAGTAAATATGTTAAACATTCCAAACAAAAATTATTAGCAAAATGAATTCAAAAAATAATATATAGATGTGTGATGATCTCAAAAGAAATACTTTAAATTTTAAAACTTTTAACTTGGACATTATTTTTACTATATATAGTTTTAAAGTTTATGAGATAAAGCATGAATTTAAACTTAATTTTTTTCTGAAATTATGAGGCTATTAAAATGACTTTTTAAAAACAAGTATAAATAAAATGTACATTATATTAGTTTCAGGTGTACAACATAAAGATTGATATTTGTATATATTGTGAAGTGGTCACCACAATATGTCTGCGTAACATTCATCACAATACAGTTATAAATTTTTTTTCTTATGATGAAGTCACATAAGATTACTCTCTTAGAAACTTTCAAATATACAACATAGTATTATTATAGTCACTATGTTGTATATTATATCTCCAAGACTTATGCATTTTACAAGTGGAAGTTTATACCTTGTGACCTAATTAATCTATTTTGTCCATCCCCAACTCCCACATCTGGCAACAACCAATCTGATCTCTCTACTTATGAGCTTTTTTTCTTAAACTCCACATATAAGATGTAGCATACTTTATTTGCCTTCCTTTCTCTGACTTATTTCACTTATAATAATGACCTCAATGTCCACCATGTTGTTGCAAATGGCAAGAATCATGCTTTTTCATGGGTGAATATTCCATTGTGTGTTTGTGTGTAATTATATACATAATAATTTCTTTTTTTACCCATCAACAAACACTTAGGCTGTTTTCATATCTTGGCTATTATAAATAATGCTAAATGAACATGGGGATGTGTTCATTTTTTACAAATAAATACCCAGAAGTGGAAATCCTGTGTTATATGAAAGTTTGATTTTTAATTATTTGATGAACAGCCATATTGTTTTCCATAAAGGATGAACCAATTTACATTTCCACCAAGACTGCATAATGTTCCCTTTTCTCCACATTCTTGCCAACACTTATTTGTTGTCTTTTTCATGACAATCATTCTAACAAATGTGAAGTGATTGATAACTTATTATGGTTTTATTTGTGTTTCTCTGATGTTCATCTTTTTATGTACCTGTTGGTCATCTGTATATCTTCTATGGAAAAATTTCTGTTTAGTTTCTCTGCCCAGATTTTAACTAATATTTTTTTTGCTATTAAAATGTATCTGAGTTCTTTATATATAATATATATAATAATCCCTTATCAGATATACAACTTGCAAATATTTTTCCCATTCAGTTGGCTTCTTTTTTATTTGGTGATTATTTATTTTGCTATGCAGAAACTTTTTTTAGTTTGATATTGTTATAATTGTTCATTTTTATTTTACTCCCTTTGCTTTTTGTATCAGACTCCCCAAAAAAATAATCACCAAGAATGATTTTAAAGAGTTTATAGACTACATTTTCTTCCAGAAGTTTTATGATTTTTAGATCTTGCATTGAAATTTTTAACCCATTTTGAATTTATTTTTGTATATAATATAAGATACTAGCCCAGTTTCTTTCTTTTGCTAGTATCTTATACCTTTTAAAATGGGTGTAGAAATGTTCCCTTATCTTCTATTTTCAGGAAGGGTTTGAGAAAGATTGATATTATTTGTATGTTTGGGAGAATTCATCTGTGAAACTGTCTGGTCCTGAACTGCAGTTTGTTGGAAGGTTTTCTGTTACTGATTTAATCTTTTATTAGTAAATAACCTGTTCAGATTTCTATTTCATTATGATTCAGTTTTGGAAGGCTATATGGGTAGAACTTTATCTATTTCTTGTAGGTTGTTCAGTTTATTGGGATATAATTTTTAGTAGTAATCTCTTATGATCATTTGATTTTCTGTAGTATCTGTTATAATATTTCTTCTTTCACTTCTAAACTTACTTTCTCTTTCTGCTTGGTGAGTTTGGCCAAAAGTTTGTAAAATTTTTTCATCTTTTTTTTTTTTAAATAAAAAGGTCTTTGTTTTATTACTCTTTTCTATTTTTTTAAAAATCTCTATTACATTTAATTCCACTTTTATCTTTATTTCCTTTATTGTATTTATCTGGGGGCTTCATTTGTTCTGCTTTTTTCTCATTCCTCGAGCTATAAAGTTGAGTTTTTATTTGAGATTTTTTTCTTGTTTCTTGAGGTGGGCATTTATCTCTATGAACTTCACTCTTTGAACTGCTTCTATTGTATTCCATAAGTTTCAGCACATTACATTTGCATTTTTATTTTGTCAATATATTTAAAATTTTTTTTTATTTTTCATTGATTCATTGATTGTTTAGCAACGTATTGTTTAATATCCACATATTAATATAATTTTTAATTTTCTTCTCATAATTGATTTCTATTTTTACACCATTGTAGTTAGAAAAGATATTTGACATGATTTTAATCTTTTTAAATCTGTTAAGACTCCATTAGTGGCCTAACATTTAATGTATCCTGAAGAATACTGTTATGTGTTCTTTGGAAGAATGTATATTATGTTGCTTTTGGATGGAATATTCTGTTAAACTCATCTGGACTAATATGTTATTTAAGGTTCAGATTTTATATTGATTTTCTACCTGGATGATCTATCCATTGATATACATTGCGTGTTAAAGTCCCCTACTAGTATTATATTGCTGTCTATTTCTCTCTTTAGGTCTGTTAATATTTGTTTTATATATTTAGGTGCTCCCTAATTTCTTAAACATTGGAAAAACATTACTGATTTTAGCTATTGATTCATTTTTCTGCTTAATTAAGAAAACACACACGCACACACACACACACACACACACAAAACAACAGGACTTCTCAAGAGTTGTTATCTATACTCACTTTCTAATTTCTTTCTACCACATTATCTATAAACTCATTCCTGAGTCCTTTAAATTCACTTCTCTATAAAAATTGCTCTTGTCAAAAATAAAAATGACCTCTGTGTTGCCAAATCCACTGGTTAATTTCCAGCTGCCATTTTTCCAGACTTGGTTTTCTCTTCCCAATTCCTTGGCAACTATTTTTCTTTTCTTTGCTACTTTTTTTTTCTATTTTAAAAAATATTTTTAGACTGTAAAATCCCAGGAATTAGTCCTTAGATGTTTTTCTAAATGCCCTTATTATCTTGATCAATTTCAGACTATAGCTTTACTTGTGTATATGCTGACAGATTCTAAATTTTTATTCCCACCACTGATTTTTTCTTTACATTTATATGATCTATACAACTATAAAATTACTCCCTTATAATTCTAATTTGCTTATAAATGCAACGTGTCCAAAACCAAAATCTTGATATTTCATGCCAAACTTCCAATCCCCACAATTCAGTAAATGGCAAATTGTTTGAGCAACCAGAAGAGATTTGCTTTTTACTAAAAATTCTTTTTAAGTATATAGCAATAGGACAACTCTCTCCTTCCAATTGCTCAACCATAAATCTTGGAGTCATTCTTGAATCAATTTTACTTTTTCATGTCACATTATTGAAAATATTTATATCTTATTTCCTTTATTTTAACCTTATTCCCAAAATGCTCATTCACAACACTGTAGCCAGATTTATCATTTTAAGACTTATGCCAATTTTTGACATTTCTCTGCTAGGAAATCTCCAGTAGCCTTCCATCTTACCAGAGCAAAACTCATTAAGGATCCATATGGCACTGGAAATTCTGGCCTGTGTTATTTTTTTAATCTCATTTTCTATTAAGTGCTTTTTTATTCATTTAATTTCAGCTACAGTAGCTCCTTGCTATTTCTCAAACACTCCAATGTCTATGTCTCAGAGCCTTTGAAATTGCACCTCTGACTGGAATGTTTTTAACACATTTATATAATTTACTCTTTTGTTTCCTTCAGATTTTACCCACACAGCAATGTAGATTTTCTTGTCCCATAGCCCCTCCCACACTCTGCTCTTTCCTGCTTTATTTTCTTGACTGTACCTATGATCATATTTAGAAATATCATATTTACTTTACTTATATACTTATATTTTGTACCCTACCACTAGAATGTCTCATTAGTACTTATTTTTGTCTGTTTTGCTTACTACCATATTTTCTCACCAAGAAAAAGACTAGATCCATAATAAGCATTAATAATTACAAATCAAATAAATTGATTAAATTTGAAGAGAACTTAATATTTAATGAGATTCATTGGATTTAGAAGAGTTTTATTACAAGGAGGTAGTAAATAACTTGGAAGAAGTCATCTTTAGATGCTTAGTAGACAGATTAACATGTAGGTCTAAGATTCACATTATAAATGAGTAAAAGAAGGTGGTAATTATATAGAAGTAAACTTCTAAGCCTTAGGAGTGAATATGATTTCCAAAAGTAATCATTTAGGCTGAGGAAAGATGACCTGACATTGGAATTGAGAGTTTAACTTGAACACATCTCTGCCTCCTGCTTTCTCTCCTAAATACCTATTATTTCTTGCTTACCACTCAATTCTCTGAGCAAATTTCTAAAAAATTTCAAGAGCCAATCTGTAACACATTATTGACATTAATTGACAAGGCATGGATAACTGAAAATATCAATCTTTCCAAAATTTCTGTATGTTTAGATATTTGGTTTTTGATAAGCAAGATATAGATAGTCTCCAATTTACGAAAAATGTGGCAGAATTATTTTTGAGAATTTATTTGTTATATTTTTGTCCAGTTACAACATTCAACAATATTTTCCCTTTCATAGAGAATAAATCACATGGTTTTAATTTTATTTTTTAATGGTACACAATCACTTCTCATATTTTCATAAACTTTTTCCACTCTTTTTATATCTGGTAGACTTAATATGTGTTGACACAGAAAAGATTCAAAATTTGCAGGAGAAACATGCTGACTGCACAAAGAATGAAATGCTGAATGGAGAATTTGGGGGTTAAGACAAGAGGAAACCTTTAGTTGAACAATAACATAGTTACAGTAACAGTTCATAGAAGTAGAATGTTAAAACTAAAGCTTTTGAAATTATTCTTATGAAGTAACTAAAATCATTTTTATGGATAAACAATTTAGGAAATTAAATTAGTTAAATGAAATACTTGCTGTTTTCTAGGGTAAGTCAACATGTGCCATAAAATACTGGCTATGAAATACTAAAGTTTTGAAGGGGATTATTGGAGCAACATAGGTATTTTGCCTATGTTGTGCAAAGCTATGAATCTATATTAAAATCTATTGCACTGTTATGGCATGACCAGAAAAAATACTTCCAAAACAAATTATTTTAACAGTTCCCTGGCACATGAAGATATTAAAACATGTCCTCATTGAATGGATACTTTTTATTATTTTCCATTGCTACATATTATAAATTGAAAACATCCCCAATAATGTGCATATCAAATGTAATTCTGAGTTCTTTATTGCAAATGCATAATGATAAAACAACAATTTCCCCAGAAATTTCATATGATTTATCAGCCTCTATCTTCTTTAGGATAAGTTTATTATATAGACTTCATTAAGCACAAATATGTATTTGTCTTCTTTTGATTCTCTTGGAATTAAACTATTTTTATTGTTTTTCCTAGAGACATTTGTGATGTCAGCTTTCAAAATCTATTGACTGTACTTATAATTTTAACAATAGAGTACAATTTTAAACAACCAAGGACACCATTAAAATTATTTAAATTTAAAATTAAGGCATGCACTGTTTTTCGTAATTGAATGATGTGGCTTCTAATGTTATAAAGATGCATACCTCCTTGCTTTCAGTATTTCATATTTAATATTCTATGACAAATACTAACTCATTCTAAAGAATAGTGAAAAATGTTTTTAAATTGAGCTATTCCAAATGTATTATTTGAAGTGTGATAAAGAGATAAAAATACTTTCTAAACAACTTCCATGTTTTTCTTTACTTATACTTTATTAAGAACAAAGTCTTAATCTGGCCAAATAAATTTTTTATGCAGCATTTATCAATACTGAAGTGACTTCTGTGAGTAATAAGGATGCTTCATTCCTCTAGCTCTTAAACCACCATATTTTGAGGTAAATCTGTAATACAAATAAAATTTATATATTAAACAAATATTTCTATAGTTTCCATACATTAGATATAATTGATTTTAGTTAAGTTTATTATACTTGAAAAAATAAGTCTAGTTATTATCTAGTTGTCTAGTGATTATCAATTTTTTAAAGAAATTTATTTTTATTTTGTCTGACTCATTTCTCTTTTCAGGAGCTGGAATTTTCAAATCTATTTGCTGTTCTTCATTGCATTCATTCTTTCTTTGCTGCCAAAGTAGCTTGTTTGGACCCACTCTTTTTAGGCAATCAGGCCACTGCTTCTGCTGCTGCCAGCTCTGCTACTACAAGCAAAACAAAGTACATGACTTGACAGATTGAGCTTTGTATTTACACTTACCATGACTACATAAAATTAATAAACATATTTCATTTTAGACCCTGAAGAAACAATATCATCAAGTCAACTGTAAAGTCAAATTAAAATTTCTGCTGGAAAAAAAGAAAAGATCAGTGTCCCCAAAAATTTTCATAGAGAAAATATCAACAAATGTAGTGTAAAAACAATTCTTTGTTCTCCTAAACTTGCTAGCTAATTGTGAAATGAAATCTTTCTAGAAAGCAGTCTTAAAACTATTACTTATGTGAAAGTACATTTTTCCATTTTTGTATATTTTATGAGAAAATAAGGTGAGATATAAAATATAAGCGCAATGTAACCATTAAAAGTTAATGTCTGATTATGTAAAAATCTCCATTTTAAAAATACAAAAAGATAACTTATTTAAACATCTTTTTTGTTATGTCATAAAAATCTAGCCTGTGCTTATGTGTATGATGAAGGAAAAAGTGAACAATTAGATATATATGATTATATATCTTTTTGTATAATACATATGCACACATACACATATACATGTATGTATATATAATAAAACATTAACTGCAAATTATATTAAAAGAATATATTTCAAATATGTGTACTTAATATACTTTAAATTTACATTGTAAATTGCACCTTGAATTAAAATTTATGATAACACTATATTTATTTTTATACTGTTGATAAAAAAGGCCTAAATTTCTACAGTATGATTATTAGAGAAGCCACTTATTACAAAAATATTATTCTGATTTTTATTAATTAGCAAATAATATTTAACATTTTATTTTACAGTGTGATGATTAGCCACTGTCATTTGTTATAACTTGGATTACTTGAATAAAGCAGTTTAAAAATGAAAATACTCAGATAAATCTCTATTTCTCATGTAATTTAGGTTTATATGCATGAGATTTATTTATCGAAATCTAGTTTGTACTAGAGCACATTTTAACAGCAGAATGCTTAATTTTGTGTTAACCCCTCCAGTGCCTTGATGTATAGTGTGTGTGTCTGTGTGTGTATACCCATTGCATACCATGCACATTAAAGGGTTCATTATAGTGTACATAGTGCAAGCTCAAAGAGACTATTATATTACAGATACTTAGATTAGAGAAGGGAGTTCAAATATTTTAAATCTTTACTAGCTACTATAATAATGTATTTTGCCTGATAAAGAATAACAACTAATTTAAGCCAAAATATATTAAAGCAGGGCAATTTTAAATGTGTTATATTGCAACAAGTATTTACTTAAAAATACTTTAATAGATAATATAAACCTAGTGTGTGTTCTAACATTTATCATCCAATACTACTTTTAAAGAACAATAATTAGCTAATAATTTCTTGTCCATTTTCTAAGCATATACCAACTTATCATTTTAAAACCTTTGCTCATAAAATTGTCATTTAGCAAGTAGAAGAATAATTACTTGAAAACAAGTTCATATTGGCCATGTTAGAAGAAAAATTTTCCTTTGGGTGCATTCATTTATAGATTAACATTTCCCTCATTTATAATGACAAAGCTTGTTCATAAACTTTGTCTACATGGAATGTTAGATTTAAGAGAAACTTGATTTATTATTTTGGAAAGTGATAATTTAGCAATTATTTAGAATTACTGCTAGAAATAAGCAGTGTAGAGAAGCTTTAAAAGCACAAGGACAAATTTGTGCTTAACTTTTAAAGGTAAGTGTAGATGTTCTGATGTAATAACAAATCTTTTGCCACTCTTAATACTACTGTACTCATCAGTTCTCCATAAAAAAAATTGCTTTATTCATACCTCTAAAACTGCTGTTAATGATTTATTCTTATTCCTTAATACTTTAAGATCATAATTCATGTATTTGTATATTTAAAGTTGCTTTTGAAGATAAATAAGTATTGCAAATGTTATATATTTTATATATATTAAAATACAATGAAAATTCCAGAAATACAAAATGTAAATATATTTATTTCATTTTTAATTGTTTTGGTGGATGATTGTAAAATATAAATTAATATTAGTGACAATAACTTGTCACTTTGTTCTTTAAGTTTATTAATGTGCTACTAATAAAACTGTACTTTTTTAATGACATGTTGGAAAATTAAAAAAATAACTTTTTATTATATTTGTGTTTTCACTTCTTGGGTTAGATTAGTTAGTTTTACATGTACTTAAATCATGATTCTGAGAGACATAACTGCAATGAACAGAAGCAGATGTGAGCTTTCTGCCTTGAGTAAGAAACTTTTGGAACATGATCTGTTCTGGTTCATCAATATTCATGAATATTAGACATCTCACCTCTAAAAGGCCCTAAGGTCAAAAAAAAAAGATGCTATTTGACAAATTACTTGAACAACCAGAGTTACAACTTTTGAAATAACAACTTAGCTATTTTCACAATGGTTTATTATGAATTAAATCGATATTGAGAAGACTGTCTGACAGGGCATTGTTATCTGGTCATTTGTAACTGAGAAGCAGCTCATCACTTTATGTCATACAAGACTACAGTTGTCTTTCAGCTAATTGCAGTGTCATAAAAGAGTCTGTTATATAAATCATTTAAAAACAAGTTTGATAGTTATATTATTTCAGTTATCACATGAACATCTTTCTCATTTTATGTTTTGTTTTTTGTTTGTTTGCTTTGAAAAAATATATCTAAAAAATTAGTACATTCCTATTCATAATTTATATACATAAAATAATACAAAAAATAAAACAAAACAAATAGATATTATAATCACAAAAATATGTATTATTCATTTTAGATAAATATTATATATGTATATATACACTCACAGATGTAAAAAGAAATTTAATTGATGTACATATATATAAATTTAAATGCTTCTATAAATTTATTCTTACAAAAATATAATATAAAATAAATAGGTAGTTGTGTTTGGGGCGTATATATAAACAAGAATAAAAAATTGTGGAATTTTAAAATTTAACTAGATACAGTTGACCCTTGACCAACATAGGAGTTAGAAGCACCATCCCTCGTGCAGTCGAAAATCTGCATATAACATTTGACTCCTCAGAAACGTAATCACAGTATTTCCTTGATATCCATGGGGATTGTTTCCAGGACTCCATGCAGATACCAAAGTCCACAGATGTTCAAGTTCCTTATATAAAATGGTGTAGAAAAATGCATTGAGTTGGCCCTCCACATCTGCAGATTCCTAATCAAAGAGTAAAAATACTCTTTTTGATCTATGATTGAGTGAATATGAGGTTGTGAACACTGTCTGTATATTTAGTGACAAATATCTGCATAAAAAGTGGACCTGTGTGGTTCAAAATGACTTTATTCAAGATTTAACTATACTAATAAAGAATAGAATTATGTATATATTTTTAAATGATCATGACACCAAGAATACTCTTTCTTCATATGTTAATATCAATTAACATAAATTTTAGATATAAAAATCTAAACTTTTCAAAATATAGTTCTATAAGTTTTGATAAGTAGGTATGATGGTGTACCACCACCGATACAAAAATATAAGACAGGTTTAATCTCACAATAAATAACTTAATAGACAGCTCCTTCCCCTAATTTCAACTCTTTTCCAGTTTTGAAGTTTTCTGTCTCCATAGTTTTCTCTTTTCAAAATTGAAATGTACAATAAGTCATTATTTGAGATTATCTCTTTTTTGGAATCAGTTCTCTTCATAGTCATTTTGGGTATGTTCACTTTCAAGAGAATACCAATTCTAATTCCTTTCATTGTGTCCACAAATGTTCTATAACCACTTTTACTCTTTGCCCATCAATCTTCTGAAAAGCACTTTTAACCTGGTTTAGAATTTTCTAGGCATGAGTCATGTACTACTCTTTGCATGAGGACATATGGAAAAAAAGAAAGAGAACACATTCTTGTAATGTGAACTCTGTTGAAAGAAAATACCACAATACAATTTTTTTTAATTCAAGAGGTTACATGAGTTTACTTTTATGTGAACACAAGTTCTTAACTTATTTGAGTAAATGCTAAGAAGGGTGATTACTAGATTATATGGTAAGAGTATGTTTAGTTTTGTAAGAATTTATCAAATATTTTTTCTAAAGTAGCTGAAGGATTTTGCATTACAAGAGTAATGAATATGAGTTCCTGTCACTCTATATTTACCAGTATTTGGTGTTTTCAGTGTTCTAGATCTGGGTCATTCTAATAGGTGTGTAGTGGTATCCACATTCAACCATGAGCAGAATATAACTCTTAATTCTAAGTATCCAGTAGCTCCTTTTCTTCTCAATTATCTCAAATTGAAATTCTTCATAGTTTTTGTATTAGTTTGCTAGGGCTGCTATAACAAAGTACCACAAACTGAATGACCTAAACAATAGAAATCTATTAACTTAAAGGTCTGGAGACTAGAAATCTGAGGTCAAGACATTCATAGAGCCATGTTTCCTCTGAAGGTACTATAAAAGATCCATTCTGATATTCTTTTCTATTACCTGGTGGTTCGTTGGCTTATGGTAGCATAATTAAAATCTTCATGTGGTGATCACTTTGTGTGTGTGTGTCCTTCTTTCTGTGAACAACTGTCAAATTGAATTAAGGGTCTGCCATACTGCTCCACAAACTCATCTTAAATAACTACATCTGCAATGACCCTATTTCCAAATAATATTACATTCTGATATACTAGGGGTTGAGATTTTGACCTATCAATTTTGAGAGGGACACATTTCAACACATAACAGCCTTTTATATGGCAAATTAAACTTCCCTTACAATAAAAAGTGTTTTTCTCTTTCTCTTCAAAAAAACTGGATTCTATCTGTCAAAAAAACTGGATTCTATCTGTACTTATACATGCTGCTTTTATTTCAATGGTTTAATTTATCATTCTCCCTATTAAACTTTAATTTCTATGGAGGCAATGACTATGTCTATTTTACTTATCTTAGTATACTTATCACCTATGACCATGAATGGAACAAAGGTGCTTAATAAAGAATGTTTTGTTAAATGATTTTAATTAAAACAATAACCAAAATGAGGTTTTGTTCATTATTGGATTCATAATAGATACTATAAAATAATTTAAATAAACACAGTTTGATTCTGAAACAGGCTATTTTTTCTCCTGCACTTTTGTGCATGTTTCTGCATAACTTGAACAATTTATACAGTATTCTCAAACCTTTCTAGTTTAATGTTATCTAACATGCTCCAAAATTATATCCCTATTTCTGTTTTATTAAAATTCTTGTTTCCTAAGTTCTAAGACACTAAGAGAAATAATAGAGAAAAAGTTGGAATGCAATGATAGATATTAATGACAACAGGTAACACTTTTATAGCTTTTACTATGTGTCCAACATGTTTCTAATTGATATACATATATTAACTTATTTAATCCTTACAACAACTTGTGAGGCAGGTACTAATATTATCCCCAGTTTATGAGTAAAAACATAGCATTCTCCAAATCCTCTAGTAAATTACAAAAGCAGGAAAATAAGTAAAATATTACTAGTGTTGAAATTTTTTTCAATTTCAGTTCTAGTAATTAATTAAAGGTTGATGGTACTAGAAGCATACCATTGATTGGATGATTGTCCTCTTGGATTTCGCTGAGGTGTTTTTCTACTTTGCAAAAGCTTTGTTTGGGATGCTTGGCATCTCAAATTCATGGATTACAGCCAGCACATTTACAGTGGATTTTACAACAATGTTAATAAGTAGCAGTATCATCCCTTTAGGTGTAGATGCTTTTTATAAGTTTGGAATATATTACACAGAAGCTCCTGCTATGAGTATGTTTTGTAATCAAATTACAATAAGATCCTGGAGTGGGCAGGCAGTATAATATCAGGATTTCCATTAACAATAACAATGTCACTATGGCTCACTTGAATAACCAGGTTCTTTTGTGCCAAGTTTACTCAGTTTTATCTTTTCCAGACTTCTTTGAAATGTCTATTTTTCCATGCTTCTTCTTGCTAAGAACCTTTGATCTTAGCATGGCTTCCACTTGGGAACTCATCCATCAGTCTGCATGGATAACTTGGACTCACTTCAGTTTCATTTCAAATGTCACTTTAACATTTTTTTTCCTGAAACCACTCTTTCTCAATATCATCATCAAGATTTGTGAGTTACATGTCATTATTTTCACTTTCTATATAAGAAACCTGAATAACATAGCCTATTGATACATACAAGGTTAAGCAAAGGATAACTAAAATAGGCTAGATATGAATGCAAGGTTTTTGGCTACTTGAAATAAAGAGAATACACACTGGTTAAGAAACTGATACCTGAGAAAGAGTGTGGCAATGAATTCTCTGAATTGTTGCCATGTGTCTTGGACTGGGCATCGACGAAAATCATCAATCCAGAACACCAATGAGAACAACAAACAAAAACAATTTCTAAGTTAAACTTGTTCTCTTTAGTCAAATGACCTGGTAATGGACAAACTAGCAGGACAGAAAATATTTGACAGCAGAAATCATCAATGAAAATGACAATAAGGTGACAGAAATTATGAAAATAGAACATGAAAGAGAAAATAGACTAAAAACAAATAAGCAGAACCTCAAGTATCTGTGGGCTTATAGCAAAAAATCTAACATTTGTGACATAGGAATCCCAAGGGGAAGAGAGAAGAAAGGTGGGGTTAAAAATGTATTTGAAAAACTGATGGTTGAAATATGCCTAAACTTGTAAAAGATATGTACATATAGATTCAGAAATAAAAATGAAACCTAATAAGTCAAATAATTCAATAGCAAAATATATGATAGTCAAATTATATCAAACTCAAAATACATATCTCAAACAAAGATAAAAAAATGAAAGGAATAAGAGAAAGGACAGTTTGCATATAAGGAACAACAACAACAATTAGAATTACAGTAGATTTTACTTCAGAAACCACAGTGGCCAGAAGGAAGTAGCACAAGAATTTTCAAGTACTGAAAAAAATTAATTACCAAACCCAAATCCTATATCCAGTGAAAACATCTTTCAAAAAGAAGGAAGAAATCAAGATATTCTAAGGCTAAATAAAATCAAAAGAATCATGAGCAGCACACTTACCAAGAGAAAATGGCTAAAGAATATTTTCAAATGAAAATAGAAACTATTAAAAACATAATCTTCTCATTATAGGAAGTAAGAAAGGATAGAAAAAGTAAACATAATTAAATATAATAGATTTATGTTCTTGTTTAGTTTTCTAAATTATGAATGGTTGAGGAAAAAGTAATGACACTGGTTGATCAAGTTCTCAATACAATTATATTATAAATAAAAATGGTAAACAGATGTAAGGAAGTTTACATGTCTACACCGCACTTGAACTGGTAAAATGACAACAGAAATAGGCATATTATAAAGATAAAATGCATTACCTACTGAAGTAAAAAAAAAAATATGCAGACATTTATACTTAAAAATCACTAGACATAGGATTTCTGGTCAAGATATCAGAGTAAGCTAATGTGATGCTTTCTCCTTTCATGACCACATCAAAACTATAAATATACTACAAAACAACTATCATTAAGAATCACTTGAAGACCAGCATAACAGAAATCCTATAACTAAGGACATAAGCCACATCAGTATTACTAGGAGAGGAAGAGACCTGTAAATAGTCTCACACTCATGGTGGTTTAAAAATCAGAAGGGATATCTCAGCTGCAGAGGTAACTCTTGAGAATCAAGTGCTAGCAAGAGAAGTCCTCAAGCTTCTGGCTATGAAAATAGGCAATATTATGACTGTGTGAAATGGAGGGTGGTTGAAGTCCTCAGCATTCCTTTTAATGGGCCTACACATGAACTTTTTCACTGACTCACTTGCTCTGAGCTCCAGCACTGGGGAACCCATTCAAAGGCATCAGAGACATATGAAGAGAAATTGAATTGTCTGGCTTTAGGGTAAGAGCTGGAGGATAAGCTTTCTCTCAGGCACAAATACTGGAAGAGACCATTGTTCTTTTGTTGAGCCCTTGTTCCCACCCAGTGTGAAGATGAAAGCAGCTGCCATATTCGAGTCTCCATCAATCTTACAAAAATCATGCTCCACCCTGGTGATTCCCTGAGACCCTTCCCCACCCAAAATTGAGGGCCCACTCAAGCCACTTCCAATGGCTTTTCCATACAAATGTCTTATCTTGGTTCATGCTTTGAATTTTCCTAAAATTTCTCAGAGGTTCACAAACCCCAAATAAAAAGCATCTGGCCTCCTCATGCCCTGTGCCTCTTGCTGAGCAGCTCTAAGCCCAGTGCTAGTGGCAGTCTTGGTTTGCATCTTACACTCTCTCAGACACCTCAATTCCAGTGAAGTTAAAAGACATGTGTGGATTGCTTTGTGGCTCAAGTCAGGTAACCTCATGTGGGACACAAGCAGTGGTTAAACTTGGCCTGCAGCAGGGTCCCTCCCAGAAGGCCCAGGGGCCAGCATGTCTTATGACTGGCTTCAGACCATACCCGAGCACCAACAAGCTACCTCCACAGATGACACACGCAAAGGGCTGACTGGGCAAGTACCAGAGCCCTACTAAAACAAATCTCACTCTATAGGGTTAGCCCCTGAACAATAGTTCCTATACTATAATCACAACTAGTTTTCACAATTAATCAACCTGAGGATTGATCCCTCCCAAATTGTAACCAAGGCTCAACTACAACAGAGAGCACACACAACCTACACAAGGGACATACCTGGAATACCTAAATCAGGTGACCAGCGAAGGCTGCTGCATAAAAAACCTACTACATGAGACTACTCTACTAAGACTAGGAGAAATAGCAGTTCTACCTCATACCTAAAAGCACACACAGGGAGAAAGCCAAAATGGGGAGACAAAGAAACATGTCCCAAATGAAAGAACAGAACAAAGCTCTAGGAAACTGAAAAAAAAATGGGAAGAAACAATCTACCAGATACAGAATTCAAAACACTGTATCTGGTAGATACTCAATGATATCAGAGAGAATTTCACAAAGAGATAGGAAACATTAAAATAGAGATGGAAAATTTAAAAAAATGTACCAGTCATATATGAAGAGTGAACTAACTGAAATAAATATATTAGAAGAAATCAATAGTAGATTAGATGAAGCAGATGTTTGAATAAACAATGCAGAAGACAAGATGTAAGAAAACATCTAATCAGAATAGCAACAAGAAAAACAACTTAAAAAATGAGGATAGTTTAAGGAGTCTCTGAAACAACATCAAGAGTACCAATATTCATATCATAGGGATACTGAAGGAGAAGAGAGAGCAACCAAGATCATTCTACCCAACAAACCAGTGTTATAAGAAATGTTGAAAGAACTTATTTAAGAAGAAAAAAACTGATCAAAATATGAATAATAAAATAGAAATAACTACATACCTATCAATGATTAATGTAAATGCAAATGGGTTTAATTCTCTAATGAAAAGATATTAGATGGCTGAGTAAGTAAGAAAACAATACATTTACATATGCTGCCCACAAGAAAGTCACTTCAGATGGATAGATGCACACAGACCGAAAGAAACGGAATAGTAAAGATATTTATTTCATTAAAAAAAAACCCTCTGGTACAGCAATACTTTTACCAGACAAAATAGACTTTAAAACAAAAATACAGCAAGAGACAAAAAGGACCCAGTGAACCCACTTCTGCTTTTTTTATCTGAAGATACACAAAACACTACTTTGAAGGGATATGTGCGTCTATATGGTTGTTGCAACATTATTTACAGTAGTTAAGATATGGATGTTCATAAATGGACAAATTGACAAAGAAATGGTACATATATACAACTGAATATTACTTAGCCATAAAAGACTAAAAAATAAATAAGTAAAATGTTGCCATCTGCAATAACACAGATGGATCTAGGAGGTGTTATGCTGAGTGGGATAAATCAAAGAAAAACAAATGCCATGTGATTTTACTTACTGTAGAATCTAAAGAACAAAATAAACAAATGAATAAACTCAACAATAAAAAGGCACAGCATGGCAGACTGAATTAAAAAACAAAACCCAACTATATGCTGCCTTCAAGAGACATATCCCAGTTTTAAGGACACATATAAACTCAAAGTGAAAGGGTAGAAAAAGATAATTCCAGTAAATAATATCCAGAGAAAAGCAAGTGTAGTCATGCTTATATCTGTTTAAATAGATTTCAAGATAAAAAAGGTAAAAATAGACAATGATGAACAAACACATCAGAATGATAAAGGAATAATGTTAAGTCAAGAAGATCTAACACTTATTAATTTTATGCTCTCAACCTGAGAGCACCAAAATATATAAAGCAATTACTAACAGAGATAGAGGGGGAAAGTAAGAAAAACACAATTATGGTAGGAGACCTAAATACTCTATTTTTAGCTATGAATAGATCTTCCAAACAGAAAAGCAATAAGGATATAAGATCCTTAAATAAAACATTAGACCAACTGGGCATAACCAA
>PVKZ01001565.1:295841-365952 GCA_004027375.1 Macroglossus sobrinus
CAACTGTAAAAAAAAAAAAAAAAAAAGAACTGCCAGCAATATTCATAGTACAGATGCGATGCCAACAAGCTGAGACATTAGCTAAGTGGATAACAGAGGTTGCTCCATTTAGAGGATTCCCAGAAACTCCATCTTCACAAATTGTAGCCCCATTCAAGCCACATCCAGGTGTGTCCTTCCTTAGTCAGGAGCCCCTTGATGAGCAGCACCTAGACTTATACTGGTGGCAGCTGGCTTCGATTTCCAGTGTAGACTTTTGAAGCACCTATACGTATAGCATCTGGTAACTGCTTGCTTACTTAACAGGTGGCCCTCGAGGGGCACAGACCAGGGCTAAATCTGGCCTGAAGCTGAACCCTTCTCAGGATTGTGCTACTGGACACTTATCACACAAAGCCAAATTAGTAAGAACAGGAAACTTAAGAGCTTTGTTTAGTACATAGAAACAAACAAAGAAAGGCAGCCAAATTGGAAGACAAAGAAGCAGAAACCATATGAGAGACTAGAACAGAGATCTAGATATAATGGAGTCGAGCAACCTAATAGATGCAGAGTTCTGAACACTGGTTATAAGGATGCTCAATGTACTTATGGGAGATGTAGATGAATTCGGTGAGAACTTTAACAAAGAGATAAAAACGTAAAAAATAAAAATGGAAGTTAAAAAAAGGAGCCAGTCTGAAATGAAGAACACATTATCTGAGATGAGAAGTATATTAAATTGAATTAAAAAATTGAATAAGGAAGAGAATCAAATGACCTACAGAGAGGATGGGAAAGCCAAGGACACTCAATTAGATTGGCAAGAAAAAAAAAGCTAAGACAATGATAATAATTTAAGAAGCCTATGGGACACCAGTAACGGTAAAAATATTTGTGTCATAGGGGTACCTGAAAGAAAACATGAAGTTAAAGAGCTATCTGAAGAAATAATGATGGAAAATTTTTCTAACCTGGTGAAGGAAATAGACATACAACTCCAGGATGCTCTAATAATACCAAAAAATATGAACCTAAAGAGGCCCACACCAAGACACATCATAATTGATGCCTTAAGTTAAATACAAAGGGAGAATCTTAAAAGAGAAAACAGTAAAGCAGTTATTTACTTACAATGGAGCATCTATAAGACTAGCAGCTGATTTCTCAAAAGAAACTATGTAGGACAGAAGGGTTTGGCACAAAATATTCAACATGATGAAAACATAGGATCTACAACCAAGAATACTTTATCCAGCAAAGCTACCATATGGAATTGAAATACAGATATAGAGCTTCCTAGACAAAAATAAGCTGAAGGAGTCAATTAACACCATGCCAGTATTACAGAAATTGTTGGAGGGACTTCTTTAAAGGAAAAAAAAAAGAAAATGTGTATCAGAAATAGGAATAAAGAATGGCAATAATTACATTCCTGTTAACAAGTACCTCAAAAGGAAAAGAATTAAGTGCTCTAATCAAAAGATAGGATAAGAAAACAAGACATCTACATATGCTGCCTACAAGAGACTCACTTCAGATGAAAAAACACACACAGACTAAAAGAAAGGGGATATTGAAGATTTTGCCTTGATAAACCTCTACTTTATTATGTTGAATGAAATGGGTTGGATAAAGAAAGACAGATGTTGCATGATTTCACTTATATGTGGAATCCAAAGAACAAAACCATCATCAACAACAAAAGCAAAATAAACTCACTGATATAGAGAATATTGTGAGAAATACTAGATGGGAAGATGAATGAGGGACAGCAAAAAAAGGCAAAGGGATTAACAGATACAAATGGATAGTTGCAGAATAGACATGGAGATGTAAAGTTTAACATGGGAGATGGTTAACAAAGTTGTAATAAATATGTAAGGGGGAAGAGGAATTCTAGATTTAGTGGGTTGATCACTTTGTGAGTTATGTAGATCTCTGATCACTATACAACTGAAACAGGTAGATTATTGTATGCTGACTATTATTGAAAAAAAAAACCCTCATTGAATTGTACATGTAAATATAAGCAACTAATTGTCTATTCTATTTCAAGAAAGATGGGAAAAAAGACAATAAAAAAATTAATGCAACAAAGAACTAGTTTTTAAGATTAATAAAATTGACAAACTCTTGGAGATATCAATGAGAAAAGAGAAGGGACACAAACAAAATCTGGAATGAAAGAGGAGAAGTTACAACAGATACCACTGACATACAAAGGATCATATAAGAATACTGTGAGAGAAATTACATGATACCAAATTTAATAACCTAAAATAAATTGACAAGTGCCTAGAAATACACAAACTTCCTAGATTAAATCATGAAGAACTTGAAAATATAAATGGACTGATCAACAGTATGGAAATTGTAACAATCAGCAAAAACCTCTAAAAAAGTAAATGTCCAGGACAAGATTGTTTTGCCAGTGAATTCTACAAAATGTTCAAAGATTTAATATCCTCTTATTAAACTTTTCCAAAAAATTGAAGAAGCAGTATTTCCTAACCCAATTTATGAGACAACATTACTCTGATACCAAAACCTTGTAAAGATTACACAAAAAATAGAAAACTATATACCAGTATCTCTCATGAACACAGATACAAAAATTCTAAATAAAATACTAGCAAATTGAATACACCAATACATTAAAAAAATTGTACACTATAATTAAGTGGGCTCTATCCCAGGATCATAGGGATGTTTTACATATACAAATTGATCAATGTGATATATCACACAAACAAAATAAAAAATAAAAATCATATGATCATATCAATAGACGCAAAAAATACCCCATTTGACAAGGCACAGCATCTATTTATAATTAGAACACTTAATAAAATAGGTATAGAAAGAAAGTATATCAATATAATAAACCGTATATGACAAACTTTGAGCTAACATCATAATTAATGGTAAAAAACTAAAAATCTCTCTAAGATCAGGAACAAGACACGGTGATCTGCTATTAACTCTATTATTCAATACAGTATTGAAAGTCCTAGCTGGAGCAATCAAGCAGAGAAAGAAATAAAAAGCATCCAGATAAGGAATAAATCATTTAAATTTCAAATGACATGATTCTTTATATAGAAAATCCTACAGATGTTACTAAAAACTATTAAACATAATAAACAAACACAGTAAAGTTTTAGAATACAAAATCAATGTTAAAAAATTCATAGATTTTCTATACTCTAATAATGAACTTTCAAAAAAAGAAATGAAGAAAACAATTCCATTTTCAATTTCAACACAGAGAGTAAAATACCTATGAATAAACCTAACAAAATATATAAAGAATTATATACAGAAAACTATAAGAAATTATTAAAAGAATTAAAGAAGACACAAAGAAATGGAAAGATATTTTATGTTCTTGGATTGGAAGAATCAACATAGTTAAAAAGACTTTATTACTTAAAATATAACATAAATTTTGTGCAAGCCCCATCAAAATCCAAAAGGATTTAAAAAAAAATAGAATGAAAAAAATCATTAGATTTGTTTGGAAGCACAATAGACATCAAACAGCCAAAGCAACCCTGAGAAAAAGAACAAGGCCAGAAGTATCATTGTGCCTGACTTGAAATCACACTACAAGGTGACAATAATTAAAACACTATGAAGTTGATAGAAAAACAGACACCCAGACCAGTGAAACAGAATTAAGAGTCTATAAGTAAACCCTCAAGTATATGGGCAAATAATTTTTAACAAAGGAGCCAAAACCCTAGAGAAAGGAATGCCTCTTTGTTAAATGTTGCTGAGAAAACTGGAAAGTCACATGCAAAAGAATTAATCTAGATTGTTGTCTATTACCACACACCAAAGTTAATTCAAAATAAATTAAGGGCCTGAATATAAGACCTGAAGCAATAAATTGCATAGAAGAAAACATATTTATTAATCTCATTGACCTTGGATTTAGAGAAGATTTTATGAATTTGACCTCAAAGTCAAGCAAAGTAAAAGCAAAAATAAATGAAAGGAACTATATCAAACTAAAAGTCTTCTACATAGCAGAAGACACCAATGCATCGACAAGGCAAAGAGGGAACTGTCTGAATGGGAGAATGTATTTGTGAACAGTGTCTCTGATAAGGTCCTAATATCCAAAATATATAAATAACTCATAAAACTCAACAATAAAAAAATTCCAATTAAAAATTGGGCAAATGATCTGAACAGACATTTCTCCCAGGAAGATATACAAATGGCCAAGAGACATATAAAAAATACCGAACTTCACTAACTATTAGGAAAATGCCAATCAAAACTATGAGATCCTTCTCATACCTGTTAGAATGGCTATCATCAACAGGACAAGCAATAACAAGTGTTGGAGTGGTCACATGCAAAAAAGGAGCCCTCATACACTGCTGGTGAGATTGCAAATTGATACAGGCACTATGGAAAACAATATGAATGTTCTTCAAAAAAAACTAAGAATTTAATTATCAAATGACCCAGCAATAGTTCTTCTGGTTATTTACCCAATAAAACCCCCAAACATTTTTACACAAAGATATATGCACCTTAATTTTCATAGCAGCATTATTCATGGTAGCCAGGACATGGAAACAACTGAAGTATCCTATAATATATTGGCACATATATACAATGGAATATTACTCAGTCATAAGAAAAGATGAAATACTGCCATTTGTAACAACATAAATGGAGCTTGAGATAATCATGATAAGCAAAATAAGTCAGACAGAAAAAGTTGAAAATCATATGATTTAACTCATATGTGAAATATAAAACTAAAAGTTACAAACAAACATGACAAACAAATAGATTCATGGACATGGATGGTGGATTTGTGCTTATCGAAGGGGATAGATAGTGGTAAAAGGGGTTAAATATTTCATGACAGAAAGAAATCTAATTTTGGGTGGTGAACACACAATGCAATATACTATTGAAATGTATACTTGAAACTTATTTGATTTTATTATTCAGTGTTACCCCAATGATTATTAATGAAAAAAAAGGTAAAGCCACTTCGGAAAAAAAGAAGTACAAACTGGTAGTTATAAATCATCATGGGTATGTAAAATATAGCATACAAAACATAGTCAATAATATTGTAGTGACTATGTAAGGTGTTAGATTGGTATTCAATTTATCCGAGTGATCATTTTATAAGTTATATAAATGTCTAATCACTATGTCATACATTTGAAACAATATAATATTGTATGTCAGGAACAATTTAAAAATTATATATATATATATATATATGTGTGTGTGTGTGTGTGTGTGTGTGTGTGTGTGTGTATACACACATTTATATATTAAATATAAATTCAAATATAATTCTAAACAAATGTTTCAGTACCTACAGCAAGGCAGAAAAAGATAAAAATAAATAAATAATAAAAAAACAGAACAAACAAAAAACAAAAAATCAAATGGTAGACTAAAGTTCAAACACATCACAAGTTATATTAAAAGTAAATTATATAAAAATAGCTATTAAAGGATGAGAGTCAAAGAATGGAATTTAAAAAATGGCCCACCTATAGATTCTTTAGAAGAAACTCATTTTAAATATAGTAATATAGGTAGGTTGAAAATAAAAACATGAAAATATATATGCCATGCAAATATTAAGCAATAGGAAGTAAGATTAGATATAGTAATATCAAATAAAGCAGACTTCAAAAAAATGATCAAGAATAGATAATGGTTAAAATAATATGATAATGGGTCAATCTAACAAGAATATATCTCCATCCTAAATTTGTATGTACCAAAAACAGAGTTGAAGTAAATGTAAAGCAATAAATTGCAGAACTGAAAGGATCATTTTAAAATATCAATTATGTTTCAACACTTTAGAAACCTCTCTCAATTGTAGAACTAGACAAAAATTAGCAAAAGAAGAACTAAACACCTTGTCATCAAACTGAATATGACATTTATAGAACAATTCACACCATAACATCTGCATTTTATATATTCTTTTCAGCTTTGAAAATATCAAATATCAATAGACCATATTGCTGGCTATAAAACAAACCTCAATGAAAAAAATTTATTTAAAAGATTTGAAATCATACGTAATGTATTCTCTGACAACAGTGGAATCAAACTAGAATTAAGCAACAACAACAACAAAAACAACAAAAACAAGAGGAAGGTTACGTCAGAAATATGGTGAAGTGAGAGATCTCTTCCCCGTGAAACAACAATAAGCTGAACATCTAAAACAACAAAAAACACCCAATCTGCATACAAGCTTGTATAAGCATGGGATCTATGCATGAGCTACCACATGTCAGAAATCTGGTTGTCAAGAGCTAGACTGAGAGAACAAAGAAGCTGCCTCTGTCAGTCAGAGCTCTCAGAAGGAGAAGAGGGAGGGGAGAAGGTAGGGCAGGTTCCCTGAAAAACCCTGCCTGAGAGAGCTGAGAGCTCCATGCAGTGAGCGATATTGCCCAGGGATCAGAATAGAAAGAAGAGAAGTGGGGATGGCAGAGAAGCAGGGATGGCAGAGAAACAACAGTTGATTATTAAAGCTAGGGTTGAAAAAACTCAAGGCTGAGTTGCAGGCCCCAACCCCCAACCCACAGGGCACCTCCTGCCATATCTTCTGAGACCCAACACTGGAGACCCAGGGAATCTGAGCAAACACCACCAAAACTGTTGCTAACACTGACAGCAGCTGAGACTGAGGGTAGTGAATGTGACTAAATATTTATATGAAAAAAGGCCTTATTAAGACTTTATATGCATCAGGGATCCAAGAGGCTAGACACTACCTACTGGAAACCAAAAGAAAAGTGCCTTCTTTGCAACAGGTTAAAGAAAGAACTTTACTCAATAAATCTTTCTGGAACAACAACAACAATAACAACAACAACAACAACAAAAACACTGCCATTAATGCCCATGTGGAGAAATAGTCCATTATACACCATAAACAACCAAAAAACAAGGTAACTCAGGAAAAAAGAAAAAGAGAAAAATCTTCAGAACATAAGTTTAAAGACATAGAAATATGCAACTTAAATGACAGGAAATTCAGGTACCTCTGAAAAAACTCAGTGAGTTCTGAAATGAGTCATATTAACCATTTTAGGAATTAAAAAAAAATACCTAGATGAGCACAGCAAGGAAATTGAAACCCTCAAAAAGAACCAAATAGAACTGCTAGGGATAAAAACACTCTGCAAAAATTGAAAATAAAATAGCAAGCATGGGAAATAGAGCTGACCAAATATAGAAAAAAGATCAGTGATATCAAAGACAGAAATTAGAAATAAATCAGAAAGGAGAAGAGAGAAACCAAAAAATAAAAAAATAATGAAAGAGAAATACAAGAACTAGATGATACCATCAGGAGAGGAAACATAAGAATAATGAGCATTCTTGAAGGTAAGGAAAAGGAGCAGGGTCTAGAAAGCATTTTCAGACAAATAGTGGATGAGCATTTTCCAAATGTAAGAAATAAGTTGGAGCTTAGATTTCAAAAAGTCAACAAAACACCCAATTATCTCAACCCAAAAAAGTCTTCGCCAAGACACATTGTATTAAAATTATCAAAAATTAATGACAAAGACAAAATTCTCAAGGGAGCCAGGGAGAAGAAGATGGTAACTTATTAAAAAAAAAAAAAAGTAGATTATCGTCGGACTTCTCAGCACAGACTATACAAGCCAGAAAGGAATAGAATCCAATATTTAAACTATTAAGTGAAAGAAACCACAAGCCTAAAATATACCGAACTAAGCTTTATTTTAAATATGAAGGAAAATACCTTTATAGATGTACAAAAATTGAGGAAATTCTCCAATACAAGTCCTGCATTACAGGAAATATTGAAAGGAGTCAGCTTACCTAAAACAAAATAACAATGACAACAAAAAATACATAATTAGTAGTAAAGTGTATATCAGGCAAATAGAAGCAGAGGAGTGAAACCCTTACGAAGAACAGGGCATTTATAAACTTAAATAATAAGAAGTGAATTGTTATAACACGATAGTAATGAACGTTCAGCATACATAGGAAAAAATTGAGATAACAATGACTGACAAGGGGGAGATTCAAATTCGCAAAGGGGAATGGAAATAAGGCATGCCCAGAAGAAAATTATGACTGTATATATAGTTATATACATATAACTATATATATAACTATATATATAAAACTATACATATAACTATACATATATATATACATATACATATATATATACATATATATATGTATATATATATATATATATATAAATGCTATCCATTACCTTAATAGTAACCGCACATCGAAGATTCAGAACTAAATTATGTAACATAAAACAAACAAAAAAACCAAAGCCAACCAAAACAAAAAAAAAACACAAAAACACAAAAACAAAGAAGCAATGGAAAAACCAAGCTACCAGAAAGTAAAAGATAAAATAGCTATAAGAAGACCTCATATTTCAATAATCACCGAAAATATAAATGGACTGAACTCACTGATAAAAGGCACAGAGTTGCAGAATAAACCAAAAAAATAGAACTCAACCATATGCTGCCTCTGAGACTCATCTCAGCTCCAAAAACAAATATAGACTCAAAGTGAAAGGATTGAAATAATAAATTTAAGCAAATTGCATTCAGAGAAAAATGGGAGTAGTGATACTAATATCAGATGGAATAGACTTCAAAATAAAAAGTTAAAGAAAGATACTGAGGGGCACTTCATAATGATAAAGGGAATCATGCCCTGAGAAGACATACACTTACTAATATCTATGTTTCCAATCAGGGAGCCCTGTAAAGCAATTACTAACGGAACTAAAGGGAGAAACAGACCAAAACACTAGTGTAATAGGGGACCTAAATACACTGTCAGATATGGACAGATCATCCAAACAGAAAATTAATAAAATAACATCTTTAAATGACACATTAGACCCACTGGACATCACTGAGATTTACAGAGCCATCCATCTCAAAACAGCTGCTTATACATTCTTCTCTAGTGCACATGGAACATTCTCAAAGATGGACCATATACTGGGAAACAGAGATAGCTTCAACAAATATAAGAGGGTTGAAATTATACCAACCATATTCTCTAATTATAATGCTTTGAAACTAGACATCAACTGCAAAAAATAAAGTAGAAAGAACTACAAATACATGGAGATTAAACAATATTCTACTGAAGAATAACTGGGTCAGAGAAGAAAGAAAAAGAGAGATCAAGAGATACATAAAAATTAATGATAATAATAATATAACATATCAAAATTTGAGGGACATGGCAAAAGCAGTCATAAGAGGAAATTTCATATCATTACAGGCCTATCTCCAAAAACAAGAATGAGCCCAAATAAACAACCTAATGCTTTATCTTAAAAAAATAGAAAAAGAAGAATAAATGAAGCCAAAAGTCAGCAGAAGGAAAGAAATAATCAAAATTAGAACAGAAATAAATGAAATTGAAAACAACAACAACAATAATTATAAAAATAAATAAATACAACAAAGAGCTGGTTTTTTGAAAAGGTAAATAAAATCGACAAACCCCTGGCTAAACTCACTAAAGGAAAAAGAGAAAGAACACAAATAAACAAAGTCAAGAATGAAAGAGGAGAAATTATGACTGACATGGCAGAAATACAAAGGAACATACAAGTATACTATGAAAAAGTATATAACACCAAATTTAATCAGCTGGAAGAAATGGACCAGTACTTAGAACAATACAATTTTTCCAGGCTGAATCAAGAAGAACTGGAAAATCTAAATAGACCAATCAGCAGTATGGAAATTGAAACATCATCAAAAATCTACCAAAAAGTAAAATTCCAAGACCAGATGGCTTCACCAGTGAATTCTACTGAACATTCAAAAACTTAATATCTATTCTCCTCAAACTCTTCCAAAGAACCAAAGAGGAGGAAATACTTCCTAATTCATTTTATGAGGTCAATATTACCCTGATACCAAAACCTGGTGAGGATAAAACAAAAATATGAAAAACTACAGATCAATATTCCTCATGGACACAAATGCAAAGTTCCTAAATAAGCTACTAGTGAACCGAATACAGCATCATATTAAAAAGATTATACACCACAATCAAATGTGTTTCATTTCAGAGGCTCAGGGATATACCACATAAACAAAATAATACAATAAGAATTATATGATCATATCAATAGATTCAGAAAAAAAAGCCTTCTACAAGATACAGCATCCATTTATGATCAAAATACTTCATAAAATCAGTATAGAAGGAAAGTAACTTAACATAATAAAGGCCATCTATGACAAACCCTCAGCCAACATTATACTTAGTGGTAAAAAACTAAAAACCTTCCCTCTAAGATAGGAACATGACAAGGTTGCCAATATTGCCACTTTTATTCAGTATAACATTGGAGGTCCTAGCAAGTGCAATCAGACAAGAGAAAGATATAAAAGGCATTCAAATAGAAAACAAAGAAGTCAAACTGTCACTATTTGCAGATGACATGATTCTCTATATAGAAAACCCTAAAGACTCCACAAGAACACTACTAGAAATAATAAGCAAATACAGTAAATGTTTTAGATATAAAATCAATGTTCATAAATCCATAGCATTCCTGTACTCTAACAGTGAAGTGTCAGAAAAAGAAATGGAAAAAAATGATTTTTTCTTGCAATCACAATAAAAGAATAAAATACCTAGGAATAAATCTAACAAAACAAATGAAGGACCTATATGATGAAAACTATTAAGATCCTGTTAAATGAAATCAAAGAAGATAGAAAAAAATGGAAAGATATTTTGTGTACTTGGATTGAATAAATCAATGTAGTTAAAATAATCTTAATACCTACAGCATTATACAGATTTAATGCAATCCCCATCAAAATCTCATCAACATTTTTAAAAGAAATAGAATAAAAAATCATCAGATTTGTATGGACACATGAAAGACCTCGAATGGCCATGACATCCTGAGAAAAAAGAACAAGACTTGAGACATCACTCTGCCTGACTTCAAATTATACTACAAAGTAACAATAATCAGAATGGCATGGTATTGGAAAAAAACAAACTCACAGACCAGTGGAACAGAATTCAGTGTCTAGAAGTAAACTTATGTATATATGAGGTAATGATTTTTGACAAATAGTTAAAAACATACAGTGGAGAAAAGAAAGCCTCTTCAATAAATGGTGCTGGTAAACTGGATAACCATCTGCACTAGAACAAAACTAGATTGCTCTCTATCACTACATACCCAAATTAACTCAGAATTGATTAAAGACCTTAATATAAGACCTGAAACAATAAACTGAATGAAAGAAAACATAAGAATTAAACTCAGTGACCTTGGACATAAAGAGGATTTTATTAATTTGACTTCAAATGCAGGGAAAGTAAAAGCAAAAATAAGTGGATGAGGGTACATCAAACTAAATATCTGCACAACAAAAGAAATTGTCAACAAGGTAAAGAGACAACTATTCAGATGGGAAAATATATTTGAAAGCAACACCTTTGATAAAGGCTCAATATCTAAAATATACAAAGAACTCATACAAGTCAATAACAACAACAAAAACAACAAATAATCCAATTAAAATACGTGCAGAGGACCTAAACAGACACTTCTTCCAAGAAATCATACAAATAGACAACAAATTAAAGAAAAGATGCTCAACATAGCTATTAGGAAAATGTAAGTTAAAAACACAATGAGATATCATCTCATACCTGTTAGAATAGCTGTTATCAACGGGACAAGTAATAACAAGTGTAAGAAGATGCAGAGAAAAAGGAACCCTCAAACACTGATGGTGGAATTGCAAAATGGTATGGCAACTATGGAAAATAGTATAGAGGTTCCTCAAAAAACTAAGAATTGATCTACCATATGATCCAGCAATCCCTCTATTGGGTATTTACCCCAAAGTCTTGAAAACTCATATCTGGAAAGATATTTTCACACCAATGTTCATAGTAGCATTATTTATGGTGGCCAGGATATGCAAGCAACCAAAGTGTCCTAGGGTAGATGATTGCATAAATAAAAGGTGGTATGTATATACAGTGAAATATTACTCAGCCACAGGAAATGTTGAAAACCACATGATACCACTTATATGTAATATACAAACCTAAAAGAAACAAGAGAACTGGACAGACAAACAGAGGGTCATGGACGTGGACAATAGACTAGTGATAACCATAAGGTAGATGGGCAGTGAGGAGGAGAGTGGTAGATAGAGTAAAAGGGATCAAATATGTGGTGACAGAAAGAAATCTAACTATGAGAGGGCAACACATAATGCAATATATATATGCTGTACTGTTAAATTGTTCACCTGAAACTTACTGTATTTCATTAACCAATGTCACAAAAAAGAAGAAAAAATTGTCTTTCAAAAAAATTTAACACCAATTCTATACAATCTCTTAGAAAAAATATAGTCATGCATTACATGATGGTGTTTCAATAAAAAATGTACCTCATTTGCAACTATAAGATTGTAATGGAGCCAAAAATGTTCTATCATCCTGTGACATCATAACTGTAGTAGTATTATAACACAATGTATTACTCATACATTGTGGTGATGTTGCCATTAAAAAGCTACTGTGCAACCAGTCATAACTAAGTATAGCACATACAATCATGTACAATGCATAATGCTTAATAATTATAATAAGTAATTATATTATTAGTTTATTATATACTATTCTATGTTTTTCATCATTATTTAAGAGTGTATTCTTTCTACTTATAAAAATAAGCTTGCTATAAACAATACAGTGTGTTACTCTGGCAGCAGCCTCATATGTTTGGTGTTTACCCAGTCTCTTGATTAAATCATTTTCTCTTGTGCTTAATTTAATCTCTCCCTGTTTTTTAAAGTAGCATCTGGTACAAGCTTGAAGCCTAGGAGCAATAGGCTATACCATAGATTCTAAGTGTGTAATTGGTTACATTATCTAGGTTTGGATAAGTGCACTCTAAGATGTTTGCACAAGGACAAAAATCTAACGACAAATTTCTCAGAGCTATCCCGGTCTTTAAGTAGTGCATGACCGTAGAAGAAAAGGAAAACTTTCTTAATTCATTAAGTGAAGTTAATATTGCTGTGACATAAAAACCAAAGAAAAATAGTATAAAATAAGAAAAGTATAGACTAATGTCTCTCATGAATACACACACACACACACACACACACACACACACGCACGCATACACACACACAAATCTTTACAAAGTAGTACCAAATAGAATTCAGCAGTATGTAAATATAACTAACTGATATTTACTTCAGGAATACAAGAGTAGTTTAATATTTTATTTTTCAAAATATTTTAATATACTTAAGTTCAATCATATGGCATCTACTATATAAAATGGCTAACAAAGAAAAATTATATGACTGTATCAATTGATACAGTAAAATCTTTTGACAAAATTCAACACCCATTTATGATGAAGACTTACAGCAAAAGAGAAATACAAATGAATTTTCTCAACTCATGGGGAATATTTGTAAAAGCCTACAGCTAACATTATACTTAATGGTGAAAGACTGAATGATTTTACTTATGACAGGGATTACAGTCATGTGTCACTTAATGATGAGGATACAATCTGGAAAATGCATCATTAGATGATTTTGTGAACTTCATAGAGTGTAACATCATAAAGTGTAACATAAACCTACATGAATCTTACATAAACCTAGATGGGATAGCCTGCTACTGTAATTGTGTGTGGCACTGAAGTAGGTTTGTTTACACCAGAGACACCACAAATATGTTAATAATGCATTGTGCTAAGATGATACAACATATATGATGTCACTCAGTAATAAAAACTTTTTGTGTTGTACAGGCTTAGAGTTTAGTAGCAATAGTTTATATTATACTTGTGTTTTTGTTTGTTTTTATTTTGATTTTTTAATACTACACATATATATGAGATCATCTATTATAACTTTATGTGACCACCAATGAATGTGCGGTTCATGGTTGATTAAAACATTATCATACAGCACATGACTACAAGAATTTTGACTCATCAATACTATTCAACCTTGCACTGGAAATTCTAGCCACTGTGATAAAGTAAAGAAGAAATTAAAATAGATGTATTCAAAAGAAAAAAATGAAGCTCTCTCGATTTGCAGATCGTATACATTGTCTATGTAGAAAATCCCACAGAACATGTAGAAAATTTGCAAAGAAACTTTTATAACTAAAAGTGAATTCATCAAGGTCATGAGATACAAAATTAACATTTAAAAATCCATTTTATTTCTCTACAAAATGGAAATATAGAAACCAAACTTTAAAATATAACACCATTTACAATTACAAAAACTAAATTCTTAGTTGTAATTTTAATAAAGGGTACAGAATTTGTATTATGCTAACTATAAAATACTATTATAAGATATCAAAGATGATATGAATAATTAAAGATTCATAATGTGTGTTCATGGATAGGGAGACTCAACAGAGTAAATATGTCAATTTCTTTTTATATGAAAAATAAAAGAAAGTAGAATCACTAAAACATTGTTTTCATTTTATTGAAAGATAATTAATTTGCAACTCTTTATAAGTTTAAGGTGTACCATATAATGACTTAATATACAAATATTGCAAAATGATTACCACAATAAGTTTAGCTAACATCCATTACTTCATATAGTTACAATTTTTTCTTTGCAGTGAGAACTTTTAAGATTTTTTCTCTTAGCAATATAAATATACCATACAGCAGTATTATAGTCATGTATTGTACATTACATCCCCAGTACTTATTTTCTTAAATCTAAAACTGTGTACCTTTTGACTATTTTTATCCATATCCCCACCCCTAAATCCCACAAATCTAATTTCTTTTTCTATGATTTTTTTTGTTTGCTTTAGATTCACATGTGAGTGAAATCATACAGTATCTGTTTTTGTCTGACTTATTCTGCCTAGAATAATATTGTCAAAGTTCATCCATGTTTTTATCCAATGGCAGAAACTAAAACAGTTTTCAAAGAGGAAGATGAAGAAATAAATTAATAAATACGATTTTATCAAATTTTAAATATCTGTTGTGAGCAAGACCTGTTAACAGAATAAAAATGATAAGGCAAAGTGTTACAGACAATCTCCAAAGTTAGACCAGCGAAAAAACCAAGCAGTAACTCCGAGAGAAGGAGAAATCAGATTTACTACGTGTAGTCCCAGAGGAGCTAATGCTCTGAAGGTCTGGTCAGTGTGTTCATTTGCAACATTCTTTATATACAGGGATTTTTCAAAAGGTGATTGGTTAGTTTGAACTCAGGCAGTTAAAAACGATGGCAGGTGCTATGTAGATTGTAAGTAGTAACAATAGAGAAGGGCGGGAGTTGTCATAGGTTACCAGGTGGTATAAAGTGATACAAATTATTATAGGAGGGTGGGGGGGCGGCCAGGGATACAAAGTGTTACAAGAGGTGGGAGCTGCTTCTATGGGTATAAACAGTTACATATACAAGTTGAGCAAAGTGCAAGTGAGCTCTTGCAAGAGCTCCTGCATACAGCGAGCATATTTACAGAAGCAGACTAGAGAGCTGGTTAGCATTTTGATGTAAATTCCTCAAATTTCCTCTTCAAAAGAAAATGTTTGAAAATCATGTATATGGTAAAGATTTTTTTTCCCCAGGATATATGAGTACTACTTTAAAGTCAACAGATATCAAAAACCTCAATTAAAAAATGAGAATGAGTGCAAGATTTAAATTGCCACTTCTGAACAGAGGCCAATAGCATATGTAAGTATGTTGAGCATCATTAGCCATTAAGGAATTGTAAATTAAAGTCATGATATACCTAATAGAATGGCTAGCTGGATAGAATAAAGAGGAATTGGGTACTTTATGCATTGCTAGAGGGAATGTAAAATGTACAGCCTCTGAGGAAATCACTTTGGTGCTTTTTTCTATAAAGTTAAATATATACTTACCATACAATGCAACGACTGGACTTAGGTCAATTTACTGGGAAACATTTCATTTCATTTCTCCATGGTATTTCCACATATCTTGTGGCATGGACTATCATTTCAAAAATGTTTGCACATCTTTGTTCAAACATCCTTACACAGAAAACATTCTTGGAAGCTAGAGATGCTGTTTATCTTATCGACAAAACAGAAAAGGTAGAGAATCTCTACCTCCCCATAGACATTCTAAGATAGTAAAGACCTTGCCCTCTCCTTTCCAGAGATTTGCTTGCATTCTAACAATGAATATGTGTCTTTCTCTCTTTCCAGAGCAGACAAGGATTAATCTTTATAGTAGTTCTCTTATACAGTTGGGAGGTTTCTAAGTTCCTCAGCCATGCCACAGACACTGTGTGGTCAGTATCTACATGGGTCCTCATAGAACTTGGGGGCAAAGGAAAATATGAAGCTGATGTCATCTACTATGCCATAAAAAATAAATTGTATAAATCCACTTAGATTACTTATCTTCTTACCAGATAAATCTTTAGAAGTGTTACAAGAACACCTAGCAGCTGCTATCCTACTGCTTCTTAGGAGTTGTTTGACTGCTTGTCATTTATATATCTCAAATAAATGAAAACTTACATTAACAAAAACATGTACACAAATGTTTGTATCAGTTTTATATGCAATAGCCATAGCTGGAAACAGCTCAAATGTCTTTAATGGGTGAAGGAGCAACAAACTGTGGTGTATCAATATGGTGGACTACTACTGTGCAATAAAAAGGGATAAAGAATTGACATGCAATAACTTGAAGGGATTTCAAGGGTGTTATGCTGCATAAAAACAGCCTTTTCAAAATGTTATATACTGTATGATTACATATAGTCTTAAATGACAAAACCATAAGGAGGAATAAATCAACGTTTTTTCAGGGGTTATCACTGGAGAACTTGACTATAAAGATGTAGCATAGGGAAGTTATAGAACTTTTCTACATTCTTATTATGACAGTGGCATTATGAATTCTCCATATATCATAATATTTTATATAGAACAACTCCTTTTCCTCTCCCAAGTGTGAGTGAATGAAATACTGATGAAATTTGAAAACTTATAGTTGAGTTAATAATAGAGAAAGGGGTATTCAACACAGAAAACATTTATATGAATTAAGCACTTTAGTTTTTTTAGAAAAGGTACATTTTTTATTCATGCTTCATTTTAATTATTATATGACAACTGAGCACACAGCTGTGCTTGGTCAGACATTCATATGTTCAAATCTAAGTGTTTGGAATTCCTAATATTACTCTGGCAACATTTAAATGATAAGTTTTGATAATGACTATTTCATTTTGTGGACATGAGTTATTTTGAGTATGTGTAAAATTATTGCTCTTTTAAACTTTATTTCTATAAGTTATATTTAGTCTTTTCTGATGAAGACACTTTAATAATTAACAACTTCTAATTTTCTAACTATCTTAAATATTAATATCTAAGAACTCTAAATTCCAGAATTCATTTTTTCCCTTAGTCAAACCTACTTTGATTCATAAATTTATGCCTAATGCAAAGTAGAAATTCATTTTTATATTTTGATGACATAAAAAATTGGGATGATTTTTTAGTGTTATATTAAGAACATATGTATCTATCATATATAAAGAAAAACACTTAATTCTTTATAGTTCTTCTTTCCCAACGTAAGGTTTTAAATTTTTTCTAAAACTTGTATCTTTTTATCCTAGTCATTTTTATTGTTATGTATTCATAACCATATACCTAATCAATTATATTATACTGTTCATTTCCTCCAGAAAGTTTAAAGCCTGTGCTTTTTTCTAGGTGTGTTATCATTTCAAATTTTATATTTAAGTCTTTAACCAATTTTGAGTTTGTTCTTTTATATGGTATAAAAAGGTAGTTGGTGCAGTTGTTTTTGTTTGTTTTGTGTGTTTTTTTTTAATGTATCTGTCCAGTTTTCTTAACATCATTTATTGAATGGAATTTCTTTACTCCATTGTTTATTCCTGCTACATTGTCATAAATTAATTGACCAGATAGGAGTGGATTACTTCTCATCTCTCTATTCTGTGTCATTGACCTATGTATATGTCTATTTTTATGCCAGTATTATGCTGTTTTGATTACTATAACCTCGTAGTATGATTTAATACCAGATAGCGTGATACCTTCAATTTTATCCTTCTTTCTCAAGATTGCTCTGAATATTTTGGGTCTTTTGTGTTTTCATATAAAGTTGAAGATTGTTTGTTCTAGTTCTGTAAAAAATGGCATTGGTATTTTGATAGGGATTGCATTGAATCTATAGATTGCTTTAGGTAGCATGTACATTTTTAAATTGTCAACTCTTATCTGTAAGCATGCTAAATGCTTCCATTTATTTGTATATTTTTCAGTTTATATCTTTAATATCATAATGATTTTGATTAAAGGTGTTTTACCTCCTCGGTTAAATTTATTTCTACATATTTTATTATTTTTTTGAAGTGACTATAAATGGGATATTCTTAATTTCTCTTTTAAATAGTTCATTGATGTATAAAAATGCAACTGACATGAATATTAATGTCATATCCTGCCACTTTACTGAATTCATTTATCAATTCTAACAGTTTTTTTGTGGAAACATTAGGATTCTTTCGATATAGCATGGTGTCATCTGCAAATAATGATGGTTTTACTTCTTCCTTTCCTCTTTGGAAGCTTTTTATTTATTTATCTATCTATCTATCTATCTATCTATCTATCTATCTATCTATTTATTTATTTTGCCTGATTGCTGTGCTAGGTTTTCCAATACTATGTTAAATAAAAGTGGTGAAAGTGGATATTCTTGTTTTAATTCTGATCTGAAGAAAGATCTTTCAGCTTTTCCCATTGAGTAGGATGTTAACTTTAGGTTTGTCATATACGACTTTATTATTTTGAGATACGGTCTTTCTATTCCCACTATGCTGGAGTTTTTAACATAAATAGATGTTGGATTTCGTCAAACACATTTTTCTGTATATATTTATAACCTGTGATTTTTATTTTTCATTTTGTTTATGTTGTATATCATGTTAATTGATTTGCAGATAGCAAATCAACCTTGCATCCTAGGAATAAATCCTGCTGTCAGTGGCGAGGCGATCCTGTTGACTACGCTAAGTGTCAGTGCCTAGCTGATAGAGAAGAGAAGGTTCAATGATGAGTGCCAGTTGGAAGAATGCACAAAAGGTTGACATGATATTGAAACAGCGGGCACCAACTTTATTGTGCAGAGTGCAGCTCTACTTGGGGAAGTAAAGTCTATTGGGGGGGGAGTGTGGTATTGCACACACTTCTTCTGAATTAAGCTTTTTTTTGTAATTTCTTATTTGTAATCTTATTTGTAATTTTTTGATGTCTTTGTGTTTACAAATTTTTTTAATGAAGACACGATTATTAGAATTCTGGACATGCTTTATTCTGTCTTCTTAAATGTGTAGATTAATGATTTTAATAAAATTTTGTATATTTGGGGCCATATTTCTTCAAGTATGTTTCTGTCTTTTTTTTCTAACTTCTCCTCTTAGTTATCCTATTACATTATGCATATGTTGTCTTATAAGTGTCTGAGTGTCTATTATCTTTTCTTTATTAATTTTTTTCTCTATGCTCCTCACACTTGAAAATTCAGTTGTCCTGTCTTCAAATTCATGGATTCTATTTTTCTGAACATTAAAATTACTGTAGAAAATTTTTTATTTCAGTTATTTTACTTTTCAAATCAGGAATATCTATTGGACTTTTATTGTCATATTTTTATCTCTGTATTGATATTATCTATTTAAGGAAACATATAATTATACTTTTAAAAATTCATTAGATAAGATTTCGTTTAATTCTTTGAACATTTTAGAAATGTTTAATTTAAAATCTTTGTCTCTTCACTTCAATAGCTGGGCTCCCTTTTACAATTTCTATTGCACCTTTTTCTTCCTTTGTATAGGGCATATTTGTCTGGGTTTTGCATGTTTAATTTTTTTGATAATTGTACATTTTAATGAGAATGAGACAACTATGGAATTTAGATATTTCCTTCCCTTCCCAGTGCTGTTGTTGCTATTTATGGTTATTATAGTTGTTGTCATTTGTTTGTTTAGTGACTTCTCTCTACAATTCTGTAATTTCTGTATTCTTTGTTATAAGCAGCCATTGAAGTTTCAGCTTACTTAGGCTGATGATCGGGTAATAGTTGGACTAAAATTTCCTTAAAGGCCTTAGGACAGTAGGTCTCTCAGCCTTTGCTGAGGGTTTCTTTTTGTATCCTAAAATGCCTACATTCTTCTGGAGTTTATAACTGCCTTAATCTTCACTTTCTGCTTGCACAGAGCCTCAAGGTCAGCCAATTGTAAAATGTTAATGCTCTCTCAGCTTTTTCAAAGTCTTATGCACTTCTTTGTACATTGTGCTGGATTTTTAAATTTCAAGAACTATTTAGGAGATTTCAAACCCTTTTATGGATATCTCATTTCTCAGATTTTCCTCTTAAAATTTCTTGTCAGTCTCTTATTAGGCCTAATTGTGGGTTATATTACTTCAGATAGCTGCAATGCTAAAAAAAAAAAAAAAATACGAAAGCCTGAGAATGTAGCTTTTCGAGGAACTACTAGTCAGGTTGTCCTATCAAGTATTTACTAAGCTGCTGGTTTTCATTACTACCATGGTTAAAAAGGTGTTGATTTTATGTCAACTATGGTATTTGGTATAGAACAAGTTTAAGGGACACAAATATTGTCCTTACTATAATTCATTTATTTCTCTTGAACACTTTTAGATTGTTGCAAGCTCTTGGTTAATTTACAGTTTTCTAAATAAGTTTATTTTAACAATTTTTCTAGTTTTTGTTTTGTTTTGTTTTTTTAGAGAGAATATTACAAGTCATTGTTCTGACTCTGGACATGCTTCCTTAATTCATTAAGGTTTGCAATTCTAAGAGAAGAAAACACAGTCGTAGGTACAGAGATTAGAATGAGAAAGATATCTTTCCTTTTTCAATAACAAACAAACAAGGATAAAGTGAACACCAAGTTAATAGACTTTTCCTCTATGAGTGTGTGTGTGTGTGTGTATGTGTGTGTTTTAATATTTTATATTGTTATTTTATTGATTTCATATTATGGCAATACTTTCAATCTTAGACTTTGTTTTACTGACTCATTTTTGGTAAAAACTTATTGCCACTCTTTCTGTATAAAAGGAGTAATCATAGTTAACTTCTATGCATCCAGTATCTTCTTTCTACTTTCTTGGTATGCCCTCTGATTTCACTTAGCTTTCTGATTTTACTTAGCTTTCCTTTCTCTAACATGTTAAAATTTAGCTTCTTTTGCATATTTTTTCTTTATAGATAAATATTGTCTCTCTTATATTGTTAACATTTCAGAATGGTAACAAAATTCCATTTTTTATTTTCTTCTTTATTTAATTTTTACTTGATGAATATATTAAAATCACATTTTATGCATTTGGTAAACACTACAGAATTTCCAGAATGTAGATTTTAGCACAGTGCAGTCTAGATAGTCAATATATATTAATTTCTGGACAAATGCTAAAAATTTTAATATATCTAGGGACTTGTTTTTGATTACAATAACTTTGTGGCACCTATAACAGACATGTTTGATATGAACAGACATAAAATCTCTCCTCAAGTGACTTAGCAATTCAATGTGGCAGGTTAAAAGAAAATGTAAAACACAACTAGCAGGGCAATCTTTAATTTTGGCAATCTTCAGTTTATTATTTATTATTCATTAATTTCATTTTGAATCATGCTTTAGTGTCATGTCTCAGAATACTTAAAGTCTTATGTTCTTGAATTTCTCTCTATGTTTTTAATTTGAATCTACAAACCTTTTTTAGTTATATTTTTAAATAATGTATAAGTGTGAAATTAGTTTACATTTGATCTCTACATATATATGCAAAACATATATTGAAGATATATAGATAATTGCTCCAGCACTATTTATTTAAAAGACTATTCTTTTTTCATCTAATTTATTTTTGTAGGTTTGTCAAAAATTAGTTGACTGTACTTGTATGGAGCTACTTTTCAGTTCTCTATTTTGTGCCACTGATCAATGTGTCTATGACTATGATAAACCCACACAATCCTGATTACTATATCTAAGTAATCAGTCTTAAAATTGAGTAGCATAATTTGTCTTTGTTTAGTTTTAGAATTATTTTAATTATTTTCGTTTTCTTGCTATTCCATATAAATTTTAGAATTATTATTTTTACATCTAGAAAATGCTAATTTTTAAAAATTAAACCTATACATAAATTTGTGGGGAATTACATTTTTTTTAAATTGGTCCTATAAACATGAACTATCACTTCATTTATTTAGATCTATTTTTCTTTTTTCTTAGCGGTTTATAGTTTTTAGCATGAGTCTTGTATATTTTTGTTACATTACAAATATTTTATTTTTGAACAATTTCAAATTATACTTTATTTTAATTTTAGTTTGTGTGAATTTTTAAGATCTAGAAATATAACTGATATTTTATAAGTTGAATATCTTTCCTTTGACCTTGTTTAACTCACATTAATTCTAGAATTTTTTTAAAGATAATTTGGAATTTTCCACAATTTGTCACTTGAATATACAGTTTTATTTCTTTCTTTTTGATTTTTATATACTTTATTTTTTCTCTCATTCTATTGTATTGATTAAAACTTTCAATAACATGTTTAAAGGCAGTGGTAAGAATGGACATTGCTCTTGATCTTAGGGAGGAAGTGTTCAGGCTGTATAACTCATTGTGAATGTATAATTATTTTAAATTAAAAAAAATTAAAAACTAGCATTAGAAGCAGCATACTCTTATTACTAAATGAGCAATGCCAGTGATAATATACCCCATTCTATATGCTCTTTTAAAAACTTGCCACTATTCTGAAGATATAGAGTTTACTTTTCTTCCCTTATGATGTGGCAGGTTTGTGACTTGCTTTTAACCTATACAATGCAGTAGTATTGATGGTGTTTAATTTTTTGGCTTGACCATAATAAATAATGTAGCCTCCAATTTATGAGCTATAGTATTTATCCTTGAATACTTCAGCTGCCATGTGAACAATTTATTATGAAACTGCCATTCTATGAAGAAGCTCAAAATAGCATATCTGAGAAGATTACATGAAGCAGCCCTGAGATAATACAAAATATTAGAGAGCTGGCTTCTCCAGTTTTCCACTATTCTAGCATTAGTCACTGTCTTATGTAACTATATAAAGGACTCAACCAAAACTGCCAAACTGAGCCCTCATGTGATTTTGAGGCACAGAAACTGTGAGATATAATAAAGTGATTGATGTTTTTTAAGGTATTAAATTTTAGAGGTTTTCTATATAGAAATAGTAACTAGAAAACTATTTACAAGAAACTTTTAGAACTAGATATAGTTCTAAAACAGATTTTACACAGGTGTGTGCAAATACATTCTGAACAAATGTTAAATGTGTTAATGGGTTAATATACATATATGTAAGGGTTGGATTATAAGTACTTTCTGAATGTGGCATGCATGCTGGACACATTTAATAAAAACTTAAATTCACTCTATAATTTTAAATTAAGATCGTATATTATATATATTACTTACAGCAAGTGCATATGTTCTTATTACTAAATAAACAATATTGACAGAGGGAACTCTGGAGCTCATACAAGAAATTATTCTTGAGTAATTGGGGTAGGAAAGTCTATAAGGTTGTTGAATTATAAAAAAATAAGAACATTTAAGTAGAGAAAATGTGAGAAGATACTCTAGAAAGAATCGGTAGAATGAGCTATGAGTTTCCATGGGATATTTCACACAATCACCAGTAAAATAATTAAACTGGGACATTAGTAATTAGGGTATCATTAGGAGATAAAAATCAAGCGATTAGAGGCAAAAATGCTCAGCAAATTATTATGTATTATGGTCATGTTATGTTAGAAATAGTATTTGAAGAGATGATTGATGGTTAGAGTGATGTTTTAGAAAAACTGAGTGTAACACATGTGATGAAATAAAGGCAAAATCTCAAAAAAATGATGAAAATAAAAGCAATAAGTTCCTAAAATAGGTAATAAATGAAACAAGGGAAAAGAATAGAAAAATTACATTCAAAAATAGTTTCTCCATTACAAAAGTAAAGTGTATTTATTGTAAAAAAAAAATAGAAAAGGACATCTGCTTCTGAGAAAATGGAGACATCTCTTTTTACTTATTCCTCTTATTAAGTAAAACTAAAAACACTGAAAATATGTAGAAAGCAACCATATGAAAATTTTGAAAGATGGAGGGAAGAAGCTAATCTAACTAAGAACTTTGAGATGAAGGTAAGAAGGTGGCAAGTTCCTTAGATTTTCAGTTTGTTTCATATATCTCTGAGTAGATAGAGGAGGGGCCAGAATGCTATGGGTAAATAGAGGAAGTCACAGCAAAAGCCTGCTGTCTTTCGCTAGAATAGTCTAGCAAAGCAGAAACTTTTCAATGGAAATCATTTTACTCTAGCAAAACACTATAGAAAAAAAATTGTGACTCTTTTTTTTTCAATCCAGCCAGCAAAAGGTAAATAAAAAGCTAAACTTCTATTTTGCCAATCTTTAACAAGGTACCTCCTTGCTTAGTGGGGATCCAGGACTTTGCTTATCACTAGGTGGAAATTAAAATTTATCTGCCACCAGGTGGCAAAATGTCATCCTTCCCACTGCTTACTGAGACTATGATCAGGGAGGCCAAGTGGAGAGTCAGGACTGTCATTAGCATCCATTGGTAGTGAGTTTACCTCTTTCTAGAATCAGTGGAAGACATGTGGAAGTACAACCCTTTTTCCCATTTTAACGATGTACTATCGGTGAATGCTTAATGGTGATCTTGAACTCCCACCAACATTCAGAAATAATAAGTCATCTCCACTTCCAGAATGTCAATGGAAACAAAGTAAAGATTTTACACTTTCACACTCATGAGTAAGGAGGTAGCATCATCTCTTCCGCTGTTGGAGTACTGTTAGATAATTCCTGCTAAAATATAAAATTTAAATAAAATCCAAAATATTGTAATATAACATCTAAAATATTCAGTTTTAATAGAAAATCAGCTGTCATAATAAAAACTAGAAGAATCTAAAACTGAATGAGAAAATAAATTACACAAGATAACACTAACAGGAAGCATATATTCAAATTATTTAACAATTTTTTAAAGCAGTTATCATAAAAATGTTTCATTGAGCAATTATAAAATACCAATGACAAGTAAAATAATAAAAAATTTCAGCAAAGACATAAAAAAAGTCAGGAAGAGAAAGAAGATATAAAAATCCAAATAGAAATTTTAGTCCTAAAAATACAATAAACCTCCCCCTCAAAGCCCTTTTTACATTGGCTCAAATGCAGAAGAAAAGGGAAATAATCAGTGTATTTAAAAACAGAACAATACAAAATATGTATTTAAAGACCACTGAGAAAATAGTCTTTATGTTGTTGTTGTTGGAGAACTCAGGTTTATTATACTGGTGGTCCCAGAAGAGCTAGTGCTCTGAAGATCTGGGCCCCAAGCTCAGGGGTAACCTTACTTGTATACGGCTTAACAAACAAAGACAATATATCTGTTCTTAACAGGTAAAGGCAATACATCTGTTATCTAGACAGAATGAATATAAACGCAGGAATATGAAAAGAAATAATAAAGGATCTAACAGCATAACTGGAGTCCCAAATGGAAAGATAAAAGAAGATATGCTTAAAAACTTACTCAGAGAAATAATGAATAGAAACCCCCCATATATGGCAAAACATATAAATGTAATGATTCAAGAAACTAAAGAAATTCCTAATGGGAAAAATCAATAAAAACAAAAAATCATTTCAAGGCACATCACAATCAAACTTCTGAAACTAAAGACAAAGATTTAATCATGGAAATGGACAGAGAGAAATAACACAATAACTATAAGAGAAAAACAATTTAAATCATAGTGGTTTTCTCATTAGAGACTGTGGAAGCTATAGGTTATTTGAATATATTTTTCAAGAGCTGAATGATAGAAATATCAGAATCCTAAGCCTAGTGAAAACTTGCTTTAGAGTCAAGAGAAAATTAAGGCATTCTCAGAAAAGGAAAACTGAAATAATTTAGTTCCAGCAACCTACCCTTAAATAAAGGCTAAATAAAAGTCTCTAAACAGAGAGATAAGGATAAAGGAAGATGCAAAACATCAACAATCAAAAAAATAAATAAAACAAATGAGTAATATTGTAGATTTTCCTACTCTTTTTCAGTTTTCTAAATTATGTTCTGTTTGATCAAAAATTATGTCACAAACAGACTTTCAGTCAAGATGTCAGAGTATGTAAAGGCTCTGCTCACTTCCTTCCATGACCACTTAATAATTACAACTCTACTACAGAACAACCATCATTGAGAACTGTTGGAAGCCAGCTGACAAAGTCGAATCAGGTTCCTGAATGGGGGAGCAGGGACTGAGAAGAAAAAGCAGACAGAAAGAGTGCAGGAGGGAGAACAGAACCTCATCTGTCTCCCTGAGTTTATTTAGCACGGCATATTTATACAAAATTTGGTTACAATGCCACAGTTTCTCTTGTCCTTGGGAACTGATAATCTCAGTACTTTACAATCTCAACTTCTTACATAGTTGCCAAGTACACAAACATCTTTTATTTCTTATTGTGCCATTTCACATGTCTTAAAATGGCTCCTCACAGAGAACCGCCTGAGGTATAGCTGAAACAGAAGTCCTATAATTAAGGACATATAGAAGAAGCCACTCATGACTGGTTAGAGGGTGGAGACACAGAACAGGCTGGTCCCACACCCCTGTTTGCTGGTTAAAAATAAGGAGGGATATCTCAACTACAGAGGTCCACCCTGAGGAGCTAGAAGTTGCAGCACTATGCCAGGTTCTCCAACTTAGGATTCCAGAGTTGAGGAGTAAAGTCCCAACAATTTTTGGCTGTGAAAATCAGATGTAATTGTGGCCAAGTGAGCTGTAAGACTGCTGGAGTCCCAGGCATTCCTCTTAAAGGGTCCACACATAAATTTACTTGCTGAGGGATTCACTAGATCTGAGCTCCAGCACTGGGGCAGTAGCTCATAAAGCCCCACTGACATATAGTGTGAAACTGACTTGTTTCAATCAGGGTAAGAGATGGACAATCAGCTTTCTTCCAGACTAAAATGTTGACAGACACCATTTGTTTCTTTGTTGAGCCATCCGCCTACTCAGCCTTCAGGCACAGGCAGGAGCAGGCAGGTACTGGGTCTGAGTCTCCATCAACATGGCTAACAACATTCACTCTACTCTGGAGATTTCCTGAGACCCAGCTCAACCCAACTTGTGAGTCCACCTAATTTGCTTCCAGAAACTTTTCTATACAAACAGTCTGTCTCAGCTCATGCTTCAGACTTTCCTAACGTCTCTCAAAGTTACACAAATTCCAAAGAAGTAATGTATGGCCTTGGCTATACATCTCATGCTAAATAGACCCAATCCATGCACTAGTGTCAGCTAGCCCTAGTTTGTAGCTTAGCCTCTCCCAGAGGCCTCCAAACCCATAACAAGTGACAACTTGTTTGGATCATTTTCAGCTCATATCAGATAGTCCCTAACCATGAACAGACAGTGTTGACCTTGGCCTGCACAAGACCCTACCCAAGAGGCTCCAGAACCAACACACCTTGTGACCAACTTCAGAACACACCAGAAAGCCACACAACTATCTCCACAAATGACACCCAAAGGGCAGACTAAGTAGGCAACAGAGCCCTGCTAAAGTAAATCTAACTCCTCGGGGTCAGCTCCTGTACAATAGCTTATTGGTTGTAGTCACAGCCATTTCTCAAAGTCAATCAATCTAAGAGTCAATTCCTCCCACTTATGTTATAACAATAATTAAGGCTCAACTACAACAGGAGGGCATACATAACCCACAAACAAGATACAGCTAGAGCACCCATCTCAGGGGATCAGGAGACTGTGACACTGGTCTTCATAAAACACCTACTATCTAAGGGCATTCTACCAAGACTAGGAGACACAGCAGTTCTACCTACTACATAGAAACATACACAGGGAGTTAGCCAAAATGAGAAGACAAAGAAACATGTACCAAATGAAAGAACAGGACAAAAATCCAGAAAAAAAAAAAACTAAACAAAATTAAGAAAAGCAGTCTACATATGTAGGGTTCAGAGCACTGGTTATAATAATGCTTAGGGGAAGAATAAATGAATTCAGTGAGAAATTTAACAAAGAGATAGCAAATAAATATAAAGATAGAAAACACACACACAAAAAGTCAGAAATAAAGAATACAATAATGGAAATGAAGACTACATTAGAGAGAATCAATAATAGATTACATGAAGCAGATGACTGAATCAGTGATTTGGAGGACTGATAGTAGAAAACAATTAAAACAGAAAAAAAAAGGAATAAAAAGAATTTTAAAAAAATGAGAGTAGTTTAAGGGGTCTCTGGGACAACATTAAGCATACTAACATTTGCATCATAAGGATACAAGAAAGAGAAGAGAGAGAGCAAGATATTGAAAACTTATTTGAAGAAATGCTGACAGAAACCTTTTCTATTCTGGAGATGGAAATAGACACACAAGTCTAGGAATTGCAGGGAGTCCTAAACAAGATGACTCCAAAAAGGCCTACACCAAGATACATTATAATTAACATAATAAAGATTAAAGATAGAGAGAGAATCTTAAAATTATTAAGAGAAAAGCAGTTAGTTACTCACAACAAAGCTCCCATAAGACTAGCAGTTGATTTATCAACAGAAACTTTGAAGGCCAGAAGGGACTGGCAGAAAATGCTCAAAGTGTTGAAAAGTAAGAGCCTGCAACCAAGATTGCTCTACCCAGCAAAACTATCATTTAGAATTGAAAAAAAGATAAAGGGCTTTCCAGACAGGAAAAAAAAAAAAAAAGCTAAAAGTTTACCACTAAACCTGTATTATAAGAAATGTTAATGGTACTTCTTTAAGAAAAAGAAATGATAAAACATATATATGTGAATAATAAAATAGGTGTAACTACATACCTATCCATAATCACTTTAAGTGTAAATGAATTAAAAGTTCCCCCCAAAAGACATAGGGTGGATAAATGAATAAGAAAACAAGCCCCTACATATGTTTCCCACAAGATCACCTTATGGCCAAAAGACGCATGAAGGATGAAAGTAAAAAGAAAGAAAAAAATATATTTTAGAGAAATGAAAATTTAATAAAAGTAGGAGTAACAATACTTATTTTAGATAAAATAGACTTTAAAACAGTTTATGACAAAGAGACAAAGATAGATCTAGCAATTCTACTTTTTGGATATTTAGCCAGGAAATCCAAAATACTAAATTGGAAAAATATATGTATTCCTATATTTATTGAGCATTATTTACAATAGCCAAAGAAGTGGTACATGTACATAATGGAATATTACTCAGTCATAGAAATATCTTGCCATTTCAAAGATATGAGTGGACCCAGAAAATATTACACTAAGTGAAATAATTCAAATAAAGAAAGACAAAAACCATATGATTTTACTTGTATGTGCAATGTAAAAAACAAAATAAATAAACAAACAAAATAGAAATAAACTCATAGTTACAGAGAACATTTTGATGGTTGCCAGGTGGGAAGGGTTTGGGAAGGGTGAATAAAAAAGGGAAAGGAATTAAGATGTGGAAATTTTCAGTTAAAAAACAGTCATAGGCTATAAAGTATAGCATTGGGAATATGGTCAATAATATTGTAATAGCTATGTATGATGTTAGATGGGTACTAGACTTATTCGGGTGATTATAAGTTATATAAGCATCTGATTGAGAGGGGAAAAAAATAGTGTAGATGATAAAGGTTTTGTTCATCCCTCTTCTGATCAAATCAAAGTTGTGACAGAAACAAAAAGCAAACAGCAAGGAAAGTTACCTGGGAGCTGGATGAATAAGCCCTACAACTAGAGCGAGAAATAAGAAATCTTCCTGAAATCGGAAGTAGAACAGGGTGAAGACATGAGGCTTCCCAGTCTCAAGTGGCTGAGTGGGAGAGAGAAGCTACAGCAGCAGCAGCTGGTAGTTTCAGTAGTCTCTTAAAGGGGCCATGTCCACCAGCAGACTTTTGCAGTGACGGACCTGCTAGCTCTGAGCATCACTGCCAGGTCAGCTGCATGGGGTGGGTATTAGGGACTTATAGGGGAATACTGAGTTGCTGGAGTGAGAGCCAGAGACGAGGATCTCTCCTGGACAGAAATGCAGGTGGTATCCATTGTTCCTCTGTTGAACCCTCCCCACTCTGTGTGCAGAGGCAGAGCCTGCTATAGCTGAGACATCATGGAACTGGATAACAGGGGTCGCTTCACCCATAAGATTCCCAGAAACTCTGGCTCTCCCAACTTGTGGCCCCACCCAAATTACATCTAGGTGTGTCCTTGGTGAGTCAGATGCTCCTTGCTTAGCAGATACAAGACTCCCACTAGTGGCAGCTGGCCTCAGTTTCTGGTGTGATTTCTTGAGGCAATAATAAGCACAACATCTGTGGATTGCTTTCTGAATATTAACAGATGGCCCTAGAGGGGTATAGTTTGGGCCTAAACATGGCTTGCAGCTAAACACTCAGGACTGTGCCACTAGACACCTATTATACTAAGTCCACAATAATAAGATCAGGAGACTTAGGAGCGGTAGTACATAGAAATAGACACTAAAAGGCAGCCAAAATGGAAAAACAAAGATGCAGAAATCATATGAGAGAACGGAAAAGAGATCCAGGAATAAGGGAGTCAAGCAATCTAACAGATGCAGAGTTCAAAACACTGGCTATAAAGATGCTCAATGTACATAGGGGAAGTATAGATGAATTCAGTGAAAACTATAACAAAGAAATAAAAAATATAAAAATGGAGATATAAATTATAAACAGGAACCAGTAAGAAATGAAGAATTATTAGATGGAATAAACAAAGTGGTTAAAGAAAAGGATCGAACTACCGATATACAGTATGGAGAAGCCAAGGACACTTAACCAGAATGGCAAGAAAAAAGAAGCCAAGACTAAAATAATAATTTAAGAAGACTATGGGACACTATTAAATGTAATTAAAATGTCAAAGTTTAAATATAAAGAGAGAATCCTAAAGCAGCAAGAAAAAAGCAATTTATTACCTAACAAGGGAGCACCCAAAAGACTGGCAGCTGATTTCTCAAAAGAAACTATTCAGGACAGAAGGGCTTGGCACATAATATTCAACATGATGAAAACTCAGGATATACAATCTAGAATATTTTATCCAGAGAAGCTATCATTTAGAGTAGAACGACAGATAAAGAGCTTCCCAGACAACAATAAACTAAAGGAATTTATCAATGCCAAGCCAGTATTACAGGAAATGGCAGAACTTCCTTAAGAAGAAAAATCACATATCAAAAACAGGAATAAAGAATGGTAATAACTACATTCCTATCAACAAGTACCTCAAATGGAAATGAATTAAGTGTTCCAATCAAAAGATAGGGTGATTGAATGGATAAGAAATCAAGACCCCCATATATGCTGTCTACAAGAGACTCACTTCAAATTAAAAGACACACATAGACTAAAACAAAGGGATGGGAAATGATATTATAGGGTTGACCTAGAGGGTATTGTGCTAAATGGAGTAAGTCAGATAAAGATAGATGTCACATTATTTCATGTACATGTGAAATTTAAAGAACAAAATAACAACAAAAGTAGTAATAAACTTACAGATACAGAGAATATTTTGAGGGCTACTAGATAGGAGGGGGGTTGGGGAAAGACAAAAAAAGCAAAGGGATTAAGAGTTACAAATGGACAGTTGCAGAATGGACATGGAGATGTGAAGTGTAGCATGGGAAAGATGGTTAATAATGTTGTAATAAATATGTAAGGGGGATGAGGGGTACTAAATTTAGTGAGGGTGATCACTTTGCAAGTTATGTGGATCTCTGAATACTAGGCTGTATAACCAAAACTAGTATATTATCGTATGCCAACAATAATTGAAAAAAAAAAACTCATTGAGTCGTATAATGCAAATATGAGCACCTAATTGTCTATTATATTTCTATAAAACTGGGGGGGGGGAACCAAAAAGTAGAAATAGCCAGCAACTAATGAATAGATAAATAAAATGTGGTATTGACAAACAATGGAATATTAGACAATAAAACAGAATGAAGTACTAATACATCTACAACTTGGATGACCTTTGAAAACATTGTAAGAGAAAAAAACAAATTATAAAATTGTATGACTTCATTTATACAAAATATTTAGAATAGGTGAATGGGTATAGACAGAAAGACTGAAGGATGATAACTAAAAATTATAACTATTCTTTTGGGGTAATAAAATTGATTGTAGTGATGTTTCCTTAACTCTATGAATATACTAAAACCATTGAACTGTTCTATTTAAATTGGTGAGTGTATAGTATGTGAATAAAGCTGTTAAAAATAGGAAAAAAGTCTGAAACTAATATAATATTGTGTCAACTGTAATTGAAAAAATTATTTTAAATTATAACATTGTCTGATATGTTGAGTATATGTAAAGAAAAATTTAAGACAAATTTTATATTATAAAATTAGAAGGTTAAGGAAAACAAAGAATGTTAAGATTTCTACAACTGACAAAATAATAAAATATTAACACTAGTAGATTTTTATAAAGTTATGCATGTATAATGCAATATCTTGTCAAACGCAAAAAAACCTACAAATGGATCTACACAAAAAGTAAATCAATTTAAAATGTTAAAAAATGTTTAATACAGAAATATTTAAAAACAAAACAAGAAAAGAGAACAGAATTCAAAAAGTAAAATGGAAGACATACATTAATGAATCTATGTTTACATTAGGTATATAAGGTTTAAATAAACCAATTAAAAGACAAATTGGTAAAGTGGATAAAAACAATCTAATTATATTTTGTTCACAAAAACCTACTTCAAGTGTAATGATATAAATAAGTACAAAAAATGGAAAATAATATATAGCATACAATCAAAATAAAGCAGGTGAGGCTAACAAATTACTAGAACTCTAAAATACCATTAAGTAACATGATTTAATGAACATTTATAAAACAGTCCACCTCCAACAGAATGTATATTATTCTCAAACACTCAGGGAACATATACTAAAATTTACTATATTTTGGCATATAAGAGATTGTTTAGCAAATTTTTAATAAATCTAAACCATAAGTCATAACCTCTGAGAACAATGAAATCAAACTTGAAATCAATAACAGAATGAAAACAAAATCTTGAAACATTACAAAATTAAACCAAATATTTCTAAATAGCTTATGCATCAAAGAGAAAATCTCAAGGGAAATAAAAATAAAAAGAATGAGAATATAAATATAGCATATCAAAATTATAGGACATATTTAAAGATGTGCTGAGAGGGCAATATATAGCAATATATGCTTACATTAGAAAGAAGAAAACATTTCAAATCAGTAATTTAAGCTTATTATCCCTCAAAAACTAGAAAAAAAAAGAGCAATACATTCTAAAACAAGATGTAGGGAAATAAATATATTAAGTTTATAGCAAGTGATATCACAATAGATCTTACAGGTACCAAAATAATAATAAAGGAATGTTACAAACAACTTTGAACACATAAATTTGACCACTTAATAAATCAATTTTTTGAAAAAGCACAGAGTACAATTTACCCGACATGAAAATGAAAATTTGAGTAGCCCTAAATTTAATAAAATTGAAACCATTAGAAACAAATAGACAAACAAAATTCCTGAAAAAGAAATCTTCAGGCCAAGATAATTTTATTGGAGTGTTCTAGCAAATGTTTCAAGGAAATTAACACCAATTTTACATTATCTAATATTTCTCATTAACATAGATTTAAAAAAAAAACAAAATATTAGCCAATAGAGTGTAACAGTATATAAAAAAAAATTGTACACTAGTGTTAGTTGGGATTTATTCCAGAAATGCAAAGCTTCTTCAATATTAGAAAATCAGTCAATGTAACTCACTTTGTTAATAGGCTAAAGAAAAAAAATTCTATGATTTTTATAATTGTTGTAGAAAAAATATTTGATATAAATTATAAAAATGCTAAGAAATCTAAGAATATACAGAAACTTTCTCTACTTAATAAAGAATATTTACACAAAACATCAGGACTGAATGTTTTCCCTCTAGGGTCAGAAGCAAGGTGAAGATGTTAGCTCTTCCACTGATCTTCAATATAGTACTAGAAGTTCTAGCCAGCACAGTAAGTCCAGTAAAGAAAATAAAAGGCAAATAGATTTGAGTAGAAAAAAATATTACTTTCTCTATTTTTGGAATACATAATTCTCTAAATAGCAAATGATAAGAAATCACCCAAAACAAACAAAAAATAAAATCTCCTAGTACTAAGAATTTAGTTCAGCAATATCACATAATACAATATTGATACATAATGAAAAAAATATAGTTTTGTTCTCAGCAAATGTTGCAGGAACTACTGAATAACCATAATTTAAAAAAATTCTCATTGTTTATTAAAAAATTAACTCAAAATTGATAAGTGATTTCAATGTAAAATATAAATCTATAAACCTTATAGAAGATAGGCAAAAACCTCCAGTACTTTATATTCAAAGATTTCACCATCACAAAGGATAATATAAAGAAATTAGGTTTCACGAAAACAATAACAATAAAAGATGTTGTGCTGTGGAAGACACTGTTAACAGGATGGAGGCAAACTATAAGTTGGGAGGAAATATTTTCCAACTGCCTATCTGACAGAGGACTCATAATGAGATGACATGCAGAATGCAAAACTCAACATGAAAAAGAATATTACAATTAGAAAATGGACAAAGTGCAGAAATGATTTCAGTATAAAAGTACAGAAATAAAAAGTAAATACATAAAAAATATGATCAACATCACTAGCCAATAGGAAATGCAAATGAAGCCACAATGAGACATCATTAAAGTACATAACAGTTTAAAAAATAATAATAAAATAAACTGGTGACTATATTCTAACAAGAATGCAAAATAATTAGGTCTCCCTTACTTTAATTATTGGAAAGGGAAATTTTAAAGCCACATGGAAAAGTAGTTTTACATTTTCTTAAAAAATATAAACAAACATACACTGATCATTCAACCTAGAAATTGCCCCTATGGGCATTTATCCCAGAGAATTGAAAGTTTGTGAACACACAAATAACTGTACAGTATTGTTTATAGAAGCTTTATTTATAGTAACTAAAACTAGAAACAACCAAAATCTCACTTAATGGGTAAATTATTAAACAATCTGTGGCACATCCAACTATAGGATACTACACAGAAATAAAAAGGAAAAATTGAAACATGCAAGAACTTGAATGAATGTCAAAGTATTATAGTAAATGAAATAAACCAATCTTAGAAGGTCACATACTGTATAACTTTTTTTTTAAACTAGCTACACAAAACAATTACTTTCAGCCAGTGGTTTTAAATATAAAATGCTTTCCCTATACTCAGATCATTTTTTTGAGACAATTTGTCTTTAAGTCATGATTTGCACATATTGCCATTGAAATACTTCTGCTCTTTTTTACAGGATTATATTAGCAAGAATATCTTTATAGCTCTTAGAAGATAGAACCAGTGTTTTTCTCCATAGTACATAGCATATTTGCTTTTAGCCTTGGAAAATGGATAATGTTTCCCATTACAGAAAAGGGCGGACATGCTTACTGCTCAGTATAATAAAAACAATAGCTTCCTATGTAGCCCAGTTTAGTCATACTTACTGTCCATTATAAAGCTATGGGTTTCTCTACCATAATTCAACCCAGTTCATGTGTCATTAGGACCTCTTTTCATTGCTTTATGGAAATTGAGGGTCAGAAAACAGTGCAAAAATAATGAAACTCTGGCTATTGCAATCACTGACTAATGAACTATCCTTCATAACTTACCTAGGATTCCCATGTCTTCTACCAACAGCTGCAAAATTGTTAGCTTGAGGTATGTTAGCTTGGAAGTAGGAAAATTTTAGAGCTTTAACAGTTATTGACAATCATATATACTAATATTTTTGTTTCATTTTCAATTTAATTTAATTATTTTTATTTAACATTTAAATAATTTAGGCATTTTTTTTAGGTTGTGTATTTGAAACAGTAAAATTGTTTAGAAGAAAGACTTTGAAACTAGACCATCTGCTGCAAATGCCTTCTGCCACTTACTAGCAGGAGATCTTCATTATTTATTGATTCTATATTTTCAAATTTGTTTACTTGCTAAAACTCATCTGCAACCCCTAAAGCAACACTCATGGAACTTTTGTGATCATTTGTAGAGATTTACAAAGTGATGAAAAATTTGAGCCTTTGAATGCACATATTTTACCTAGAGTCAAATAAGAAGCCCTCTGTCTTTTTTTTTTTTCGCTCTTACTCTATAAAATAGTGTCTTATTCAGAGTCTATTAGTAACCACATTTCTCTAATGTTTGTAATTTTTTTGTAGTTGGTGGTGATGATTTAATTGTTTAAAATGTTCCCCAAGCATGGTGCTGAAGTGCTGTCAAATGTTCCTAAATGCGAGGAGGCGTGGTGTGTCTCATGGAGAAAATGCATGTGTTAGACATGTTTTTTCAGTCATGAGTTATAGTTCTGTTTGCTATAAGTTCAGTACTGATGAATTGACAATATGTAGCATATTAAATAAGGTATTTTAAAACAAAATCACACACAGAAAGGTCATGTATTTATCAGTTGATAAAAATGTTGTGATTAAAGAATTGTAGGAACTTCAACTTGTATTTCCCCTAGGAGCAATGCTTCTGTACTTGCTAATTCAGTATGCAGTAACTTTATAGAACATAACTACCATGGATAATTAGAATTGAACACACATGTGTTATATGTATTTGAATTCTACAAACCAATTATAAAAACATAGCCTGATATTTTTAATTTTTAAATTAAATTTATTGAGGTGACATTTTTTTTAAAGTAAGAAATGTGAACAGAATAGACACTTTAAAAAAATAGACACTTTAAAAAAATAGCTGATTAACAGATATTTCAGAAAAACGGAAATAAGAATGGCTCCTAACTTTGTCCTATGTTCCAGTTAAACCCATGCCTTCCATTTTCAGACAACACATATTTATTACAACACTGTTAACTATTTTCCTTATGTTACAATTTATAGCTCCATATCTATTGGTAACTATCCATTTGTACTTAATTAATTTGCCCTTTATCACCATTTCCTCTAACCCTCCTCCCATAGAGTAGCCATCAAAATTCTCGGTATTCATGAGTTTATTTACATTTTTATTGTTGTTGTTTATTTTGTTCTTTAGATTCCACATGTACATGAAATCATGTAATATTTGTCTTTCTCTATCTGACACATTTCATTCAGCCCAAAAGCATATAGGTCCACCAAGAAAATATCTTTTTGTATACTCTTTCCTTTTAGTCTCTATGTGTCTTTTAATCTTAAGTGAGTCTCTTGTAGGCAGTATATGTTGGGGTCTTGTTTTCTTATCTATTCAGCCACCCTATCATTTGGTTGGAACACTTATTTTTTTCCCATTAGAGGTAGTTTTGATAGGAATGTAGTCATTAACATTCTTTATTCTTGTTTTTGATACACGTATTTTCTTCTTTAAAAAGTTCCTCCAACATTTCCTGTAATACTGGCTTGGCATTGATTAATTCCTTTAGCTTATTGTTTGTCTGGGAAGCTCTGTGCTGTCCTTCCATTCTAAATGATAGCTTTCCTAAAATATTCTTGGTTGTAGATCCTGAGTTTTCATCACATTGAATATTTTGTGCCAAGCCCTTTTGTTCTGCAAAGTTTCTTTTGAGAAATCAGCTGCTAGTTTTATAGGTGCTCCTTTGTAGGTAACAAACAGCTTTTCTGTTGCTGCATGAAAGATTCTTTCTTTGTATTTAAACTTTGGCATTTTAATTATGATGTGTCTTGGTGTGGGCCTCTTTCAGCTATCTTTTTTGTGACTTTTGAGATTTCTGGGGTTATATGTCTATTTCCTCATCAAGTTAGGGAATTTTTCCACCATTATTTCTACAAATAGCTCTTCAACATCTTGTTTCTTTCAGGTACCCCTATGACACAGATATTTTTACATTTACTGGTATTCCATAAGCTCCTTAAATTATTATTTTAGTCTTGCCTTCTTTTTTTTCTTGCCATTCTGATTGAGGTCCTTGGCTTCCCCATCCTCTATAAGGTGGTTCTATCTTCTTCTTTCTTCACTCTGTTGATTCCATCTAATATACTCTTCATATCAGATAATGCATTTTTGATTTACAAATATTTTCTCATAGTGTTTTTAAATATTATCTTAACCAAGTTACAGATCAAAATTGTTAATCAATGAGGTCAATCTATAATTTTTTTAATAGACTAATTTTGGTGTTATAGCTGAACTCTTATATAACTTAAAGTCACAGAAGATTTTGTCATTTTCTTCTTATACAAGTCTTATAGTTTCATGTTTCATACTTAGTTCTATATTTTAGCTACATTTATAAAAATATTTATATATTTTATATATAAATATTAGTAGTAAAGAGTAGTAGTATTAATTTGAGGAGAATTTGTTTTTAAAGAATATTTTCTTCTATGAACATGATATAGCTCTCCTTTTATATAAACTTTGTATTCTTTTATAGCTTTAAACAATACGGATCCTTGATGTAGTTTATAATATTTATAATTTTGTGGTTTTGGTGCTAGTGCAAATAGTACTTTAACAATATATAACTATGGAGGTTCTAGTCAAGATGGTAAAGTAAGTAAATGCTGTGTTTGCCTCCTCCCATAACTGCATTAAAAATTACAACTAAATTGCAAAATGATCAACCTGGAGAACCATCTGAAAACTAGATGAACATAACTCCTCTAACTAAGTTTATAAAGAAGAGGCCACATTGAGAGTGGTAAGAGGGAGAGAGAGAGACATGAAACCAGCTGGTCTCACACTTCTGTGTGGCAATTGAACATTGCAAAGGATATTTCAGCTGCAGAGGTCTTCCAAAAGAGTAAGGGACCCCAATCTCACATGGAGTCCTCATCATAGAGTTTCAGTGCTGAGAAGAGGAGTTATTACAAAATCCAAGTGTCAAAATCAGTGGGAATTCTGACTGTCCAGATGAGATTGAAAGCAGTTGGAAACCCAAATGTCCCGTTGAATGGCTCATGCAGACTTGTTTGCCCTCAGGCACTCACTCTGGGGTCCAGTGAAGGTATAGTGGGTGGAGAGGTAGATGCTATAGAGACATACAGAAAGAGAGAGAGTCATGTGTCTATAAGACAGCTACTGGAATGATAACCACCATTATCGCTGTGTTGATCCCTCCTCCTATGAAGCCTACAGGTGGATACCATATTGCTTATGATGAAGTTTTCCTCCACATGGCCAAATCTTAATCTGCATTGGCTTGGTGAGCTCCACTGGCTCAACTGGCAACAAATCTGAATCTGCACCAACTTGGGGAACACAGCTTGTGCCCCACTGTGGTAATTCTCTGGGACTCTGCTTCATCTAACTTGTATACCACCCAAGGTTTTTTCAGCTCTGTGTCTTACAGGCAGCTGTCAGTCAGCCTCAATCCTTAGGGTACTATGGGACATTTTCTGAGCAGCCCCAGACCTGGTACCAGTAGTGTCTGGCTTAGCTTCACTGTGTAGCCTCTCCTACATGCCTCCATGTCCAACACAGGCAGGGACCAACCACTGATAGCTTTGTAGCTTCTACAAGGTAGACCTGGGCTAGTCACAGGCAACAACTGACCATGGCCTGCATGGGAGACCCTCTCAAGGGGCTTCAAAACCAATAAACCTGAAGTGGGCAATAGACCTCAACAGACCTCCACCTTATTAACCCTACAAGTGGCACTCCCACAGAGTGGTTTTAACAGGCACATGAGTCCAGTTGGGCAAATTTTACTCTGTGGGGTCAGCCCCCACACTGTGGGTATAGTAAAACTTCACAGTCAGCCTGAGAGTCAGTTATACCCACTGACATGCCAATCAAGGTTCACAACAATGGGGGAGGCATGCATAACTCACACAGGGGACGTTTCTGGAGTATCTGATCAGGGAAACTGGGCTACTGTGCCACATAGGCCACCTACTACTTAAGGCTATCAGTTAAGACTGGTAGATGTAGCAGATCTACCTAATATAAAAGAAAAAAGAAACTTGACAATTTATTACACCATATGCAAGAATGAACTCAAAATGGATTAAAGAATTAAATGTAAGAGCCAAAACCATAAAACTCCTAGAATAAAACATAGGAAGAAAACTCTCTGACATTGCTCTTAGTAATATATATATTTTTTCTGATGTATCTTCTTGGGCAAGGAAAATAAAAGAAAAAAAATAAATAAATTAAACTACATCAAACTAAAATATTTTTACATAGCAAAGAAAACCATCAATGAAACATAAAGACAACATACTGAAGGGTGAAGATATATGCCAATGGTACATCTGATAAGGTGTTAATATGCAAAATTTATAAAGAACTCATACAAGTCAACACCAAAGAAACAAACAAACGAACAAATACTCTAATTCAAAAATAAGCAGAAGACCTGAATAGATATTTCTCCAAAGAGGTTATACAGATAGTTGTAGATATATAAAAAAATTTTCAGTGCCATTAATAATCAGAGAAATTTAAATTAAGACAACAATGAGATATTATTCTGTCAGAATAGATATCATTAATAAATCATAAAACAACAAGTGTTACTGAGGATGTAGAAAAAATGGAACCTTTGCGCATTGTTGGTGAGATCACAAATTGGTATAATCACTACAAAAATTTAACATTTTCTCAAAAAATTAAAAATAAAACTACATTATGACCCAGCAATTGCACTTCCGGGTATTTATTTAAAGAAAACAAAAAGACTAATTTGAAAAGATGTATGCACTTCTATGTTCACTGCAGTAGTATTTATAGTAGCCAAGATATGGAAGAAATCTAAGTACTCATCAATAGACTATTGGATAAAGAAGAGGTGGCACACATATATAATGGAATATTATTAAGCTTTAAAAATTAAATCTTACTATTACAAGGACATGGATGGACCCAGAGGGTATTATGCTAAGTAAAATAAGTTATTTAGAGAAAGATAAATATTATATGTGAAATCTAAAGAACAAAATAAACTAACCAATAAAATGGAAACAGACTCACAGATACAGAGAACAAACTTAGTTCCATTTGCTTATTTTTATTTTATTTCCCTGCCTTTGCAATGGAAATAAAATTCAATAAAATTTTGAGTCAAATTCAAAATACACCACTAAGATTAATATTTAGAAACTCAGTGTCTATTTTTGTTTATGCGTTTTATTACATCAGGTCTTACATTCAAGTCTTTAATCCATTTTGAGTTAATTTTGGGGTATGGTATGAGGTAGTGGTCCGTATTCATACTTTTGCATGTGGTTATCCAGAATATGAATATCATTGCATATTCTTGGCTTTTCTGTGGTATATTAGTTGTATATGTGTGAGTTTATTTCTGTACTCTCAGTTCTGTTCCATTGATCTGTGTATCTGTGATGAATGGGTAAAATTTGTGGTACATATATACAAAGGAATACTATTCAGCCATAAAAAGTTGAAATATTGCTATTTGCGACAACATGGATGGATCTTTAGGGTATTATGCTAAGTAAAATAAGTCATATGAAAAAGGAAAAAATGTATAACACTCATATAAACAGAAAAAGAAACAAATAAAACAAAACAAAACAAAAACAAACTCATAGATACAGACAATAGATTGGTAGTTACTGCAGTGAGAGGGGAGTGAGGGTAGGGCCAATTTGTTAAAAAGCATCAAATTTATGGTGATTAAGTTCTGGGTAAAACATGGCAGAGTGAGAGATGTTCCCAGATCTCTCCTTTTGAAACAACAATAAGCTGAATATCTAAAACTCAACAAAAGACACCCAAACTGCACACCAGCATGTCTGAGCATGGGATCTGTGCATAAGAACTACCACAGGTCAGAACCCTGGGTGTCAGGTGGTGGACTAGGAAGAATAAAAAAACTGCCTCTTGAAGCCACAGGAGGAGGAGGAGGAGGGGAGAAGGAGCAGTGAGTTTCTGCAGCGAGTTGCCTGAACATTCCTGCCTGGGGTAGCTCCTTGTGGCCAGCTAGCAGAAAGCAGAGAAGCAGGACAGGGCCTCAGAGGAACAACAGTTGGTTTTTGCTGATTGTGGTAGCAAAACTGAGGCTGAGCCACAGCTCCTAACTCTCAACCCAGAGGGCCCCTCCCCCATACCTTCCAAGACCAATTACCATGGAGACCAAGGGGAATCTGAGAAAACGCTGCTGAGACTGTCACTGATACTGAGAGGGAATGAAACTGAGGATAGCAAGTATAATTAAATATCTATAAGAAAATTTTAAAAGCATTATTAAGACTTTATATAAAGCAGGGATCCAAGAGGCTTAGACGCCACCTACTGGAAACCAAAAGAAGAGCACCTTTTTTGCAACAGGCTAAAGAGACTCCTTTATATAATAAATCTTTCTGAAAAAACAGTAGCATACAATTCCATTAATGGCCAGGTGGAGAAACAGTTCATTAAACACCATGAACAATCAAGGTGACAAGTCATCTAAAAAAGAAAGAGAAAAATCTCTAGAAAATAAGCTTACATAGAAATATGGGATTTAAATGACAAGGATTCAGGATGGCACTTCTAAAAAATCTCAATGAGATCCAAAACAACTCAAATCAATAATTTCAGGAACAGAAAAAAAAAAAAAAACAACTAGATGAGCAGAGTTGGAAAATTGAAGTCCTCAAAAAGAACCAAATAGAATTTCTGGAGATGAAGAACACATTGCAAGAGTTGAAAATCAATTTGCAAGCTTGAGAAATAGAGTTGACCAAATGGAGGAAAGAATTAGTGATATCAAAAACAGAAATCTAGAAATAGATCAGAAGGAAAAAGAGGGGAACTGAAGAATGCAAAAAAATGAAAGAGAAATTTAAGAACTAGCTGATACTATCAGAAGAGGAAACATAAAAATAAAGGACAGTATTAAAGGCAAGGAAAAAAAAAAAACAGGGATTAGAAAGCACTTTCAGACAAGTAGTTGACGAGAATTTCCAAAATCTAAGGAATGAACTGGAGCTTAGAATTAAAGAAATCAACAGAACACCCAATTATCTCAACCCAAAAAGGCCTTCACCAAGACATAGTGTATTAAAATGATCAAAAATCAAAGACAAAGACAGAATTTTCAAGGCAGCTGGGGGAGGTAATAAAAAAAAGGTAATTTATAAAGACAAATCCATTAGATTATCCTCAGACTTCTCAGTGCAAAACTTACAAGTCAGAAAGAAATGGAATCAAATACTTAAATTATTAAGTAAAAGGAACTACCAGCCTAGAATAATGTATCCAGCTAAGCTCTCCTTTAGATATGAAGGAGAAATTAAGACTTTTCCAGACATACAAAAAGTTAAGAAATTCTCTACTATGAGGCCTGCACTACAGGAAATACTGAAAAAGGTCAGTTCTATAAAACAAAATGACCAAAAAGAAACACATAATTAGGAGTAAAGTGGTTATTAGGCAAATAAAAGCAGAGATGTGCAATCTTTATTAAGAATAGGGCATTATAAGCTTACATAATAAGAAAAGAATTGTTAATAACAAGATAGTAATGAATGTTTAGGATACATAGTGACAATTTGAGATAGCAATGACTGAAAAGAAGGGGATTCAAATATCCAAATTTGCAAAGGAGAATGGAGATAAGGCACACATAGAAGAAAAGGGATGACTGTATATATATAACTATCCTTTACATATTCATAATAGTAACCACATACCAAAGATTCAGAACTGTTGTATATAACATAAAACAAGAAGAACCAGAGGAAAAACCCACAAAAGCCAACCAAAATAAAGAAAACAGAAACAAAAGGACAAGGAATAAATGAAAACACCAACCTACCAGAAAACAAAAGATAAAATGGTTATAAAAAGACCTCATATTTCAATAATCACCCTAAATGTAAATGGATTGAACTCACCAATACAAAGGCACAGAATTGCAGAATGGCTTAAAAAACAAAAACCAACCATATGCTGCCTTCAGGAGGCACAAAGACAAATATAGACTCAAAGCGAAAGAATGGAAATGATATTTCAAACAAATGGCATTCAGAGAAAAGCGAGAGTAGCAGTACTAATATCAGATGAAATAGACTTCAAAATAAAAAAGGTAAATAAAGTTACTGAAGGACACTTCATAATAATAAAGGTAAGTAGGCACCAAGAAGAAATTACACTTATTAATATCTATGCTCCCAATCAGGGAGCCCGGAAATACGTAAAGCAATTACTAATAGAACTAAAGGGAGAAGAAGACCAAAACACCATTGTAGTAGGGGACCTCAATATACCACTGTCAAGTATGGACAGATATTATCCAAAGAGAAATTTAATACGGAAATAACGTCCTTAAATAACACTTTAGTCCAGCTGGACATAATTGGCATTTACAGAGCCTTCCATCCCAAAGCAGCTGCTTATACATTTTTCTCCAGTGCACATGGAACATTCTCAAGGATTGACCACATACTGGGATACAGAGATAGTCTCAACAAATATGAGAGTTGAAATTATACCAACTATATTCTCTGATCATAATGCTTTGAAACTAGAGATTAACTGCAAAAACAAAGCAGAAAGAACCTCAAATACATGGAAATTAAACAACATGCTACTGAAGAATAACTGGGTCACAGAAGAAATAAAAAGAGAGATCAAGAGATACGTAGAAATGAATGACAATGATAGCACAACATATCAAAACTTTTGGGACATAGCAAAAGCAGTCCTAAGAGGAAAGTTCATATTATTACAGGCCTACTTTCAAAAATAAGAACAAGCCCAAATAAACAACCTAATGCTTCATCTTAAAAAACTAGAGAAGAAAGAAAACAATTAAGCCAAAAGTCAGCAGAAGAAAGGAAATAATTAAAATTAGAGCTGAAATAAATGAAATTGAAAACAACAAAATTATAGACAAAATAAATACAACAAGGATCTGGTTCTTTGAGAAGATTGATAAAATTGACAAACCCCTGGCTAGACTCACTAAAGAAAAAAACAGAAAGAACACAAATAAACACAATCAGAAATGAAAGAGGAAAAATTATGACTGAAATCACAGAAATACAAAGGATCATAAAGAATACTATGAAAAAGTATATAACCCCAAATTTAATAATCAGAAGAGATAGGCCAGTGCTTACAAAGATACAACCTTTCTAGAATAAATCAAGAAGAACTGGAAAATCTAAATAGACTGATCTGTATGGAAATTGAAACAATCATCAAAAACCTCCCCAAAAGTAAAAGTCCACAACCAGATGGCTTCGCCAGTGAATTCTACCAAATATTCAAAGAAGATTTAATATGTATTCTCCTCAAACTCTTCCAAAAAATCAAAGAGGAGGCAATACTTACCAACACATTTTATGAGGCCAGTATTACTCCAATACCAAAACTTGGTAAAGATAACATGAAAGAAAGAAAACTACAGACCAATATCTCTCATGAACACATGAGAAAAAATCCTAAATAAGATACTAGAGAATCGAATACAGCAACATATTAAAAAGATTATACACCATGATCTAGTGGGCTTCATCACAGAGGCACAGGGATGGTTCAACATATGCAAATCAATTAATATGATACACCACATAAACAAATTAAAAAATAACAATTACATCATCATATCAATAGATGAAGAAAAAGTCGTCAACAAATTATATCACTTATTTATGATTAAAACACTTCACAAAATTGGTTTAGAAGGAAAGCACCTTAACATAATAAAGACCATCTATGACAAACCCTCAGCCAACATTATACTTAATGGTGAAAACTAAAAAGCAACTCTCTAAGATCAAGAACAAAGCAAGGCTGTCCACTATCACCATTGTTATTCAATATAACATTGGAGATCCTAGCAAGTGCAATCAGACAAGAGAAAGACATAAAAGGCATTCAAATAAGAAACAAAAAATTATACTGTCACTATTTGCAGATGACATGAGTTTCTAAGTAGAAAACCCTAAAGACTTCATAAGAACACTACTAGAAACAATAAGCAAATATGGTAAAGTCTCTGGATACAAAAATCAACATTCAAATATCTATTGCATTTCTACACTCTGATAATGAAGCATCAGAAAAAGTAGAAAAAATTTATTTTGCAATTGCAACAAAAAAATAAAATACGTAGGAATAAATTTAACAAAACAAATGAAGAACCTATATAATGAAAACTTTAAGACTGTATTAAAAGAAATCAAAGAAGATATAAAAAAATGGAAAAATATTTTATGTTCTTGGATTGGAAGAATCAACATAGTTAAAATGACCATATTACCTAAAGCATTATACAGATTTAATGCAATCCCCATTAAAATCTTGTTGGCAATTTTTAAAGAAATAGGACAAAAAATCATCAGATTTGTATGGAAGCACAAAAGATTCATAATTTTCAAAGCCATCCTGGTAAAAAATGAGACTTGAGGCATCACTCTGCCAAATTCAAATTATACTACAAAGTAACAGTAATCAAAATGGCATGGTACTGGCAGCAAAACAGACACATGGACCAGTGGAACAGAATCGAGAGTTAAGAAGTAAATTCATATTTCTATGGGCAAATAATTTTTGAAAAAAAATGCAAAAAAACCTACAGTGGAGAAATAAAAGCCTCTTCAATAACTGTTGCTAGGAAAATTGAAAAGCCACCTGCAAAAGAATGAAACAAGACTGTTGTCTATCACCACACACCAAAAATAACTCAAAATGGATTAAAAACTTAAAAATAAAACCTGAAATAATAAAATGCATAGAAGAAAACATAAGAATAAAACTCAAGGACCTTGGACTTAAAGATTTTATGAATTTGACCTCAAAGGCACAGGAAGTAAAAGCTAAAATAAGTGTAAAAGCTTCTACTCAGCAAAATTAATCATCAACAAGGTAAAAAAACAACCATCTGAATAGGAAAATATATTTGCAAGCAACACCTCCGATAAGAGCCTAATATTCAAAATATACAAAGAACTTATACAACTCAGTAACAACAAAAAAAAACAAATGATCCAATCAAAAAATGGGCAGAGGACCTGAACAGACACTTCTCCCTAGAGGACATACAAATGGCCCACAAATAGATGAAAAGATGCTCAGCATCACTAGCTATTAGGAAATACAAATCAAATCCACAACAAGATACCATCTCACACCTGTTAGAATAGCTATAATTAACAGTATAAGTAATAATAAATGTTGGAGAAGGATGTGGAGAAAAAGGAACCCTTATACACCGCTGGTGGGACTGCAAATTGTTATAGCCATATGGAAAACAGTATGGAAGTCTCTCAAAAAAATAAGAATTGATCTACCATATGATCTAGCAATCCCTTTACAGGGTATTTAGCCCAAAGACTTGAAAACTCACATCCAAAAAGATATTTTCACACCGATGTTCATAGCAGCGTTATTTACAGTGACCAGGACATGGAAGCAACTGAAGTGTCTTACGATAAATGATTGGCTAAAGAAGCTGTGGTACATATATACAATGAAATATTACTCTGCCATAAGAGATGAAATACTGTCATTTGTGACATGTTTGGACCTCAAGATAATCATGCTAAGCGAAATAACGCAGACAGAAAATGTTGAAAAACACATGATATCGCTTATATGTGAAATAGAAACCTAAAAGCAACAAATGAGCAGGACAAACGATAATATACTCATGGACATTGAATATAGGCTAGTGGTTACCAGAGAACTATAGGACTAGTGGTTCCTAATGATGTGGGGGAGGAGGGGAAAGATAGACGTGGTAAAGGGGTCATATATAGGGGATAATGGGAAGGTGAATTGGGTAAAGAGGATCAAATATATGGTAGCTCAAAGAAACTGGAATTTGGGTGGTAAACATACAATAGAATATACAGATGTCAAGTGCTAATGTAGACTTGAAAATCATATGATTGTTTTAACCAATGTCACCCCAATAAACTTAATTTAAAATTTTTTTTAATTATGGTGACAATTAATACTAGACTTTTGGTGATGAACATGATATAATGTGTACAGGTATCAAATTATGTTGCACAACTGAAACTTATATAATGTCATTAACCAGTGTTATGTCAATGAAAAAAATTGTGATACTGTATAAATATATTTTAAAATAGTAAGACAATAAAAACATTTATAAGTGCACACCAACTAATTCATCAAAACAACTTGATACTTCAGACCTTTAAAATTGTGGCCTTAAAATTGTATATACTAAGAGATATATTTCTCAGTAGTAGTTTTGAACTGCCTTTATTTGTAAATTTTAATTTTTTACAATAAAAATTATCAGTCTATTCTGAAGAGATTTAATTTAGAATGTTGAATGGAATTGTTGCCCTTTTACATCATATTTTGGTAAAATGAAATTTAATCATAATCTCACACTGAATATTTTGCATCACTTTTGCTATTGTTATTCTTTTAAGAATTATAAGCCAAAAAGATTTACTCCTTAAGGGTCATTAATTAACATTTTTTTAAAAGAATTGTAAATATAAATATTTGTTTCTGACATTTCAACTTGAGTATAATATGTTACATGATAACATACTTAACTATATTTGTTGATAATATTAAGTAAATAGTTTACTTTTGTTAAAAAGATAACCAATCTTTTTAACAAAAAGGATTGTTAAAAAGGATAATAAGAATATCTATTACTTTATTAATTTATTTATTATTACTTAAATTCTATAACATAAAGTATTTACGCCAATTGCACTTAATTTTTAAGAGCCAGGAATAAATTCTTGGGGAAATTCTACATGTCTTGAAACCTGAGGATAAAAAAAGATTTAATTAGTTGATGTAGTTATAAAATCTAATAGAATGATTATTTTTACAAATATCTCTGGCAGAGATATTTGCTGACAAGGTTATAGTCCACATTGAAAAAAAAACAATCTCAAAGGTGTTTTCAGAAAGAATAATGTTTATTTTTCTTTGTAATGAGAGTTTGGGAGCAAGATGTGGCCCAGAGCATATAGGCTACTCTAATCCATGAGATCATTCATGGTCATATTCTATCAATCTTTTCTTTCACCATTTTTTGAGTGTTTTTCTTTCTGAGATCAAAGACAGCTAAGATTAACATACAGATATTACTCCTAGATAGAAAGAAAAGAAAAAATTTTAGTAGACTTTGTTTGTCTTTAATTGGATATATATTAGAAACTCTATAAATACTTCTGTTCATATTTCTTTATCCAAAACTGGTTCATGTGGCCATTTCTTATCTAAAATAGATTATATGAGAGAAACTTTGGAGGCATGGTGAATAAAACAATACAAAACTAAAAGAATTTCTCAAGAGAGTCTATAAAATGTCCATCTATGTCTCTTTTATTTATTTGTTTTTTGATAATTTTTTCTCAGATGCTTAAAAAATTAGAAATGATTGAAGCTAGCTTTTTCTCTTCTTTAATGTTTTTCTTTCCTTCCAATCATAGTTTTTGACAAATGTTTGATATGAATATCTATTTAAACCAAGAGTATGTAGATTTTTAATACAAAATTTTACAATTTAATTTCTATTTGAAGATTTAGAGTAGAAAATAATTTTACTAAAATTTAGGTGCTAGAAGAAATTAAATGAAAAAAATTAGTTTGTGTATATAAATGTATGATTCTTCTTAACTATGCTAGTTTCATTGTTAAATTTAAGCATGTGCATTGTGAATTATATAATGAACCTGATTTTGCTGAGATTTAAAAATATGGAAATATAAAGCATTTGTAAAGAGGCATTTAATTTTAAATAAGTATGCATACAAACACGTGTATTTAGTAGAAATATGACTCCTTTCATTCACAATTTGTTTGCCCATGATCATTTTGTTTACCCTTGTGTTATCGAGTTAAACAGGAGTTTATGTGCCCATGCACATGGACCAAAAGAAATATATGAATAGTTTTCAGTGGAGAAAATAATTTGTTAGGATTGACATCAATCTGGAAAGTGGGTGAGTTTGTGCTCCAAAATACCCTGTACCCTAATGGCTGATAAACAAGAGGCTTTATAGTTAAGAGGCTTCATAGAGCAAATATCTTAAGCCATCATGGGTAAAGTGTTTGGAGTCATGGGTGAAACGTATTGGTCAGGAGTAAGATAAGGACAATAAATCATGATTTAAGGTCTTGAGAACAGCTTCCACGGCCCTAATTCTGGTTTTATATGGAGTAGTCAGAAGGTCCTTTCACTTTAGGACTCAGGAGCTGTAACACAATTTAGGGAATGATGTTATATCTAACTGAACAAAATCCATACCTTGTGACCATTAGTCAGGACCTGGTCATTGTTCCCTGCTACTTCAGAGAGTTAATGATTACTGAGGGAATGGATGGAGGCTAACAGGACCAAGCTGTGAGGAAACTGAATTGAGTATCTGGGGATATATGTTAAATAAATATCATACATTAAATTAGGACCCCTGGTTTTACTTGTGAGTTTTACCCTTTAAAGAAATATCTACCTGTTACTTGGATCATATGTAAGGATATCTTGCTCAACAAATTATGTGAAGTGAAAGGCAACCTCCCTTCCCTGTACTAACAAATTACTATGCTTCTCATAACTTATCTCCCATTATAGTCTTCATTCAAATTTTCTGACTTTTTCTGTATATGTGTTCAGTTTCTCTAATAAGCTCCTTGGGGTTATAATATTGTTTATTCATTTCCTTATCCTCCAGACTGCTTAAAAGATACCCTGATACAAATTAGGCACTCAAAGTTTCTTTAAGGGAATTGAAATTTACCATATTTTTTCTTAGTTTTATTGATCCAATGTCTCTCTGTCTTTACTGTAACCCATGCTTTCAAAATCAAATGTGTCTCTAATTGGTTGGTGTCAACTAAAATAGTATGGTATAGAATGAGCTAAGTGACCACTTTATTATTTGCCCTTAGCTTTAAATGTGTTAATAGTTATGGACTGAGCAATTTATACTGAGCTATCTCCCCTCTGAATTTGCTAATCTCAGGAATAAAATAGGTGATGTACAGGCAAAGGCCTTAAGAAATCTAGGGAAATTATAGGGGCAATAAATGACTATATCTATTAGCATTCTATAGGCATTTAGTTTCTTTGTAGAACTAAGAGCACATAATGACTATAAAAATGAAGAATTTGATTTCAGAAAGAGTATATTTATGACATGTGAATTGTTTAATTTTAATATTGAGCAAATATTTATTGAACCTATATTACCATATATCCATTTATTATATTACCTCTCCTGCAACACCAAAAGAGAATACAAGCAACGTAGGTAGTCTAACTAGTCATTTATTCTAAGTGCATACTTTAGTGACGCTTACTATCAGAGCATGTCTATTAATTTTGTAATTTTTAATTTATAGAGTTACAAATTTTTAGTATTTTAGAGTAGATTATCTTCACAAAGTATGCCTTTATGGAATGATAGACAAAACATGAAAGAATAAAAGGTTAATAATGAAAAAAAAAGAAATCTGCTTTCTAGAGAGACTTTTATCCTAGGATATCTAGATTTTTGTTTTTCAATTCACTAAAACTTAAATTTTTAAAAATCAATTCAACTACTAAAAAAGGAGATTTAAAGTATGTTTATTTAGAGCAAAGTTATCACATACATATGTTTTAGTAAAATAATATATGGGGTTATTTGAATTCTTATAATTGATTTTTTTAAGAACATGTTTGAACTTAACTTAAAATTTAAGGTAAAAGCTAGATAGCTGTAACAGACCAATTAATACCTAGAGACCTTAGCATATAAGATAATGATCTAATGTTATTAATTTTGGTTTCCTTCCATGTAAAGTGCTCCCGACTTATTTAAGAGAATAGTGAAATAGATTTTGGAGAATACATGATTGTGATTGATTCATCAAAGTCCAAGAGCAGAATAAGGAGCTCAGTTCCAGCTTTAATTACTTTACAAAAGCATCTATTCACTCATTATCAGGCATAAGTGTCATTGACATCACCTCTGTCCTCACCCCACAGATATGGACATAATGTCTTCAGTTGATGGCACACAGATGTTTTGTGGGCTGTGCATCACTCAAAGGAACCAGTAAACTATCTGCTACTACAGAACCATCATGTCTGTCAGGTTACCCTCAAGCATTCCTATAGGGGAGCAGTTATGTTCCCTTTATGTCAAGTATATTTGCATACCTTTACTAAGGGTCCTGTAGCTGAGAAATGCCTTTCAGAAGTCATTTTCATCTGTGTTGAGGTTTACTAGTAGGCAGAATAAAGAACTTCTGGATGATCAGTTCATAAATGATATTACTTTATACATCCAGGAACTTTATCATAAGATTATAAGTAATAAAATATAGAACAAAATAAATTCTAAAAATAATAAAGTTAGGAAAAATAAAATATTTTGTTCTGATATTGAGACAAGAATATTCTTTTTTCCTGGGAACTTTTTTTCATATATAAACATAAAAAATATATATAACAAATATAGCCACTATTAATTATAAATGCTTATACATTGAAAGTGAACCATAAATTTAAAACAGAAACAAGAGAAAATGTTTGCAAGTCATATTATATATTAGGAATTTAGTCTTCTTTATATGCAAAGACTGATTATTAGTAAGAATGTGACAATCTAATTGATCTGAATAAATGACACATTGTACAAATGGCCACAGTATTTTACAAATTCTTCCACTAGTAGGTAGAGACTATTTCCCTATTTTTTGTATACTCTGATTTTGTGACTTTTTTTGACCAAGAGAATATGATCAAAGTCACATAATGCTATTAGTAAACAGAAGTTTTAAAATGTGTGAGAGTGACTCTTACACCACCCTTGTTTTCTCCTCTGCTTCTGGAATAGAGATAATTTATGAAGATAATGATTAAAGAAGCACATTTCTCCTGTTTTTTTTTATGACACTATTTTCAACATGAGACTTACACCTCATAGTCTGAAGTATATGACACATCCATACAGCATAATATTATATTCTATGAATAATAGTATTAGACAATGAATAAAGTTGTTTCAGCTATATGGACCATCCTAGAAAAATATTCAAGATATATTTCTAGAAAATATAGGTGTAGATATAGATTGATATAGACATAGATGTATATTTAGAAATCTTGATAAAAATATAAGGAAATTATAGTTTATGTGTTTATTGTAGTAAAGAATACATTTTAATTATTTTAATTATTTTACAGTGTATAATTCCATGGTATTTACTACATTTACAAAGTTGTATAATAATAACCATGCTCTGCTTCCAAAACTTTCATCACCATTCTCCAAATTCCATATTCATTGAGCAGTCATGCCTTATTTCTTCTCTTGCCTTTTCTCAAAGCCCCTGGCCACCACTAATCTGTTTCTTTTCTCTATAAATTTGCCCATTCTAGATATTTTGTATAAAAGAAATATTAAAATCTGTGGCCTTTTTGTTGACTTTTTCACTTAGCATATTATCAAGGTTTATTTATGTTGTTGAATCTACAGCATACCTCAAAGATAATGCAAGTTTGTTTTCAGATCATGGCAATAAAGCAAGTATTACAATAAACAACAACACATATTTTTGGTTGCCCAGTGCATATTAAAGTTATGTTTTGACTGTACAGTAGACTATCAAATTTGCAATAGCAGTATGTCTAAAAATTAATGTATACAACTTAATTTTTAAATACTTTATTGTTTAAAAATGCAAAACATTATTAGAACCTTCAGGGAGTTGTAATCTTTTTTTGCTGGTTGTGGGGTCTTACCTAGATGTTGATTTTTGCTGACTGATCAGGGTGGTATATGCTGAAGGTTGAGGTGGCCGTGAAAATTTCTTAAAATAAGGTAATAATAACACATTGATTTACTCTTCTTTTTTTGAACAATTTCTCTGTATCATATGATGCTGTTTAGGTAGCTTTTAATCCATAGTATTTTTTTTTTCAAAATTGAAGTCTATTCTCTCAAATTCAACTGCTGATTTATCAACTAAAACCCTTAGCTGTCATTATGACAATCTTCATAACACCCAAGAGTGGATTTTATCTCAAGAAATCACTTTTTTTGTTCATCCATAAGAGGCACCCCCTAACCACAAAAGTTTTACCATGAGATTACAGCAATTTAGTTCCATCTTGAGGCTCCACTTTTAATTCTAGTTCTCTTGTTATTTCACCATTCTGCAGTTACTTCACCACTGAAGTCTTGAAACCCTCAAAGTCATTCATGAGGATTGAAATCAACTTGTTCTTCCCACAAATCACAAATACTTTAAATACATCTAGAATGACGAATCCTTTTCAGAATGTTTTTATTTTTCTTTACCCAGATGCACCAGAAGAATCCATAACCTTATGAAATGTATTTCTTAAATAATAAGACTTAAAAGCAAAAATTACTCATTGATTCTTAGGCTGCAGAATGGATGCTGTGTTAACAAGCGTGAAAATAATGTACATCTTCATTAGAGTTCTTGTATGACCATGTATATTATCAATGAACAGTAATACTTTGAAAAATATTTTTTTCTCTGAGCAATAAGGTCTCTACAGTGGTCTTAATTATTTACTCAGTAAATCATGTTATAAATAGATGTGCTGTCATCCAGGTTTTATTGTTCCATTGATACGGCACAGGTAGAGTAGATTTAGGATGATTCTCAAGGGTCTTAAAATTTTTGCAATGGTAAATGAGCATTGTCTTCAACTTCAAGTCACCAGTTGCATTAGCTTCTAATATGAAAGTCAGTTTTTTCTTTGAATATTTGAAGCCAGGCATTGACTTCTCCTCTCCAGTGGCAAAAGTTCTAGATTTCATCTACTTCAAATAAGGCTATGTTGTCTACATTGAAAATCTGTTGTTTAGTGTAGCCACTTTCATTGCTTACCTTAACTGGAACTTCATTTTAATGTGCTGTACCTTCTACATCAGCATGAGCTGCTTTACCTTACTTGTACTTTAATGTTAAAGAGAGAACTTCTTTCCTTAAACCTCATTTACCAACCTCTTCTAGTTTTAAATTTTTTTCTACGACTTTGCCTCCTCTCCAGTCTTCAAAGAATTGAAGAGGCTTGGAGCCTTTTTCTGAATGAGAGAATGTTGTGGCTAGTTTGTTTTTATTCAGCCACTAAACTTGCTCCATATCAGCAGTTAAGCTGTTTTGCTTTGTTATCATTAGTGTGTTCACTGGAGTAATGCTTTTAATTTTGTTCAAGAATTTTTAGTTTGCTTTCACAACTTGGCTAACTATTAAACAAAAGATGCCACTGTAGATTTAGTAATTGGCCTCATTTTAATATTGCTGCATATCAGAGAGATAAGAGAAGTCTCAGAAGAGAGTGAGAGATGGAAGCAACCATTCAGTGGAACAGTCAGAATACACACATTTATTAAGCTGGCCATCTCTGCTGGTGTGGTTTTTAGTACCCCAAAATAATTACAATAGTAGCATTACTGATCACGGATCACCATGCCAAATATAATAATAAAATAATAATAATTAATAATAATAATAATAATATAGTATTAATATTACATAAATTATCAAAATGTGACAGAGAAAAAGTGAACGAACTTTGTGGGAAAAATGGTGGCAATATGTTTGCTCCATGAGGGTTGCTGCAAAACTTCAATTAGGAAAACTCTTACTATCTACAAAGTACAATAATGTGAAGTACAATAAAATGAGGTATGCCTGTGTTACATTATTTTTATTGTTACTTGTGATGAATAATATTACATTTTATGGATAGCTCGCATTTGGTATATCTATTTATCAACTGATGCACATTTAGGTGGTTTCCTCCTTTTGCTACCATGAATAGAGTTGTTATAAACATTCTCGTATAAATTTTCTTTAAAGACGTTTTGAATTATTTTCAGTATATAAATAGATGTGGAATTGTTGGTGTTAGTACTGAGCTGATTGAGAAGGGAAGGTTTCGGTGGTGAGATGCCCAGTTGAAAGAATGAAAGAGGTGCTGACATAAGAATGAAGTGGCAGTCACCAACTTTATTGTGTGGAGTGCACTTCTGTTGCAGGGAGTGCAGTCCTATGCCAGGAGTGCACTTCTGCCTCTGCTCTTCTTCTACTCCTCTTCTTGTGCTCCCCTTCTGCTCTCCAGTGGACTACATGGCTCCACATATATCAGAGTACAATAGTGGCATTCAGTCACACATGCATGATACAATAAGCTGTTATGTTTATATAGTGTAGGAGCAGGTGCTCTACTACACTAATGTAACATTCAAAATCCGGGATCCTATTCCTAGCCAAGAGCCTGGATCACAGCCAGACCTAGGACCTGTCAGTTTGGGGCCCATAGTTGGGTTAGATGTTACTTTTTTGTTTAATTTATTTAAGAACTGCCAGGCTGTTTTCCACAGTAACTGTATCATTTTCCACAGTATCATTTCACTTTCCATTCAATAATGTATAAATTTTCTAATTGCTGCATTCCCTTGCCAATATTTGTTATTTTCCAGTTTTTTAAAAGTGTAGCCATTCCAAAGGGTGCAAATTGTTATATTATTATGACTCTGATTTGCATTTTCTTAATGACTACTAATGACATTAAATATATTTTCATGTGCTTATTGTTTATTTGCATATTATCTCATAACAAACGTCTATTCCAGTAGGTAAATTGTTGTATTTCTAATTTTTTTGTCATTATTGAAACATAATAGACAATTAATTGCTTGGATTTACGTTGTACAAGTCAATGAGGTTTTTTTTTCAATTATAATTGCATACAATAATATACCAGTTTTAGTTGTATAGCATAGTGATCAGGGATCCACATAACTCTCAAAGTGATCACCCCACTAAACCTAGTACCCCACATCCCCTTTACATATTTATTACAACATTATTAACCATCTTCCCCATGCTACACTCTACATCTCTATATCTATTTTGCAACTATCCATTTGTACTTCTTAATCCCATTGCATTTTTTGTCCCTACAACTCCTCACCCATCTAGCAGCCTCCAAAGTATTATCTGTATCTATGAGTTTATTTCTGCTTGTGTTGCTATTGTTTATTTTGTTCTTTAGATTCCACATGTATGAGAAATCATGAGATATCTGCCTTTCTCTATCTGACCCATCTCATTCAGGAATACTCTCTCAGTTCGTCAAGGCAATATCTTTTCCATCCTCTTTTTTTTTAGTTTGTGTGTGTGTCTTTTAATCTGAAGTGAGTCTCTTGTAGGCATCATATGCAGAGGTCTTGTTTTCTTATCTATTCAGCCACTTTATTTTTTGGTTAGAGCACTTAATATTTTTCCATTTGAGGTAGTTTTAACAGGAACATAGTTATTACCATTCTTTATCCTTGTTTTAGATAAATGTATTTTCTTCTTAAAAAAGTCCCTCCAACATTTCCCATAATATTGACTTGGTGCCAACAAATTCTTTTAGCTTATTTTTGTCTGGGAAACTCTATATCTGTCTTTCGACTGAATAATAGTTTTGCTGAATAAAATATTCTTGGTTGTAGATCCTGGATGTTCATCACATCAAATATTTTGTGCCAAGCTGTTTTCTCCTGCATATTTTCTTTTGAGAAATCAGCTGCTAGTCTTATGGGTGCTCACTTGTAGGCAACTATTTCTTTTTCTAGTGCTGTTTTAAAGATTCTTTCTTTGTATTTAACGTTTGGCATTTTAATAAAGATGTGTCTTGGGACTCTGTGCTTTCTGGGGTTGTATATCTATATCCTTCACCAGGTGAGGGAAGTTTTTCATCATTATTTCTTCAAATAACTCTTCAACATTTTGGTTTATTGTTGTTACTGTTGTTTTCCAGTACCCTATGACATGGATATTTTTATTTTTAATAGTGTCTCATAGGCTCCTTACATTATTATTATAGTCTTGGCTTTTTTTTTTCTTGCCATTCTGATTGAGTGTCCTTGGCTTTCTTACCCTCTATATAGGTCATTTGATCATCTTTAATTACTCTGTTTATTCTATTTAATATACTTCTCATCTCAGATAATGTGTTCTTTATTTCTGACTGGTATCTTTTTATAATTTTCATTTCCATTTTTATGTGTTTTTTAAAATCTCTTTAAGTTCTCACTGAATTTATCTACATTTACCAAAAGTTCATTGAGCATCTTTATAACCAGTGTTTTGAACTCTACAACTGTTAGATTACTTGACTCCATTAAATCTGGATCTCTGTTCTGTTCTCTCATATGGTTTCTGCTTCTTTGTCTTCCCATTTTGGCTACCTTTCCATGTCTGTTCTATGTACTAAGCAAAGCTCCTAAGTCTCCCAGTCTTATTACTGTGGATTTGTGAAGTAGGTGTCCAGTGGCACAGTCCTGAGAAGAGTTCAGCTGCAGGCTAAGTTTAGCCCCAGCCTGTGCCCCTAGAGGGGCACAGCAATCCACAGATGCTGTGCTTATAGTTGCCTCAAAAGGCCACACCAGAAACTGAGCCCAGCTGCCTCCAGTGTGAATCTAGGCACTGCTCAGCAAGGCACATCTGACTCACTGAGGATACATCTAAATTTGGCTTAGACAGAGCCACACATTGTAGGGAAAAAGGTTTTCAAGGAATCCTCTGGGCAGAGTGACCTCTGTTATCTAGTTTGATGACATCACAGTTATGGAGGTACTATGTCTGGTGATCTGGGAGTGTGGAGGGATCATAAGAGAACAATAGATACCGCTGGCACTTCTGTACAGAGTAAATATCAACTCGGCCCTCATTCCAGCAATGTCTCCCTGTAAGTCCCTGGTGCCCCTGCACACAGCCAAATTGGCACTGGTGCTCAGAGTGAGCAGGTCTGTCATTGGGGAAAATCACTCATGTATTTGGCCCCTTTAAGAAGCATCTGTCGCAGCCACAGCCTCTGACTCACTCAGCACTACTCAAGACCAGGCAGCCTTAATCAAGATTGGGCAGCCCTGCGTCCTCACCCAGTCCTACTTTCTGCCATCTGGGTACTTTTCTGGATTTCTCCCTAGTTATATGGCTTGTTCATCTAGATCCTAGGCAAATTTTTCTTGCTATTGCTCCTTGTTTCCATCACAACTCTGATTTGGTCACCAGAGGAATGAACAGAGCCTCTATTATCTACGCCATTTTTTTATGACCAATTTGCTTCTCTTTTCATGGTTACCTTTTTGGTGTTGAGCTGTGAGAGTTCCTTAAGAATTCTGAATAAGACCTTTATCAAATATATTATTTGTGAAGATTCTCCCATTCTATGTGTTGTCTTTTTACTCTCTTAGTAGTATCTTTTGATACATGTAAGTGTTTAATTTCGATGCATCTAATTTATTGTTTTTCTATTGTTACTTGTGATTTTGATGTTACAAAAATTGTCTAATTCAAGGTCATAAAAATTTAAGTCATATTTTCTACTAGAAATTTATAGTTTCAGTTTTTGTTATATCCCTGATCCATTATGTGTTAACTTTTCTATTATGTATCAAGTAAATATCCAACTTCATTTTTTTTTATGTGACTCTCTAGTTTTCCAACATCATTTGTTGATAAGACTATTCTATTTAATCAATTTCTATGCCTACCCTTATGTTGATGCCCCAGTGTCCTGAGTATTATAGCTTTGTAGAAAATTATGAAATTGAAAAATGTGTGTACTCTAATCTTGTTAATTTCAAGACTGTTTTGGCTTTCCAGGATTTATTGCAATTTCATATTAATTGTAGGATTTAGTTTTCCATTTCTATAAAAATGGCTGTTGAATGTTTAATAGGAATTATACTAAATTTCTAAATAGTTTTGAGAAATATTTACATCATAAAAATATTAAATTCTCAATTCCATGGACATGGGATACATTTCCATTTATCTTTAATTTTCTTCAGCAATATTTTATAGTTTTCAGTGTACAAGTCTCATATCACCTTGGATAAGTTTATTCCTAAATAATTTATTCTTTTTTATGTGATTTGCACTGAAGTGTTTTTTTAATTATACTTTTCCATTGTTCACATAAAGCAAATATCCAAACACAGCTACCAATGAGAAGCTCAGAAGTAGAGAAGATTTTTACTTCTTACTTTATCTAACAAAATAGACACTGGAATTTTTTGTTTTACTTTGCTTTCTGTGATTTTCTACCTTTTTCATATAAAACATTTTAAAGCAAGAAATTTCACACATATAAAAACTTTGCTGACATAAAGATATTTTGTCAGGGGGTCCTATATCTTTGAGCTATAATTAAGCCCTAGGACTAATTTTCAAGTTCACATCTACCTTACTTCTTTTTTTCTTTGTAACAAACCCCAGAGACCCACTTAGCTCTTCTTTTCTTTTAGTAGTTATGACTCAGACTCAATATATTTGGGTGAATCTCCTCCCTTACTTTTACAAAATTGGCCTTCAGTTATAATGCCTTGGATAGGCAATTAAAATTTTTTAAACCTTTATTATATGTAAAATAACATTTTTTCAGATTGTTTAACTCATAGGTTGGTGGCAAGAAAGTTTGAGACTGAATCTGTTCACTAGAAGAGAAACCCTAAATGACTCAAAATATTTTAAAGAAAAAACAGTTAATGGAAAGACTTTGATGTTGTACTGATATTGTTAACAAATTGGAATAGAATCAGGAAATAAACTTCATTTTATGTTGTTTTGTTTTCTCTCTTCTTTCTTTTTTATCACAGTTAATTTTCCTTACTCCTCCATTAATAAAGTGTGATTTTCAGGATTAATTAATTCCTTCGAGAACTCTTTAATCACCTAAGATTACATCTCAAGTGGGGTTTATTTCCTAACCTGATTGCATTATCTCTTTTACTGTCCTTTCAAACATTTCCTGAAGTCACCTTTTTATCCTGAAATTCCTTTCTTTACATCCAGGCTTAAAATTAAAACCAAACAAAACATCCATTTTAATCATTTAAATAATTGTGATTTATTTTTCTCCTTTTAAAAACTTGTTTGAAATTTAATATTCTGAAGTTTAATATTCCTTCCTGCATGAAAGAAATATACAAAGCATAATTGAATTAGATTTGTATGGGAGTCTGAGAGATGATGGTCTGGTGGTTCGAATTAATGACAGAAAGCTCTTCTGGTTGCAAGGCTTGAAATTAAAAAAAAAACATAACAATAAATATTTTCCTAGGTTAAGAAAAAAATTAATTGCTCAACTAACTAAAATTGTAATTGTCATAGTTCAGTAATATGTGTGTATGAGTATATATAAAGAATAAATGACAGTTCATTTAGCTTTCAAAAATATAAAATAAACATTATTAGCAATCATCTTAAAATTTTGTAATTTGCATACTCTAAAGTACTGTAATGTCAATGTATTTCCTTTAAAAATGATTTATTGTAAGCTCTATTACATGTCAGTTTCACTGGAAATGGTCTATCTTGCACCATCTATTCACATCTTGTCAATCTCTTGTCTTAGAAGGTTCTATGAAGTTTGCTTTGTTTCAGAGATTTGTAAGTTTTTCTTTCTTTTGAACCTGAGGTTTATTTAAAAATATATTTCTAAAGTATGAAAAAAGATTTGCCTGTGATACAAAGTTCAAAGGAATTTTTTATTCAGTTATGTGAACACCATGTACAAAAGAATCAAAGTGTTTCTTAAGGATTCTGTGGTTTGACAAGCAACAAACAAAAGCAGAAGTTAAGTAGTTCTTAAGAGGTGTGGGAGAGCCTAATCATGAGTGTGAGATTCTTCTCTGGTCTTTTCTATGACATTTAATGTATTCATAAAAGTGGATAAACAGTTAGTGGTTTCTTTCTAATTATGGGATATTGACTTTTTAAAGTAAAGCTGCATCTCTCAAGTAATGCTACTATAATTAGAAAATAACAAATGGTGAAATACAGAATTCAAAACTGACTCTGAGCTTCAAAAAAGTATATTTTATTTTTTAAAACTTTGTGAGAACTTTGTTTTTGTTCTATTCATTAACATAGACTGTCAGAGGACTTAAAATAAAAAGAAGCAATTTTTAAATCATGTCTAGGTAATGAAGTTCTGTGTGAGAAAAAGTATGCCTCAGTCATTTTATGATCCATTCTATTATTAGACAACAGGAACGTTCATTTATGTTAAAGTTTGTTATTTCATTTCTATTAAGTCAAAGGGAACAGTCTTTGATGGTTTTGTTTATGTCATAGCTTCTGTCATATATGGTGACAAAAAATAAATTGTCATAGCATATAATAACACAAAATTTTGCCATTTTACTCCCTTTGAACATTATGGGATTTATGTTATTTTTTAAAAAAATAAGCAGAGGAAAACTGAAAGTTTTTGGACACAGCTTCATGTTGTACCAATATTGTATGTCTTTGTTCATACACGAAGTAATAATATCAAGAATACTTATAATGTTGTATAGGTATGGAAAACCATGTAATGTCATAATTGAGAAAATACTTGTAATCCTCTGTAGAGTAAAATATAGATGGGATTCTTTGGACTTCCACTCTAGTAAGTTTTTTCTGATCTCTTACTGCCAATGAATTATGCATGGATTTGAATTCTTACCAAATATGACTATACCAGCAACCAGGTGCTTCACTGAAAGGAACTGAGAAATATATGTATCTTCCCTCTCTTACTACCATTTGCAGAAATCAGTTCTTAAGATTATAAGTCAAACTCTCACCTATGATCTGCATGCAAAATTAAATATCCTTAAATTAATCAATAAAACATGTCTTTATCTGTAAAATGAGAGTCTTGAACTCATTTATAAAATTATTTAGAGCTCTAAATGTCTATTAATTTATGTGACTCATTTAATAAGGAAGAGTTTTGTTTTTTGTTTGTTTTTCTCTTTCCTAATTTGGTAATCAGATTCTTTAACTCAAGGGAAATGATATGATACTAGCAGTATTAAATCCATTATATAGATAGAATGAAGAAATTAACTGAGTTGTTATTGGGCTAATAATAGTAAGTTTGTATATTTATACACCAATACAATCATTCATTATCCGAATTCTTAATTTTTTTAATATTTTAATTTCAATTAGAGAATCTTTTAAACTACCCTCTAAGTCATTAAACTTTTCTTTGGCTATGTTTATTCTATTAATGAGACCATCAAAGACATTTTTTTTTAATTATTTTACTGTGGATTTTTGTTATTTTTTTTATTTCTAGTATTTTCTTTTGATCTTTCTCAGGGTTTTGACCACTCTGCTTACATTACCCATCTGTTCCTGTATATTGTCCACTTTTTAAAAATAGATTTCTTAAAATATTAATTGTATTTTTTAAATTCCCTATGTAATAATTCCAAAACCTTTATAATTTGAATTTTTGCTTTGTCTCTTTTGATCTTGATTTTGATCTGTCTTCTCTTGCCTTTTAGCAAGTCTTATAACTTTTGTTTAAAGTCAGACATGCTTTTTTGGGCAATAATAATTGAGGTAAATAGGCCTTTGAAATGAGAATTTATGTTAATTTGACTGGAGGTTAGATTGTATTTAATATTTGTTGTAACTATAGTTGCCAGAGGCTTCCAATTCCCCTGTCCTTGTCTTCCTTATTGTCTTTGGGTTTCTAAAAGGAGTTCTCGTTAAGGAGAGTCTCTTTCATGTAGCTTTTTCAGTTTAATTTATTGTTATTATACTGGAAACCTCTTTGTGTAATGTTAAGATATGGGGAAAACATTGTATAAATTTACTATTAAATCTCAGTCTTTTAGATATGTGTATCCTTGGCCTGTGACATTCTCAAGTGTATCTTAGCTTCGTCTACTTTTAAAGTGAGATAGAAAAGCAAAAAGAGGCTGGTGTAAGAGAAAAATGTTGTGCTCCACATAGGATATGGCTCTGATAAAATCTTTTCCCTGAAAAGTAGAACTTCACTATGAAGAATCCTTTGAATGTAGATCACAAAGTTTATTTTTTCCACATTCTGCAAGAGCCATGAGAGGATTATTTTAGAAGCTCACTATGAAAACTTAGTGGGATTCCAGAAAGCAAAGCACATACTGTTAAGACTATTATCCAAGAGTTCTTCATTCTCAAGCTAGTACACACTGAGCCTCTAGTAATTCATCAAAGTTACCATTTCAGTGTTCCTATCAGTTTATGTCTCCAGTGGTTTCTTATCCAGATAAGTCAGCCCTGACTGATGTCCTCTGGATTCCCTTGCATTACAAACATTAGATTTCAGAGTGGCAGTTTAGCTTGAGACCTCAGTATTCTGATCACTCCAAATAAGTCTGATGACTTCCAAGGTCTTCATATGTTGAAGCTGAACCAGAAGTCTTATATATAGTATATAAAATGGGTGCTACACCCAAGCAACTTTTCAATAATAGGTTAAAAGTGATGAATAATCAGTAAGTACTATCAATTCATTACCTTTATTTTATTTTCTCTAACCTACTTTTCTTACATTCCTTCTTCAAATTAAAAAAAAAAAGCCTCTTTTTACTGTGACAGTAATTTTTAAATAAGTCATATAATGAATAAAATAAGTATGCACTAAATTAGATTGCATAAACTACAAATGTTTGGCGGGTGGAACAAGAAATAAACAAGCACATAAATAGACTAACCAGGGACAAGTTTCATGAGACAAAGGAAAAATTAAACTATAATAAAATATATAGTTGAAAATTTTTAAGGTTGAATTTTATATCAGGTAAAATTATAAAAAAGTAAAATTATAAGAACAAAAATAAAGAGAGGTATAATGTGAAAATTACATGACTTCTTCACAGAATGGGAGGTAGCTATAATGACAAATGTGTTGCATGTGAACGTATAGGTTTAGAGTAAATATCAAGGGAAAAGATGTCTTGATGTAATTAAAACTGTTGTCATTTTTGTTTGATCTTTAATTAATGAATTAGTAGTCTAAAGATTATGCCAAGGAAAATAAACATAAAATAATGTTAGGTGAGTCCAAGAGAGCATTTGGAAATTAACCCAATGTCTATTTTGCCAGCTCTCAGTAATAACTGTTACTATCCACAGTAGTAAAGGTCAATTAATATAATCATTAACTTCTCATTCTTATTCAGAATAATTATTTAAAGTACAAAATCATGATTATAGTTATTGGTGGATGAAGCTGGAATAATCTGGTATATATTCCTGGTTAGGTTTTCCTTTATAGAGAACAAAGTACACCACAAGTTTATATTTTGTCTTTCCTGGGAAAAAAGAAAAGTCTAAACATCTAGGTCATGAGGATTCATTTTTGGTTCCTGAAATCTCTTCTCATTTTTTGTGAGTCGGCTTATTTAGTTTTACCCTGACCATTTTCTTCAGCAGGTGAAAAGAAGAATCAGCCTTTTAATGCTTAACATCTTTTTCAGGGTATATGGCAAAGTTATAATGGTAAATGAACAGGAATCCAAATCATATAATGACTTAGTTATAGTTTGTGAAAAATGATATATATCAAGGCATCTTAAGATGGTGTCAAAGAATTTGCATTGAAAGTTTTTCTTCTTGACTCTCCTTTAGAATGTTTGAATCAGCAATAACCTTTGGACTGGGCCAAACCAACACTGTATTATAAACAACTGTTTGTAAACTAACAGAGAATACAGACTGATAATTATGGGCATTTGTTAGAATCGATACACAGCCATGTATAGTTGAAAACTAATTTAACTTTTAGCACCAATAGAAATGTCTTCTTTTTATTCATGCAATAATTTTCTTTTTCTTTCTCATACACACACATGCACAAACACACAGAAACACACACACACACATGCACACACAAAACAAAACAAAACCTTGCTTCCACCCTAAAATCAGGACACTCTTTGGGTTTCTGCCTGAATCAGTGCTTCCCAGAATTGCAAATCTTTGGATCTCAAATGAACTCCAAAATAATATTATTGTATTTAAAATTGAATGTATATACAAATGAGAAGTAACATGCTTCTAGGTATAATGACCTACATATGATATAAATATTTTGTTTATCCAAAAGTTTTAGATCTCTTGTATTCTTTAAGTTTCATAAAGTACTATAAAGTAGGAAGAGTAGATATGTAAAATTTACACTTATTCCTCGCATGTAGTTCTTTCCCTTATCCACTTTGGCTCTCTTTTAGTTCCCTTATCGTGAAAAAACAGTACCTTCCACAAGAAAGGGGGAGGAGTGATTATTACCATTGTAGATTTCATAGAATTTTTAAATATTCAGTTTTTATGTTCCTGTGTGTAAGTACTGTGAAACTCAGACTTTTTAACTTTTTTTTTTTTTTTTTTGCCATTTAGAGACATAACACAACAGATAAAACAAACAGATAAAACAAACTCTTGATTTTCCTTCCTATTGAGTTCACACATCACCCAAAACGAATGAGTTCCTCTTCACTATGCAGGACAATTCTTCTCACCTTCACATATTATATACCTCCAAATGTTTATACTCCAAGATGTCGTGATAGTCAATATAAAAATATTCTCTCTTAGAAGAAACAGAATTTCATGAAAAAAAAAGTACAGGCAAAACTAAACTATGTATTATTTAACATATGGAAACAGACCTTTATTTATTTGTCTTAATTTATTTTATAATTTTTATACATGTCTTTCAGAAAGCTACTTCTAAAGCTGAAATTAACAAGTAAGACTTTTTCACTGGAGTACAAGATCATGTTCAGGACATCTGAGGAATATCATGCTCCTTGTCACTATGGTCCTAGAGTTATTTCTTCTGTGCCTGCTATTTAATGATAAAGAAGAATCAATAGATTGTTTTAAATTCATATACTATGAAACTAGATACTCATTCTATTGCACTAAATCTTTAAATTACTTCTTACAGAATTAAAAATATTCACAATGAAAACTTCTATATAACTAATAAACTGATTGTCCTAATTCTATAAATAAGCAGATTTGATCTTCTGTCCTTCATATAGATAGAGAACAGCTGAGCATTGTATCCCCTATGCTAATTCTTTCCACCTTGAGATAGTTAACAGGTCAATGTTTTATATTTCTTAGGTTTGCTAAAGTAATTCTAATTATTTTATCTTTTCTTTGCATTTTATAAAAGTCATACATTCGTATCTGATTTACCTAAATCATAAATCACTTTTATTCTTCCCTTTTAGATCATTTCTTCCAATTTTATTTTTAAAATATGTAACAATATAGCCAGTGAAACTCTATTAAAATGATAATAAAAATTGGAATGATAGACAGAACGATGGAGGAATTCAAGACAGCAAACCTTATGTCTCGTTGAATAATCCCTTTGCTATCAAGTTTTTCATTAGCCTAGTGTTATATTTTTTTTCAAATATTTTAGAGGAAAGCAAGTTACAAAACAGTAAAAGTGGGGAGATAACTTGAGTTATACTCATCAAAATTTATAACTTTATAATAATCTTAGGTTCATTTAGTTAGTTGTAGTGAACACACACACACACACACACACACACACACATACATATAACCTAGATTTTCCAATTATATAACCATTACAGCATAATCTGACAGTAAAATTTACTGGTGTTGTTTTCAGTTTGTCATACTAATTAAACTGCCATTTGGTTGAGCATAAGAAACATTTCTTGTGTTATATTCCATTAGATAGATAGATAGATAGATAGATAGATAGATAGATATAGATATAGATATAGATAGATATAGATATAGATATAGATATAGATATAGATATAGATATAGATATAGATATATAGATATAGATATATATGTATATCCTCAAACTTCCTTTCTTCAAAATAACTGTCATACTTAGCCTTGCATCAGAAGTGCCTTTATGTGCACTTTTTATATCATCACACTGAATATTAAAAATATTAAAAATATATATGTAAGGGTTAAGATTTAATAAAATCAATAATTTTACTGAAGCCGCAATTTTACTTTAAAGCGAACTTGGTTTTATTTTCTCTCTGTTATCCTATGGCAGTAAAAGGTAGCATGACTGCTAGTACTTTGGTGCCAATGCCTTATTTACCTTCACAATTAAACAGTTTTAGCCACCATAGTTTATATAACATCAGTGCACATGTGAGCACAGTGCAAAAGGCAAACATATTCTATATTATTAAATGGAAAAATAAGTTTTCCATTTAAAGATCATGAAAGGTTGTCAGAGATCCTAAAGGACTATGAACCACACTTTGATAGCTATTGCCTTAAAGAAATGGAGTGAAGAGAATTTTGAAAAACAGAAGAGAATAAGCTACAGAACAGAGGAGAAATCATTTGCTTCCAAACACACAGGAAGGCAAAATTTATAAACTAGGCTCTCATGGCCAGCATAGGATGGTATGAAAGAAAATCCCAGCCCTAGCAGTACATACTTGCAGGGATCTAACTCATCGAGGTCTCTGTGACAATCATTCCAAATTATGAGAGGATAAACTATTACTCAAATATCATCTGCTTTTATTTCTCAAAGGTATTAAGTTAAAAAAATTTAAACCTTTAAAAGATTTTGAAAAATAAGTTATTCAACCTATATATTATAGCACATTTTATAAAATTATAAATGTTTACAATTTTCAAGCAAAATGTTAACACAACTAATTTTACAAATGTTAAAATTAAAGTTCAGTGGCATTCTCACTTGAACATCTTAGCTTGTCAGAAGCAGAATTAGGTCTGATATTCACCTCAAATTTTGGATATTTCACCTCTTTCTATGTTTACTGAAATGATAATTCTTATTTTCTCACATTATTTAGTTAGACCTTCAACTGATAGAACTAGACAACACAATTACAATAACTTAAACAATTTTATTTTTCTTATATAATAAAGAATCCAAAGGTAATCAGCTATTGAAATAGTTTCAGGGGTTCAATGATATCTTTGTGATAGTAACTTTCTCTCTTGGTCACAGGATGATTTTTGCAAGTAGGCTATCACACATACTTTATAGATAGAACTAATGAGGAAAATGGGAAAGGCAGCACTGATGACTTTAACTTTTATTTCACTAAAAAACAGTGCCTAGGATGGAGCATATGAAGTGGGGTAACTTTCAGCCTCCAGGGTACTGTCAGGCAAAGAAGGTGGACCAGATTTGTTGTGATGTGGATCATACTAAGATCTGTCTTTTTATCTCTGTCTGTCTGCCTCTGTCTCTGTCTCTGTCTCTCTGTCTCTCTTTCTATCTTTTTGTCTCTGTCTCTGTCTCTGTCTCTCTCTCTCTCTCTCTCTCTCTCTCTCTCTCTCTCTCTCTCTCTGTCTCTCAGTAATCATTTTCTATTTTTTTTTTCTGGAGACCTATTGCCTTAAATGAAGATTTACTTTTCTAAATCCTTAGGTGTGCCTAATAGTCTAAGAGTATTTTATTCCCCTATTTACAATAGGTTCAGTGACATAGGCAAAACCATTTATCACATAGCAATCATTTTGAAATCAGAATTTGAATTAGTATAAGCATTTTACTCAATTTCAGTCAATAATTTTCAAGAGATTTTTCTGGATCTTTTAAGAAAGAAATTCCCTCTGCTCTGAAGAATACTCTATCATAAAAGACAGTCTCCATTTCTCTGCAAATCTCCAGATACAGTCATCAGCTTATTACAGTCTAAGACTAAAACTATATTTGGAGCAGGGCAGAGATAAGACAATTGCATCTAAAATGGTGCTGGAATATTATTAATCCCTACCTCTTCACAGTCCTAACTTAGTGTGGGGGACTCATAACTCTGTTGCTAAGCTCTCGCTTTTCAGATCAGCTTGTTCCAGAAGCACCTGACTACAAGGTGTTCCAGCCCAGCCCTGCCTGAATCTCAGAAGAGGCCAAACCACAGAATGTTCCATCGCCATTGTTTAGCTTTGTAGCCCATCCCTACTGCATACTTCTCCTAACTTTTACCATTCCTCACCCCCACCTGCTAAGAGCCAATAAGATTGTGCCAAAC